>JASDFA010000023.1:64310000-64910000 GCA_035772735.1 Datura wrightii | reverse complement strand
TTGGGCATTTATGTCACGACCCCAAATGGGCAGGCTGTGCGGGCACCTACTCGATTCTATTTCGATTCTAACATCCCAAAAAACTTACAACAATCTATGCTCAATTAATTATACCCTTCACCATTTTCTTATCACAATCATTCAATTTATTCTCCTTTTTTACAAAATATTCTCACAATCAAGAGTAACCCAGCAATAATACATAGATCACATTTACCTAACAATTGTGCATGCAAATATTAACTCATACATAGTAAATTTTATGTAACACCAAGACTTACAATGCAAGTAAGGCACAATTATATGGCAGAGCACATGCACATCGAACACACGGTAAATAGACCTGTCATCATTAATTTCATCTTATCAAATATCTGTACCCATATTGTTGTCATATCTTTTACTGAACTCTGTCACACAGCTGTATGTATATCAAATATACCTATACTGATCTCTGTCACCATCATACCATCGGTAATGTGCTTGGCACACGCCCCTGTCACATCGCTATATACACATGTTAGAGGGTCTTATTTTTGCCCTTCCAGTCATGATCTACAAGAGACTCTAGAAATTCATGTACTATACACTCATTCATATGAACATTTAGTCATACCTGTCGATATACCCATTCATACTGCTTTCCCGGATGCTCACCTTGGGAATGAGACACTTATATTCAAGTACTCATACACACAAAAATTCGCTCGTCTGGATACTCACCTCAGACACGAGCCTCTCATTTCAGGGTAAGGTGTACCAGCAACCTCATTCACGTTTACCATAGGATAAAAATCTATTATCCCTCACTCATCAACATATGCAATATGATATCAAGCAGTCAACTCGTACGACAACTCGGGCAAACCCATTTGTCAACCATAGATCCTCAGCATAGCTTTCATATATTATACTTTGTCAACTTATGTGACCATTTAGAAAATAGTAATGAATCAACAGTAAGCAACATATTTATTCTACTCAGTTAACTCAGGTGACCACTCAACAAGGTATATAAATCAACAATCATCAACATAGTTCATCAAGTATTTCATTAGATCAACACATATGATACTACATAAACACACATTATTTATCTCAATTTACCCTTAACTTTCACCATAACAATTATCACATTGAGCTTCTCAAACCGGATCTACAATCATATAAGATATCAATATTATTCTATACGATCAAGGCACGAAGACCCATTAGCTATACCTACACCTCACCACATTTACTAGTTATCTAGATTAATAGGGGATTCTTCCTATACTGTTACTCATTAATTTATTAATTATCAATTATTAAACACGTAGTTCAACTTAAATAAATTCACAACCAAGCCATCATATAGATATTATTCACAATTCCTCAAGCTAAATTTACTAGTCCTCTTATTACCTAGGGACCCATCATTAATTTGGATTCTTTCAACCTTATTTATCGCCTTAGTTTTGTGACTTTCCCTTTTAAGAAAGTCCATTTCGGGTCAAATTTTGCTCCATTAGTATTTCTAATTTCTTTCCAAGTCAATTCAGCAACACATAAGATTAATTAGATAAATCGAGTTTAAATCACTCAACCTGGTTAACTACGAATACTTACAATTACTTGTTCTTTTCTTATCTCAGATTCATTCTAAGCTAGTTAATTTACATTACCAATTCACCTCCTCATTCATGGCATATAAAAGAGCACCAGCAAGTTCACATAACCCCATTAGGTTTATTCACCTCGCTTCGTTCTTGATCCTCTCCTTTTATACAACACATGCACAAAAATATATTCATTTTATACCATCAAATACACCATCAAAATATACTATCAAGAACAACTACAATCATATGTCGTCAAAACTTGCAATCAAGAATATCACCTCAAAAATCCACTACCAAGATCATAACATCAAGGACACATTATCAGAATATCCAATCAAGAGTACTTGTCAAGAACATCACATTAAGAGTGCACCCCCTACTATTAATCATCAATTAGGTTTTACTTTCCCACATGTTCTCATACCTTGAATTAATCCTCCAATTTCATAGTTATGTCACTGCAAGTATTTCGTCAAGTCATCATATTTTATAATCCCTCTACCCTCATCGATTGTACATCAATATCACATACGTATATGATTTACTAATTATAGTCTAACACAAACATAAGCCATAACCTACCTGGATCACAAAACTGGAACATGCAGCTACTCTGTGGGAGCTTTTCCTTTTCTCAACGCCTCCGAACGTTCAAAGTCTAGAAATAAGATATTAAGGAAACAATCAATAGGCTACTTCTTCGATTCAAGGGTTTGGAAACTCAATCCACCCCATTCTACTCGTTGTTTACGGTCTAATTCAATAATCAAATGCTAAATTATCATAACCAAAATCTACAACGATCATTCAAACCTAGTTCATGAAGTTTTTACTCCTCTTACCCTCTTAAAATAGTTTTTAAGATTAGGGGTTTCAAATTCACCAAATTCTAGGTCTCAAACTATCACCAAAACAATGTTCTATAATCACATTCACTCTAGAAATTGTTAATTTACTACTTTTAGGCCTAGAAATCAACACCCAATTATTTCTATAATCCTAGCCATAGTTTTCACAAACATAGGGTTATCAACTATGAATTCATCATTAGATACTATCTTTAATTATGGGTGTCAGAGAATCACAAGATGGAAGAATTAACAAGGAAATGTTACCTTAGAATAAGAAATTGCTTTAGCCCTTGAAAACTCACACTAGAGCTCTCAAACTTCGTGACGTAGGATTATGGGGTAAAATCCTTGAAACCCCACTTAAAATTCATTTATTGCTTCCCGTCGTCCACTGTAGCGGTCATATTTCCGCTGCAGTGGATCCGCTATAGTGCCAAACACTCCGCCACAGTGGATTCAATGGTAATCCTCCTGGTCTATTACGACGGATCTTCAACCTTAGTAACGGTCTCGCTGCATTGATTTTTTCCGTGCTGCAGCGGTCCCCCATAAGCAGAATCTCTCATTTCTTGCACACAGACCATTCTTCAATTTCAGAATTTCACTAACACTCAAACAATACCTTACTTCCAACAGCCTAGATAATAGGGGTGTTTCTGACATATTTTCTCACGTAACGACAGACGGGTTGTTACAATTTAATAGAAGCGCAATAATTTCCTTAAATATTATAAGAACATTTTGATATTTTAAGTTTTTATTTGAGGTATTCCCACTTTTTAAATAGTATGATATGATAAAATAGTTCATCTTATTACCCGAAGGGTAATGCTTCTCCCCTTTCTGTCCCTTAAAGTCTCAATTTAGTCCTTAAGTATTTAACCAATGGGTTTCTCACCTTTTTGTCCAAAGTATCAAGCTTCTTTATCCAAAGAATAAAACCCCCTACTTGTCACTTTGACTTGATTGAATTCTTGATATATGCTTAAGATTAATTGTTTCGACTTTCTTGCGCTGACGGACTGTACTAGATATATAATTAACTATAAAATATAATTTAAAAAATATAAGCAAAAAAATATAATTAATAATGTATAAAATATGAAAAAAATATATTTTCTATATAAAATTAAGAAATGATTATTAACGGCATAAAATTAATAGTATTATGCTCAACATGTGAAAAAAAATAATCCTTGGAAATTATTATGAAAATGACTATAAATTGACAAAAGTCCTAACCAAAAAAATTATCAATACATTATTTCTAAAAGTGCCAAAAATGTGTATTAAAAGTACTATTTCATGCTTTTTAATGATTAGGGCCACCAGAGACGTTATTTTAAGCACAACGAGTCAAATTTGAATGTCAATAGTTTCTCCTCTTCGATCGAAGATGATGAAAGCATTTTTGGAAAAAGATGTTGACGTGTAGCCAATTTTGTCTCTCCAAAAAAACGCCAAATTTATCTCTCCAAAAAAAATAAAATATATATACATAGAATGATGCCAAACATTGGTAGATATTTGACAATACTCTTAGTTATCGGGGGGTTTTTACTAGAAGAAAGAAATGCCAAACATTAGTGGTGATTTGACACTACTTGTAATGACCCAAAAAGTCCCCAAGATTAGATCCTAGACATGAAGTATAAAACAAATAGAAATGGACAAAACTCCACATAATGGATAACATCATGATTCGTGGTGAGATTTCACGGCTCGTGACATGATCCATGATAAACATCCAAGGTTTCTAAGTTAACGAGCCAAGTGACGATTCGTTACATCATATAACGACTCATACTGATGAGCCATGGTGTGAGACTAAGAGAAGGTGAAAATTATTCCAGACGTGATGAGTGGAGACCACATGGTCATGGGCAACGACTTGTTAATCGTCACTACGAGTTGTGAGAGGAGGATCAAAGACTAGCCACTTGACTCTAGTGACCACGAGGGGTCACCATGAGTCGTGGTAAGTCATCACGAGTCATGTAACGACTCGTCATCACTGGACAGACAGATTTTACAGACGGGATCCACGAGTATTTTAGTAACTTTTTATATTTTTAATATCTAAAGCAGAATGTTTTTGAATTCCTAAGGGGAATATTAAGGGTTTAATTAGTCTAAACTTTTATTCCCTCTCATAACAACATGAGTTCAAGGATCATTAAGCTCTGAAGCTCTTAAGGAAGGTTAGAGTTTATCTTCTTCAACCTAAGGTTCTTCAAGCTCTAGTCAAGGGTTCTTTCTCTAGGTATGTAAGGCTAACCTAAATGAGGATTCCTATTCTTCCTCATACCTTACATCTATGTAAGAGTTCATTGAATTTAAATCTAGGATTTTGTCTAATTCTTGATTTGATCATCTTCCCTATATGTTGAATTGTTCATTGTCGAATTCTTCATATTGGATTGCATCTATTGTATCTCTTGATTGTTGGTTATTACTCTCTTGATGTTTATTTGATGATATCTTTTGATTCTTTATTGATTGGTGATGGTTCATGGTTCATGTCTCTTGTCCCGTGAACCCAATTGCATAAACTAATGATTTTTGAAAGCATTGTAATTTGAGATAAATGTATTATTTTTATAAAGTTGAGCATATTTTTAAGAGAGTTTTCATAAAGAGATTTTGAGAAAGAAAGTACAGTTCAGAGCATGATTTTCAAGAAAACTAAAATAATGTTTTATTTTGAAAATCAAAGGTTTTAAGAATAGAAGCTCACAAGTTTTCAAAGTATAGTTTTGAGCCAAGTCTCATGCGTAAAGTACAAAGATTTTGAGACAAGGCTTAACAAGAGTTTCTAAGCATCTATTATATATATAGCTAAAGTTCTTTATAAAAGATATTTTCAGCTGCCTCAGATAGACATATTTATATGAGCATAGTTTTTGGGAGGATTATTTAGCACCTAGATGGGTGAAGGGTTCAGATAACTATAAGCCCCAGAAATACATAGCCAACGTAGCTTAGGATCGCGCCGTTGATTCGGGCAACTCCTCAGATAGCCCCTGGTAAGGGCCCAGTTATGGATCCACAATTTAGTTTCGTCCTCTGCCTTGGTAAGGATTTCGATGGATCTCCTAATTTTGGCAAGAAGTTGGACATCATCCGCTCATTCATGGTATATATCGGTTATGAGAAAATCCTAACTAAAGTTATACAATTATGCATGTACTTTCTAGAGATAGTTTTGATGTATAGTTTTATTGCATAACTATTTTATATATCTTTTATATTTCTATTTTATGTGTTATTCAGAGCGTCAGATTCAATTGGATTATTTCAGTTAGTTTATTCTTTTAGTTCAGATATTCTTGCTTGGCTGTCATTTCACTAAGCCATTTTACATGCCGTATATTCAAATGTATTAACGCCATTTGGTGTTGCATCTTATTATGATGTAGATTCAGGTAGACGGGATCAACAACGGACGCTTCATTAAGATCTCACTTCATTCAGCTTTGGTGAAGGCTCCTACATTCAGAAAGTCCCAATCATATTGGGTTATTTTATTTTATAGAGTTTGAGGTAGTCATGAGAGCTTTGTCCCCGTACCTATTCTTTGGTTAAAGAGACATCATAGACTAGTTAGAGTTGTGTCAGAAATATTACTTTTTAACATTGATTCTATTGCAGTTAATAAATCTTATTTTATTATATTGAGCTCACACAATTTTAGCTTCCACATATATTTTATTGTATTCTCAGTTAAATAGTAAGCGAGGCTGAGGGTTCGCTTAGAACACTCATGGTCTAAGTGTCAGCCACGCCTAGGGTATAGGCTCAAGGTGTGATAAACTTGGTATCAGATTTTAGGTTCAAAGATCCCTGGAATGTCTATAAAGCCGCATCTAGTAGTGTTCTTCCTATAGGTGTGAAGCACGCCACATCTATACAGGGTGTTAAGAAATACTTTCCTTATTTTATACTCTATTTCATGCAATAGAGTATTAACTCTATAAACACTTCCTCCTAACTCATGCATTCACGTGTTTCAAATCATGCCTCCAATATGCACTATCAGCTAGAGGAATGCAACTAATCCACCTCCACAGACTAGGATGCAAACCCAGAATGAGGCGCATACTCCAGTTCAGGGATCTAGTGTTGGAGCCCAGGATGCACCTACCACTAGTGGAAGGATTCTAGACATACCAGTTCCTCAACCTCCTATAGTTGGTACTTTAGAGGTAGAATTTAGAGGGGCTATTTAGATGCTCACTCAGTTGGTGGCCGCTCAGTCAGTCCGTCAGAACCTAGCACAATCTTGCTTCAGTTCTCATGATTCAAGAGCGACAAGGATCAGGGAATTCCCGAGGATGAATCCTCCAAGATTCACAGGGTCTAAGGTTGATAAGGACCCCAAAACATTATTAATGGGACTTGGAAGATTTTGAAGGTAATGCATGTGACAAAGACAAAGGGTGTTTAGTTTGGTTCTTATTAGCTCAAGCTATGGATAAGGTATAGTATGACCAGTAAGAGTAGGGACGAGGTGAGAATGCAGCCCCAGTAACTTGGGATAGTTTTGAAGAGGTGTTCTTGAACCATTTCTTCCCTTGGGAGCTGAGAGAGGCGAAGGCAAAGGAGTTTATGAGCTTGAGGTAGGGTACTATGAGCGTGAAGGAGTATAGCCTTAAGTTCATCCAACTATATAGATATGCTCTAGAGATGGTACCGAATATGAGAGCCAGATGAGGAAATTTGTGTTTGGGTCGGGCAAGCACGTGAAAAAGGAGTGTAAAGGCTCATTATTGATTAGTGATATGAATATTTCTAGACTTATGATGTATGCCCAATAGTTAGAGGAAGATAAGCAAAAGCATAGAGAGGAGCATCAGAGTAAGAGAGCAAAATTAGCAAGTAATGAGGCTACATAACAAAAGAGTGGAAATAGTAATAGGTCTTTCTTTTAGAAGATATCCTTAGACCTGCACCGTTAATCGTTAGTGAACTAGCTCTGAGCAATAGGAGTGATCAGAGGTCTCACATGCAGAGTAACACAGTTTAGGGAACCCCTTGACACTCTTCTTGTGGAAAGTGTGGTAAGGGCCACTTGGGTTAGTGTCGATTGGGTTGAGACGGATGTTATGGATGTGGCCAACAACACCACTTTCTGAGAGATTGTCCATCACGACTGGTAATGGGGGTAAAAGAGCTCAGTCTACTCCCTCAGCAGGCAGAGTTGCCCAAAAGGGAACTATTTCAGGAACATGCGTAGTTCAGAACCATTTGTATGCTATTTCTAGTTGCCAATATTAGGAGAACTCCCCAGATATTGTCAATGGTATGTTAAAAGTCTTCTCCATTGATGTGTATGATTTACTTGATCTAGGTGCTACTTTGTGTTTTGTGACTCCTTATGTAGCCATAAAGTTCGAAATCTGTCCAGAACAGCTCTTAGAGCCTTTCAGTATTACTATTTCGTTTGGTGAATTAGTCTTAGCTAAAGAATCTACGGAGATTATACAATTTCAGTCCATCATAACACCAAAATTAACCTAGTAGAGTTAGATATGGAGGATTTTGATGTCATTCTAGGCATGGATTGGTTATATTCCTGTTATGCCATAGTTAATTATAGGACCCGAGTAGTAGAGTTTTAGTTTCCTAACGAGCCAGTCCTAGTTTGGGGAGGTAGTTCTGTTATACCTAAGGATTGTTTCATTTCATACCTTAAGGCCAAAAATTTAATCTCTAAGAGGTGTGTTTATCATTTATTAAGAGTTAAAGACTAATGTTGAGACACCATCCCTTTAGTCAGTCCTAATTATGAATGAGTTTCCAGAGGTTTTTCTAGACGATCTTTTTAGAATTCCTCTTAATAGGGAAATAGACTTTGGGATAGATGTTCTTCCTAATACTCAGCCTATTTTTTTTCTCTATACAGAATTGCTCCAACTGAGTTAAAAGAGTTAAAAAATAGTTAAGAGATCTTCTTGATAAGGGTTTTATTTGCCCTAGTGTTTCACCTTGGGGTGGTCTGGTCCCCTTCGCGCGTAAGAAAGATGGTACCCTTAGAATGTTCATTGATTAGCGTCAGTTGAACAAAGTCACCATCAAGAATAAGTATTCCCTTCCTAGAATCGATGACTTGTTCGATTAGCTTTAGGGTGCCACTTGTTTCTCAAAGACAAACCTCAAATTAGGTTATCATCAGTTGAAGGTGAAGAAATGTGATATTCCTAAGAGAGCTTTTAGGACTCACTATGGTCACTTCGATTTTGTTGTTATGTCCTTTGGTTTGACTAACACTCCCACAATATTTATGGATCTCATGAACAGAGTGTTTAAGCAGTATTTGACTATGTTCGTATTATATTCATTGACGACATCTTAATTTACTCCAAAGTGAGGAGGAACATGCTAGTCATCTCAGAATAGTCCTGCAGACACTTAAGGAATGTGAGTTATTCGCCAAGTTTTCTAAGTGTGAATTTTGGCTAAAGTCAGTGGATTTTGTAGGCCATATAGTCTCTAGCGAGTGTATTCAGGTTGACTCTCAGAAGATTGAGGTGGTGAAAAGTTGGCCCAAACCCACAACCCCGATTGACATCAGGAGTTTCTTGGGCTTAGCTGTTTACAAGAGATTCATAGAAGGATTCTCAACTATTGCTACTTCGTTGACTAAGTTGACTCAGAAGAAGGTCAACTTTTAATGGTTTGAAGCTTGTGAGAAAATCTTTCAAGAATTGAAGAATCGTTTGAATACTGCTCTAGTGTTGACCCTACCAGAGGGACAAATGGTTTTGTTGTATATTGTGATTCATCTAGAGTAGGCATCAGTTATGTATTGATGATGAATGGTAAAGTTAAAGCTAATGCCTCTAGACAGCTTAAAGTCCATGAAAAGAATTATTTGACTCATGACCTTGAATTGAAAGTTGTGGTATTCGCATTGAAGATTTGGCGCCATTATCTCTATGGGGCAGATGCTGATGTATTCACAGACAACAAGATCCTACACTAGGTGTTCAGCCAAAAGGAGTTGAATCTCTGACAGAAGAGGTGGCTAAAGTTGCTCAAGGATTATAACATGAGTATATTTTACCACCTAGGTAAGGCTAATGTAGTTGCGGATGCTCTTAGTAAGCTATCTATGGAAAGTACAGCTCATGTAGAGGATGCTCTTAGACTCCCACGCTTAGGTGTCCACCTTCTAGACTCGGAATAAGGTCATTTCTTGATCAAAATAATCCTGAATCGTCTTTAGTGGCAAAAGTTAAAGAAAAGCAGGACAGAGCCCCCTCTTGCTTCAGTTGAAGGAGGATGTTCACAAGTAGAAGGTGTTGGTTTTTGCACAAGGATGAGATGGTGTCCTGAGGTATCAAGGGAGGTTATGTGTCATAAATGTAGATAATCTCAAAGATAGGATCATGGAAGAAGCACACAACTCCAGGTATTCAATTCACCCAGGTTCAACTAAGATGTAACATGATTGAGGGAAGTCTATTTGTGGAATTGTATGAAGAGAGACATTGCAAACCTTGTGGCTAGCGAAATGTCAACAGGTTAAGGTCGAGCACCAAAGACCATGTGGTGTAGCTCAAACTATGGTAATACCCAAACGAAAGTGGGAGATGATCAATATGGATTTTATCACTGGTCTACCAAAGTCACACAAGCAACATGAATCTATTTTGGTGATCATAGATCGAATGACCAAGTCAGCTCATTTCTTGTCGGTTAAGACTATAGATTCAGTCAAGGACTATGTTAGATTGTATATTCGAGAGATATTCAGAGTTCATGGAGTACCGTTATCTATCATATAAAATAGGGGTACATAGTTTACTGCTCAGTTTTGGAAGTCATTTCAGAGAGGTTTGGGTTCAAAGGTAAACCTTAGCATAACTTTTAATCCGCAGATAGATGGTCAGGTAGAGAAGACTGTTATGACACAAGAGAATATGTTAAGGGCATGTCTTATTGACTTCAAAGAAAATTGGGATGACCATTTTTCTCTTATAGAGTTTGCATATAACAATAGTTATCACTCTAGTATTCAGATGGCTCCCTATGAGGCTCTTTATGGGCGGAGGTGTAGATCTTCGATTAGTTGGTTTGAAGTTGGTGAAGTAGAGTAGATAGGACCAGACTTAGTGCAATAAGCCACGAAGAAGATCAAGATCATTCAAGAAAGACTGAAGACTGCACAGAGTCGCCAAAAGTCTTATACTGATGTTAGGCGTAGAGACTTGGAGTTTGCGGTAGATGATTGGATTTACTTGAATGTTTCACCCATGAAGGATTTCATGAGATTTGGGAAGAAAGGGAAGATTATTCCCATTATTGGTCCATATCAAATTTCAAGTAGGGTTGGAAGAGTAGCATATGAGTTGGAACTGCCAGTCGAATTAGCATAAGTCCATCCAGTTTTCCACATCTCTATGCTTAAGAAGTGTGTGGGGGATTCCTCACTCATTGTTCCTATAGAGGGTGTAGAAGTTAAGGACAATATGTCAAACGAGGAGGTTCCAGTTGAGATTCTAGAACGTGAGGTTCGTAAGGTGAGGAAATTGATAGGGCACGAAACTAGAATCCAATTTTCCACATTTCTATGCTACGGTGACTATCATAGATGGTAATCTAAAGTGCCATGGTAGGGAGACAACTAGTTCATTCCCATGATAATATCAAAGTCCATCATGTCTAGGATCACCAAGTCTACCTGCGCATCATGACCTGTAAAACTCATCGAACAAGCATGGTAAACTCTATCCACAACCACAGAATGCCCAATAGGAGTAGAGAAATGAATCGGGACATCAACAACAACATAACAAACAAGGTTCAATCCCATAGTAAAATAGGCAAACACATAGGAAAAGTAGAGCCAGGATTAAATAAGGTCGTAGGCATTTTGTCACATATGAGAATTATACATGTGATAACTGCGATTGAAGCCTCTACCTAAGGTCGATCAGGAAATGCATAGAAGTGAGCCCAATTGTCTGCCTGAGACCCGCCCCTACTGGGCTGTGTACCCCCCCTACCAGACTGAATACTACCCCTTCCTATCTGAACACTCCCAGTACTAGGCTGGGTAACACCCCTGCCTGCTGATTAACTGCCCCACCCAAGCTAAGGTTGGTCCTTGTTGAATGCACTACCCCCCCTCCCTGTCATGGCTGGAGCTTGGGGAGCTGGGTGCGGAACAATCTGCCCACCCTTTACAAACCTCGGACACCAACTACGAATGTGGCCACACTCACTGACCCATGACATACCTTATCAAGTACTGGCTTCTGAGCTAGAACGGAGGAGATAAGGCAAGCCCAAAAATATGAGTGAACTACCTTAGTGTACCCAACTGTACCTGAAGGCCGCTGAATAGTCCCTGGTGAACCCCTGGCTGATACCTACATAGCCGACTGAACAGAGAGTCCCAAGTACCCCTAGGAAATCAGAGACCTATTGTCTCCCAAGCGCACACAAGCACGTGGTCTTACAAGTAAAATAGTGGTTCTGTCAAGCCGGATATCGAACCCATAAGGACTAAAGACTTAGTGATTTTTCTATTTTATTATTCATGATTATTTCACACAACTGTGTAAGTAACCCAAGAGTTTACAAGTTTTGTAAATAAAAATAAATATGAAAGTAACAATCAAAGAATTAAAGGACGTTGATTAAATCAATGTGCAAGAATATTTTAAGGCTAAGGCATGGGTTGCAGTCATGTACATCATGAATTTTTCTTTAGCTACGTTCTTATCTGGTTGATGTTTATGAGGAATTAAGGTCTGACTATGGTCTTTCGAACCTCCAGTCAATTGCCTAAAAATGACCTTTGCAACTACACTTATTAAATTGTGATGCAAGAATTCATCTTAGGTCTAGAAGCATTTGTTTCCTTCTTTAACCGAATGTGACATTGTAGGCATATTTCTATCCCACACGAGAATCATATCTTTAATTTACAGCAAATATAATTATTCATTCCCCAATTCCTCGATCTACCCTAGTAATTCTCCTTTTGGATTCACACTAAGATTACAAATTTATCTTAATGTTGGCAAAACATTAAAATACAAAAAGCATGAATAGAAGAACAACCATTCATGATAGAAGAAACTCAAGCTGAAAATAAAATCACATTATACAATCATGAAAGTAGCCTCAACCTCAGAGTGAGGTAATTTAGCCACTCATTCTTTGATTAAACATCTCCGAATAAGTTTTTAGCAGAAGAACAATTGAAATTATAAGAAAAGAGAAGATAAAGAACCCTAGAATTTTCTTTAGATTAACTGCCACTTTCCCATGTTCTTGCTAAATTTTCAGATAATGATATAAAAATGACTAATTGTTCTATTTATAAAGATGAAAAATAACACAGTGGAGACCAACGCCGTGTCATGAAGGCCATCACGGAGGAACAACTACATGACATGGAGCCAATGCAAACAGACATTGGATTTTTTATGCAAGTTGGAAAAAACCAAGCGATGTGTCACGGAGGCCATCATGCCAATTGTGCTCCATGACATGAACCCAACGTGGTCCTTCACTGGAAATTGGACCTTCACAACTTTCAATACCTCAACATGTCATGGAGGCCACCGCGCCAATCCTCCTTCGTGGCACGTTGCCATCGCGGAGGACTACTGTTTTGTGCCTCCCAAATTAAATTAATTTTTTCTACCAAGGCACTGTGGCACGTTGTTGAATGCGAAAAATCTCTAATGTAGAACGGACTTGACTTCCAACATTACTTTTTAGCTCTCTTAACTTTCTATACTTCAACTCCGAGCATCCATCCGCAAAGTCAAGCTGAATTTATTGTATTTTGTACCTGCAAATAGTCTAATCACATTATTAGTCCGCAAGCATAAATCATTCAAAACATGCATGAATACATCAGTATTATCCTCAAATAGGCTACAACATGGGTGAAAACATAGCATTTGGTCATATAAATACACCCAAGATCAAGCCCTAGCATAGGAACCACTGAAGTTACCCACTTTCCGAGCTTTATTCTTGGTATTTCTAGCATAACCATCTTACTTGACCCCCTCAACATTCTTCACAAACTCCACCACTTACTGGAATGTCTTACCTGTTAAGACCATCTGCAGAGTTGACAATTGAAGTCCCACATTCAGGCCCTTAACAAATCACCTGATCCTCTCCTCCTCGATGGGCAATAATGGTAGGGTATACTTGGATAGTGAGTGAAACCAAGCCTCATAGGATGCAACTGAGGAGGTTCCCTGCTCAATGTTGGTGAACTCATCTTGCCTCTGGTCTCACGGGGTGCGGGTACTCATTTCTTCTAAAAAATGGAGTAGATTTGCATCCATATTAGTTGCAGTGACCCCGTCGGTATGCACTCCACAAACGCTCTCCACCAAACCTTAGAATCTCCCATCAGCTAAAAGGTGCAAATTTCACCCTGTACTTTTCCACTACCCCCTTCTTATGGAGCCTCTCGTGGAAGTTAATGATAATTCATAGGTGTCCTACGCCTCTGTGCCATAAAAAGTGGGAGGCTTCATCTTTGTGAACCTCTAGAACAAAGTATACTCATCCCAATCATCACCAGTCTAGCCACCGGTCTCAAAAATAAAATGGCCTCAAAAAGGTCATCCATGCGAGGAGCTACAACTACTGTATGTTATACCCCAAAGTGCTAACCGGCTAGAGTTGTTGGTGATACTCCATTAGCCACAAGGACACTAAGAAGGTTTAGTACTAGATCCAGGACCTTAGAGGAATGTCGCGACCTGAGTCTGCCCCTAGATGGGACACAGTACTTGGTGCCACAAGTGACCCTAACCTAACCAATGGTCTAACATCACACTGGTAACTAAATAAGCATAAGCGGAAGCTATGTAAAAATAATTAATCAAGAAATACTTATTTGAAAAGAGTAAACATACTGAAAAGAATACTGAACAATTGTGTCTGAAAGCCAACTACTAACTAATGAGTTGTTGGGATAAGCCCCCAGCTAACTCTAAATCTGTCTAAATAAGAAATAACTAAAAATAAAATATCTTCCTTGGAAGATGACGACTCACCAAAATAATGCTACTTGTTGCGCCCAAGCGCACACGGTCGTACAAGTAATACAGTGACCCTTTTTCAGAGCCGGATGTCGAACCCACAGGGACAGGACCAATTTAGGAATATTCAAGTTCAAGTGTTAAAATTGACCTTCCTAAGTGTTGATTATAGAATTTTCAAAAATTCTAAGTAAGTCTAGGGGTGATCACAAAATACTCGAGAAACAATATGAGAAGCAACTAGAGTTAAGGCGAAATAATCATGACATTCTACAATTAACAATGGTTCGAGTATGAAAACTTCAGTTGTTGTCTCACATATTTAAAATGCTATGCTCATGGTCTTTCAAGCCTCTAAACACGAAAAACTGGTCTCACACCCACATTGTTGAGCGGGGATGTGACATCCTAATTCATGAGCAATTTTAAATACATGGATGTGGTTTACGGAGTTTGTGCCCTTGATTATGGACTTTCGTACCTCTAGTCATTTACCCGGACTTAGCTTCACAACTACTTCTACGAGTGGTGATGTGATAATTCTAAGTAGGTGTCTATCTCATCCCGTTTTAATAACGTAGCAAGGCAAATTAGGTATAATTTCTATCCTAATTGCAAATCCTATCGTAAAGGTAAGAATTTGCTCCCTACATTCTCATGTTCTAGCCTAGGGTTACTCTTTTGAGCCTCTTCCTAAGTTTAACGCGTTTGTTTTCCTGATGATCAAGCATAAAAACATTAATAATAAAGAATGTAAGACAAAACAACAACTAAAACTAAAAACAACTAAGAATTCATAAAATTACAATCATATTACGTAGCCTCAACCCTAGAGGAAAGGTTTTATCCACTTACATTCATACAAATACTCAAAAACATGATTCGAGTAACATACTTACAAGAATAATTAAAAGAGAAGGAAAAACAATGAACCCTAGGTAGAGTTCTTCACTTCTCCCTTCGCTCCTTTACGGTTCTCCAAAGATATTTTGTGATCAATGATTTTAGGAGCTATGGTTTTAATTTATAGTAAGTAGAAAATTACAATTTTCGTCGTGTTCTTTATATGGACATCCGAGTCTAGGGTCCATTCCCTTGACCCGTACTGATGAGAATTTGACTCCACGAGAAATTGAACAAAAGGCTGCTGAATTATTGGCCGTGCATGGACTGCCTCCATTTCACGGAGATGTCGCCTCAATTTGCCTTCGTGACATGAAGCAAATGCACAACAACACTAGTTTGGCACTGGCATGGGCAGACTGCTCATCGCGAGGCTGCTTGTCGTGGCACGGGCCTGTCGCGCGGCTTCACTGTAATGGCATGTGCCTGGCATGCGTAGATGCCTTCCATGACATGCTGCTGGACGCGCAACTTCCTTGCCATGGCACACTACTCAGTGTGCTGCCTCTGCTGCTTGGCACGTTGTGTGGCTCGGCATGTGCATACCCTAGTGCGACATTGTGCGACTCTTTTGCAATTTATTCCAAGCTTCCTCCTTAAGCCTTAACCATCATATTTAGTCTCTCCTAAGCATTTTACACCTACAAAATAGTACAAAACATTGACTAACCATGTTGGTTAGTTTATGCACATAAATATTAAAAATCACATGAGAATATAATTAATTAAATTGACAAACTTGACTAAAGTAAGTTATAAAATAGCACTTGGGCATGTAATTATGCCCTGATCACTACCCCACACTTAAAAGCCTTGTTCTTCCTCAAAAAAATCTTTTACATCTCATGTACATGAAGACTCACACATAGCTAATTGAAGCAAAACAATTTAAGCTAAGGCTACAAAAATTGTTTTAGATGGAAAGTTACAATAGAGCATGTAAGATTTAGCCATTAAAAGCAAATATAACTACGTAAAGACTTTCTAGCCTCAAGAATCGACTCTCAATCTCAACAAACTCATGCAAATTAACCGATCAAGAAATCCAACATGAATTTTATCCTTCATCAAACATGTGCCCTCACAACAAGAGAGTTACCCATTTCTCTCTCAAGATTCTTCAAATTTAGAACATGTTGGGTCTATGCATAAGAGGTAAGCTCATTCTCACAAAGAATTAGCATGCCACGTGTATTGACCCATAAGATTGTCTCTAGTGTTTTACTCCACTAATTTAAGAATTTTCGAAAGTAAGATCAAGTAGGACTTAATGGGTTGTAACGTAAGCTAAAGGCGAGTAGGTACTATTATGGCTAGTAATAGTGACTATCTTCCCTAAGCGCTTTTAATACATCACACTTTCCTTAGGAATTTCCATCCTCTTCCTTCACCTTTATACTTTTCAACTCCCATTTTCCTCTTTTGTTTCCCCATCTCATTAGGCACACTTAAGCTGTTAGTAAGGAGTAATTGAGCAATTTTCTTTTTCGCCTTTTTCTTCTTTTAATTCCTACTAACTCTTATTCATTTTTAAACAAGTGCACCTCTAGTCTTTTCTTTAACTCCCGTAACTACTCTTTTCTTTCTTCTTCCAATTCCTCACTCCTTAACACTCTTTTGCATTTTCACTTAATAGCTTAGGAGTTTTGGATCAAATTCAAGGCTAATGAAAAAAAGGATTAAGCTCATTTTGTGGCTAACAAAGAATAGTCTAAAGGCTCAATAGGGCTAACTAGGATCAAACATTCAAGGTAGGTAAAGCAAGGTATAAAAATTAGGCTCATTCAAAGAATTTCCTAAATTATCTCCTACAATTTACACCCCTCATTTCGCTTTGTATACACACCAGGAAAGTTCTAGACTCTACACAATAGCATGGAATATTCAAACCTTGCATATGCTTAATTATAGACAAGTCCATCAGACTCTTAACTCAGCTAATCAAAAGAATGCAAAATTTAGCTTTAGGCACCTCGAGTCATAGTCAAGAGCCTAGGTGTCTCAAACAAAGTTATACAATTTCTAACATGCTTCAAAATTTACAACACTTGCATCTCACAATCATGTATAGCACATAACAAGATTATCAGGCCATCAATCAGCTAAGGGTTCAAAAATAAAAACCTATTGACTAATTTTTCCTCAAGACGGTCGACGTCCATCCATCGTCGGGAAAATTCCCTAACTATGACTAAAACAACTATGTCCAAACAAAGAAAAATCTTATATGTCGGTTCAAAGTGCCCCCCATCGGAAAAGAACCGAAAAGAAAAACCAACGAGTGAGTGAATCATGCTCAACTTAACATTTTCATCCAACAATACCAAACAAAGAACAAATTCCACCCGAAATTATTAAGCACAAAATTTTGAAATTTTCCTCACCCCATACTTCAAATATGCTATGTCCCAAAAGCATCAACTAAAAATACAAAAAGGGTGAGAAATACTCCCTAAGGCCTCTAGGCTTAGCTAGCAACATGTTTTCTTTTATTTGTGCACAGGTGGGTTATCGACCCCAGACTTATCATCTTCCATGCCCTTTAGCTTCCTCTTCCACGATACTCGGAATTCCCCTCAATTTGTGCTTAAATCACCACCAGAAACAAAAAAAGGTGAAAATAAAGAAAATCAAAACAAAAGGAAAATAAAATTGTACATGTGGTACCCTTGGGTTCCCTTCCAAGTAGCACCTGATTTTATGACGCGGCACGACGTGGACTATCCTTCTCAGGACATGCTCAAAACAGTGTTCCCTTTTGAGAACCATCTTTTTTTTTAATTTTTTGAGGGAATAGCCTCCACTCTGTCCCTCTCTTGTTTCAACTTCTTCTTTTCTTGAAGCCCTCCATCAGACTCAGGCTGAAATGTGATCATCTCCTGCGGCAGTGGACCTATGGAATCTACCACCCCACACTTAGCCTTTAACAACACACTGACCTTACAAAGATCTCGGCAGTGTGTGGGTGGGTTGATCTCTTGGTAAACTTAGAAGAGCTCTTCTTCATCATCGACCCTCATTTTCAGGTCCCTGCTCTTACATTTTATAATTGCTCCTCCAGTGGCCAAGAATGGCCGTCCCAATATCAGAGGTACCTTATCATCAACTTTAAAATCAAGTATGATGAAATCAGCGGGTATAATGAACTTATCTACTTTGATAAGAAGGTCCCCGATTACTCCATCAGGTGCCACTTGAGACTTGTTTGCCAACTGCAACATCATTCGTGTTGGCTTTGGCTGACCCAAACTCAATGTGTTAAACAAAGATAGGGGCATTAGATTTATTGCTTCCCCTAAATCACATAGAGCTCTTATCACTTCGGCTTTACCAATTTGTATGGGGAGGGTAAAACTCCTTGGGTCTTTGAGCTTTTTCGGTATCTTGCTCATTACCCTATAGCTGCACTCCTCAGTCAGTGCCACAGTTTGAGCATCCACCAATCTGAATTTGTTGGCCACCACATTTTTCAAGTACTTAGCGTACTTGGGCATTCCCTGCAAAACCTCAAGAAAAGGAAAATTTATGTGAAGTTCTTTGAAAATATCAAAAAACTTTTTAAAGCATTCCTCCTCCTTGCTCTTCTTGAGTCTTTGCGAAAATGGTGGTGGTGGTCTCTATGCTGGATGCAATGATGATTGTTCATTTTTTTGCACAACCCTCCGATTATCACCCTTTTCAGTAGGTGGTCCCTTTCTGACTAGTTCCGCTGCACCTCATTTCTCTTCTCTTTCAGTGGTGCATCAGCCAATTACCTGTCACTCCTCAGACTGATAGTATTGACCTGTCGGGGCTTTGTATCTGTGTCACTGGGTAACCCTCCCTGAGGTATGGTGTGTTGAGCAACTGCTAATTGACCCATCTGCTTCTCTAGATTGCAGGTGGAAATAATAAATTGAGTTCGTATAGGCATTTTGGATGCTGCTAGCGAAATAGCCCTTCTGGCTATATTTTTTGTTACTCCACCCATTTCCAACTGCTGATTTTTCAAATCTGATGCCATCCTCACCTAATTCCCAATTGGGTCTGCGTAGCCATAATTTTATGCAACATTTCCTCAATGTTGTTGCTGCTCGGCAGACCACCATTCTACCTATTCTACTGCTGATACTGCTGCTTCTGAGGTATCTGGTAGCTCTAACTCTAATTTTCACCCCAAGAAAAATTTGGGTGGCTCTGCCAATTCTTGTTGTAGTTGTTTCCAAAATTCTAATTGTTTCTCTTAACTTTCCTAACGAAATTCACCGATTCAGGATTGGCCTTGCATGATTCTGCATTGTGCCCATTGTTGCCACAGATTTCACACTAACTGGGAGCCTATTTAATTGCATTCACCTATTGCTACGGTTGGTTCATACTCAGTTTGTTGAACTTAGTCATCATCTGATGCTGAAAGGATGCTAGCTGTGCCGCTAAGGCATTACATCATCCACCTCTATCAGACCTGCTTCTCTCTTACCTATCCCTCTCGACGAATCACTATGCCACTCTGGATTTCCTTGAGAAATCCTATTCAACAGAGTGTACAACTCATCATAAGTCTTCTCCAACGCTTGCGCACTTGATGCAAATGTTTGGGTAGAGTCGGATCTAAGCATTGGCTAGGTAAGCGTCCTTAGTAAAATTTTGGTGTGTGGGTCTAGACTGTTACACCCCGTAGAATTCCCGGCACCTAAATGACCTATTCACACGTTGGTTAAGCATATTTGAAGGCCATACGTGCTGGAGAAAGGCCCGGGAAAGGATCGGACGAGAAACCTGTCGAACCATCGCGGAAGGAGCCGAGGCAGAGCCCCTCCGCGATGGCAGCGTGTCATGGAGGAGAGGCCTCCGGATTGGCTCCGTTACACGTTGGGCTTGTCTAGGCCCAAGTATATAAAGGCCACTTCGGTTTTAAATCATTTAAACACATATTTATTTCCAGAAAACAGAGGGTGAGCGGCAGAGAGAAGGTAAGAACGAAGGAAATATTATAATTTTCGTCCGATTACGCTGCTAAACGTTGTCCAAATTCAAATTAACTTCAGATACTGAGGTATTTGGCAGTAGAGAGCATTCCTACGGATTCAGTTTCGTAAAATACGACCGATGAATCATCGAGCCACCGAGCTAAGGTAAGTGGAATTGCTCTAAATTAGTGTCTATGTGTTCCTAGCTGTGAAGTGAATATTTCTCCCTTCTGGACCTCTAAAAAATAGGGAGTTTTTGGCCGTCTTTCGATAAGCCTAAGTTTAGGCTATAAACGATATCAAAAGTGACATTGCCTTTTAAAGTAAAGCTATATTTGGTATTAATTGACACATTTATGAATGCAGCTGGGAGGAAATAGTTGAAGTGCTGGCCGAGCCTCGTCCGACAGCCGGATAGTTCGAGAATAAGGTATGTAAAGTTAGTTTCCTCGGCAAGTTAGTAATCTTGGTGCAGTACAGTAATTTAAAGGCCGATAGAATATTCAAAAGCCATGTTAACGTTATTATGAATGATGGTACGATACTAGAAACGTTATGTTATGTTCAGCGCGAGACTTGCTAGCACGATATAAGTTTTAATACAAGTATTAAAGACTGCACAGCATGCTCAGTATGTGATATAATGCGGAATGTTAGGCTATCATTGTATTCAGTTAAAGCCCAGTAAAGCAATGTAATATCTGTAAGACATCTCAGAGATAGAACGACAAGTTAAAATGAAGCTAGAAAGCATATTAGAACTAGTAAATTATGTTACTATAGAAACTCAGTATACAGCATGGCTTTCAGCAGAAATACTATATCCTGTTCAGTATTAGCCCCAGAACAGTCTGGCAGGAGATTATATTCATATGTATACATTTACCAGCCTCAGCACGTATTAAATACATACAGATTACTATCACTAGTTCAGCATGTAATATATATGATACTTTACCCCTATTAGCCTCAGCATGTGAGATATGCAGACAGTATTACTAGTTGAGACCGTTGTGTTGTTTGGGGTTGGATTACCTAGCATCCATGACCGCCCAGGGTTAATAGCTGTATCGACTCGTCCGCCAGAGGACGAGGATACGTCGCTCTACGGAGTGGCATGCCGTCCCACAGGGGACGAAGATGGGATGCCAGTTTTCCCCATATTGTGCCTTGGTCGGCCCTTATACACCTCCATCGAGCGGATACGCCCGGGGTGTTGATTCAGGAGTCCTCCGGACTCAGGTACAGTTATAGTCAGGGGCTCAGCGAGCCCAAGTGCATACCCAGGGGACTGGCAGGATGCTTACAGGGTTATAGGAGATGGGATGACCGGGGTAGGGGTATAGATTCTGTGCTGGTTGTACCCCCCGGCTTATGGGGGCCGGGTAAGGTTTGTGCGTGCTATGTATGTTATGATATGTTATACTGTGCTACGGTAGATACGAGTAGATCGACAGTAGAACGATAAATCCTCAGGTATGACTCCTACTCCTTCCAGTATGATTAAGAGAAGGTATGACTTACATTATCAGACAGTTAATCTATTCCTTCTACTTCAGTTTCATCAGTTATATTATTGTTTCAGATATTTCTTTCAGCTATTGCTTTACATACTCGGTACCAGCGGTACTGACGCCCAGTGGGACGCTGCATTACTTGCCTGCAGGTACTCATAGACGAGCAGGCGATACCACGTAATTCCTGTCAGCGGTCGAGTATTCAGCTCCTGTTATCCGGAGACTTAATTCCAGAGGTGTATTTCATTTTCTTTTGGTTGTATAGTACGGGTAGGTCGGGGCCCTGTCTCGATCATTTCTATTGCTATTCCTAGAGGCTTCCAGTCTGTATATATTTTCCTGTTGTCATATGAGCCGGTCGTGTGAGGCCGTGCAGTTTTATAGCTGCTAGTACTCTTTCTTTCTTTTATGTTGGCCGTGTGGGGCCATAGTTTGCCAATAGTGGTGGCCTTGCCGGTCACGTAGCTTTCTAGTACTTCAGGATTGAGTTATAGATAACTAGACAGCATGGAGGCCTTGTCGGCCCGCATAGGATTCCCTAAATTGATATGTTTCTGGTCAGCTGTCAGTACAGGTATAGGAGGCTATAGGCCAATGGGCCGAGGGCTGTGTTTACAGCCGTTATATAGCCCTTTGTTTCCATAAATATGAGTTAGAGCCAGCCAGGCACCAGATGTGCCTAGGCTTAGCAGTCTAGCAGTTCAGGTCCCAGTAGGGCACCAGGTGCCAGTCATACCCCCCAAGGCGGGGTGTGACATAGACTTTCCACAAAGGTATAGGCTAACACTTCATTGGATTGCTGGTGATCGGGGCAGTCTCTCAATAATGACTTGAATCTCTCCCAAGACAAATACAAGTTCTCCTTCGGCCTCTGCTTAAAGCTTAATATTTTACTCCTGAATTTGGCAGTCTTGCTTAAAGGGAAGATTGATGAGGAATTTGTTTGCTAAGTCATCCCAAGAAGTAATGAATTTCAGTGGGTCAACTTTCAACCACCTCTTTACCTCTCCCAATAAAGAAAATGGGAAGAGTGTGAGTCAGACATAATCAGTTGACACTCCGGTGGGGATGAAGGTGTCACTGATCTCCAAGAAGTTCTATAAGTGCTGTTGTGGGTCCTCATGAGTCATCCCAGTGAACTGGCCACTTGAATGTAACAGCTGCACCATGTTCTATTTTAGCTCAAAGTTCCCTCCGGGCTCCGGTTTGCGGATACTGGAGGTCATATTTGTCGATAGTGGAATTGCCACTTCGCGAACTGCTCGGGCTATCATTTGATCAGGTAACAACTCTGCTTGCCTAACTGGTGGATGTTGTAGCAGCTTCTCTTGTCATCTTTTCAACTTTCTCTCTAGAGCTTCCCTCCTGAGCAAATGCAGTTGGCGTTCAGGTTCCAACAATGGTTCCACCAGCTCTCTATTCCTTTCCCTCTTAACAAGGACAACCTATCACCTGCAATGTAGAAGACTAAGACCAATTTTTTCAACACTTAAGGAAATTAAATATCACACAAAAACAGAAAATTCACTAAACTTTGCCAGTCCTCGGCAACGATGCCAAAAACTTGTTGCGCTCAAACACACACGATCGTACAAGTAATAAAACTTGTTGCGCCCAAGCGCACGTGCAAGTGCACGCGGTCATACAAGTAATACAGTGACCCTTTTTGAGAGCCGGATGTCGAACCCATAGGGACTGGACCAATTCAGCGAATATTCAAGTTCAAGTGTTAAAATTAACCTTCGTAAGTGTTGATTATAGAATTTTTAAAAATTCTATTTAAGTCTAGGGGTGATCAAAAAATACTCGAGAAACAATATAAGAAGAAACTAGAGTTAATGCCGAATAATCATGAAATGCTACAATTCATAATGGTTCGAGTATGAAAACTTTAGTTGTTGTCTCACATATTTAAAATGCTATATTCATGGACTTTCGAGCCTCTAAATACGACAAACTGGTCTCACATCCACATCGTTGAGTGGGGATGTGACTTCCTAATTCATGGGCAATTTTAAATACATGGATGTGATTTACAGAGTTTTTGCCCTTGATTATGGACTTTCGTACCTCTAATCATTTACCCGGACTTTGCTTCACAACTACTTCTACGAGTGGTGATGTGATAATTTTAAGTAGGTGTCTATCTCATTCCGTTTAAATAACCAAACAAGGCAAATTAGGTATAATTTCTATCCTAATTGCGAATCCTATCGTAAAGGTAAGAACTTGCTCCCTACATTCTCATGCTCTAGCCTAGGGTTACTCTTTCGAGCCTCTACTTAAGTTTAACTCATTTGTTTTCATGGTGATCAAGCATAAAAATATTAATAATAAAGAATGTAAGACAAAACAACAACTAAAACTCAAACCAACTAAGAATTCATGCAATTACAATCATATTACGTAGCCTCAACCCTAGAGGAAGGATTTTAGCCACTCATGTTCATACAAATACTCAAAAAAAATGATTAGAGTGAAGTACTTACAAGAATAATTAAAATAGAAGGAAAAACAATGAACCCTAGGTAGAGTTCTTCACTTCTCCCTTCGCTTCATTACAGTTCCCAAAAGATATTTCGTGATCAATGATTTTAAGAGCTAAGGTTTTAATTTATAGTAAGTGGAAAGTTGCAATTTTTGGCCGTGCATGGATTGTCTCCATGTCATGCAGCTGGTCGCCTCAATTTGCCTCCGTGACACGGAGCAAACGCAGCAACACTGGTTTGGCGCTGGCATGGGCAGGCTGTGCGCGTTGCCTGCCATGGCACGGGCCTGTCGCGCGACTTCATTGGAATGGAATGCTCCTAGCGGGCGCAGATGCCTACCATGACATGCTCCTGGATCTGTAGCTTCCTTGCTGTGGCATGCTACTCAGCACGCTTCCCGTGCTGCGTGGTACGCTGTGTGGCTTGGCATGTGCATACCCTAGTGCGACATGTGCGGCTATTTTGCAATTTGTTTTGAGCTTCCTCCTTAAGCCTTAACCATCATATTTAGTCTCACCTAAGCATTTTACACCTACATACCAATGACTAATCATGTTGGTTATTTTATGCACATAAATATTAAAAATCACATGCTAATATAATTAATTAAATTGACAAACTTGACTAAAGTAAGTTATAAAATAACACTTGGACACGTAATTATTCTAAAGATCACTACTACTGAAGTCTTCGGAGGGAACTATTGATGATACTAATACTGAGAACATGTGCCTGTATCATAATACGATACAACATAGAAAGTATGCGTTAGTACTTTGAATGTACTGAGTAAGTGAGGTGTACATAAAGCATGGAAAAATAAGCACTGAACTGAAATAACATGAAATGAGCAACTAATACTGAATACTGATAAAAAATGAGTTATAACTGTGATGAGATTGAGCTGAAATGAGCTATAACAACAAGTGGGATAGTCTATAAACGATATATAACCTAGTGAGCTAGACGTGGAGTTTGATGTATACACCCCATCAAAGAAAGCCTACTACACCTTGCTTAGGTATAGTAGCTGGACTGTGAGATCACTGTTTAGGGCCCATTCAGGCTAAAAACCTACAATGACAATGTAATTCTGAGAATCTGAGTGCACTGGAATCCCGGTCTGCTCGGTGTTAAGTACTACTCCCTCTGGATAGTCCTAACTTGACTACTAAACTAATAGCTTGAAGTTGGGGTCCTTGACTAAGTCAGGAATACTTATCTAGAAGTAACCTGAGATTTTATAGGACCGGATAACTGAAAACTAGTGTTCTAAGACTGGTCAGAGCTGCTTATCTGGAAGCGTCGTAACCGTCTAGAGAAACTGACTAGATAATTGAAAACTGGTGTTCTAAGACTGGTTAGAGCTGGTTATCTGGAATCTTCGTAACCATCTAGAGAACACTGACTAGATAACTAAAAACTGGTGTTCTAAGACTGGTCAGAGCTACTTATTTGGAAGCGTCGTAACCGTCTAGAGAACACTGACTATGCTGGAAACTGGTACTACTGAGTTTGCTAAGTTTCTCAAGACTGGAAATAGTCAAACTGATCAGCTGACATTTCTATAAAACTCTAAGTGTTTTGAGTGTTGACTGAGACTCTGAGACCGAATATACCAAGATATTAACTTATATTCAAGTTTCTATTCTTATCATTTATAACTTGAGTGACATCTACCATATCAACATAACATTTCTGTTTGAGTCTAAATCATACAAGTTTTACCCAAATTTATGATAAAGATCAAGACTAAGGAACTTTTAGCTAACCAAAGGCCTGAGAGTCTAGGTATATCACATACATGCTTTTCTTACTAAGTTCATGGAATCATGAGTCAAGAGCATAATATAAATCATGGGTTCTATATTCATGCAAACTCATAGATTCAAATCATACTTTAAACATATATATTGAAATCATGATAAAATCGTGTAGATACTTCATAAGGGCCATAACTTGAAACTAGTCCTAATTCATGGTAAAATTCTAGAAATCATGCTACTATCATATCATATACCTAAATCATGAATTTATGTGTAATTTCATAACATACATTGCTTCTTATCACGAGGATCTTGAAATTCATGGAAGACATGCGAGAGATCATACATAGATTGAAATCTTAAGACATACTTTTCTAAAATCAAGTAACTAGGGTTTAACCTAAAAGTCAAAACATAAGGATGAAAGGAGATCCTTGTTGAAGTCTCACATACATGGTTAGAAAACTCCCTTAATGATCTTGGAACTTGCAACACATTGAAGAGAAACCCTAGGTGTTCTTGAGCTTTGAGAGAAGAAGAGGAAGAAGAACTTTACAGATGATTTTGGAGAATGAGGGTCTTGGACTAGGGAAAACCCTTTTAATTCCACCCTTAAAATACCAAGATGTTATTTAGGGATGGGAAGCATAGGATTTTTATTAAAATACCCCTGGGAGTTCGATCAAAGGATCAACCTGTCTAGTGACCATGACCCACACCACGAGTTGTGGGTCCTTACCACAGCTTGTGGTGGTCATCTGTTACTTTAGGGGTAAACTTATAGCTTCTGATTCTTTGACCAATGATTGGACAGGATGAGTCTTTATTAGCTATGGCGACTCATTACTTCACTCATCATTACCACTGCTTCACGTGAACAATGTCCATAATCCTTCCAATGGGTCCTCACCACGGGTTGTCACTCAACCCAACAAGTCGTTACATCCTTCCGTTGTTACTGACCCATACTTTGAACCTTTATTAACTCCACTTAATGACTCATACGGATGATCCATTACTTGATGTAATGAGTCATTACTTGACTCATTGATTCTGGAAAGTCTAGACCACAGACATACAAAGGATGCATCTAACGGGTTGTTGTTCCTCATAACGACTCGTTGTTTCCTCTCGTGGTATAAAAATCCTGTTGCACCCTTCCCACGGCTTGACCTAACAGGCTGTTAGAGGAACCAATGACTCGTCACTTGCGTCATTCTACGTCCATTTTTGCTGGTTCTGGGGTCTGATCTGGGAAACTTTCGAGGTGTTAAAAGAAAGCCAGAGCAGCAGCCTCTCCCTATGTCGGTACCTCTATTTCCACTACCATTCTATCTTGAACTGCTGGAGGCACTAGGGATTCTGACCTCTCCCAAGCATACCAGGAGCATGGCCCTACCTCTGGCAGCAACAAGCCTTCGCCCGCGACCTAGACCTCATCCCCTGTCGTGAGCTGCAGCTACTACCAGTAGCTCTGGTGCTTCATTTCTAACTCCTCCTACACGTATCCTCACCATCTGTAAAAGAAAGAGAGAATTTATTAGATATCAATTTGGATCACCAGATACCAATTGGAATCAAGTAATAACATGAAAGAGAGAGAAGGAAAAGAGTTTTCCTAAAGTCCTGTAGCCTCCCAAAGCTAAGTAACGAACGTCTCCACACCGATCCACGAGACTACCAGACTTATCCTCGTACAATAAGATCAATGAACCTAGGACTCTGACACCATCTTTATCACAACCCATGTGGAGGTAATTGACACCCACACTATTCCCCCTGATGGGCGAATCAACGTCTCCCAACTTGATCATCCAATTGTTACAATCATCCTATTAAATGTGCACTCATAAAATAAAAAGGCAAAATTATTATAAAAATGAAAGAATTACTTGAAACATCATTAGCTAATATCCCAAGAACTAAAAGTCATAATATCGAGGATATCTACTTAGTTATAATATAAGAGAAATAATAATAATATAAAGGCCAAACCCATAAAAAGCCACTTAAACTTGCCAGAAAATTTCAGCTAGCCACTGGAACTCAACCTCAGATAATTTGAACACCTGAAGTTGATTGAAATTGTACCATTTAAACACGATTGCTCAATCAATCACCAAACTGAAATGTGTGTGGTTCACACACGATGGGGTGGAATAAAAACCAATTAAACAATGCCATGTGGCTTTGATTTCAAATTAATTAATTAATTAATAATTTTTGAGACTCAAATAAAAAAAATACAATTCACATAATTCTTCATCTTCTTTACCCAAAACTATCAGACCCAAGACCCAATTCTGCACTCATTGTTGATTGGCTCTTTCTCCAGCTCAGTATAGTACATTTCTGGTATTGTCTTTATTCCAAGCTCCATGTAATACCCCAAAATTGCCTAAGACTAGACTTGAGAATTTCAAATGAGAAGTAGCAAAAAAAATCTGAGATTTTACTTAAGATAATTCGTGGTACAAGTCATTTGAAGGTCTAACAACCCGTGGGAGACACTCGTGGTTAGGTTCTGTAGAAATAGACTCAAAGGTAATAGGTCCATGGTACGACCTGTAGGAATATGTAATGAGTCATAGGTTGGGGTCGTTGGTTGTCATTGGGGCACCAGGGATGGATGGTACGACTCGTAGTACGATCCGTAGTGAGGAACAAGGAGTCATGGTAAGTGCCCATGGAAAGGAGTAGGAAAAGTCCCCAGTCGAGATAATAGATGCAACCAATGACTCGTTGGATGAAGGTACGAGTCGTGGTGTGCTCGTGGGTAGTCTAGATACAGGTTCCATTAAAGATAGTAACGGGAGGCAGTAATAGATCATGGTTTGTGGCAACAACCTATCCTATCGAGTCATGGTATTAGGACCTAGGAAGTTAAGAAATGATGGAAGAAGTAACGGACAGATACCACGAGTCGTGGTATCAAAAGATGACCCATGTTATCACTCGTTGTCACTTGCAATGCAGAAATTTCAGACTTTTCATTACGGGCATTTTCATAATTCCTAAGCTCTAAGGTCATAAATTACATCGTTTTAAGCTTAGTTAGTAGGGTTTTAAGGGTGATAAACCTACTCTAATCCTTACCATTCCATGCATGCAAACTTAGAGTTCTTCCTTGGAGATCAAGCTTGAAGAATTTCCCCAATTTCCTTTGAGCTTTCAAGAGGAAGTGTAAATTAGATTTACCCAGGTATATGAAGCTATGAATGAGAGCTCATTTTACTCTCATTCTCTAAATTCTTCTCAATTCCATAAATTTCGATTCTAGATTTAAGTTCATGATCCATTTGGATTTATCCCAATTCTTGTGAAATTCTCTATGATCTATCTATGGGTCAATTCCTTTGATATATCAAATCATGTTCTATGATCTGTGGGAAGATTTTATAGCTATTTTGATTATTAATTTATAGTTTCAAATTTTAGTTAAATTATGCCCAATTATGTAAGTTTCATGAAAAGTCACGTTATGATTCTATTATGGTTTTGATCTTGCTAAGTCTAAATTATGATTTTATGATTCATGTTGTGATTCTCTTCAAGTACTCTTCATGAATTTATGAATATCAAGTATATTAATGGTTTACAAGTATACATGATTTTCATGATTTATGATTTTATATCTCTTGGACAATTCATGGGCCCTCATCCATAGCTAATCATGTATTTCAAGTAGGATCTATCATGTTATTATTTTATTTGGCCATGAATTTCATGAATGATTTCATAGTTACTATATGAGCCCTATCGTGCATTGTTTTTAGGAGCAGTGTCTAGCACTGAGTAGACTCGACGTTCAGGTAAACCCCATGGTCTCAAAACTACATTCGACCATAGGTATATATATACTTATTAGTCAATCCCTGTGATATCACCATGCATGCACGTCCCCCTGTCTAGCAAGACGGGGGCGGTCCTGACCACTTGGGCAAAATAGTGGGGCATCATGTAAGGCTCTATCATGATATTGTCGGTTTAGACGAGTCCTCCCATTGTTCTTTATGACTTATCCATGGTTATATTTATGTTACTTTGGTTCAAGTTATATTTTATAAAGTGTTCTCTTATGACTATAATTACAATTGGATTATGAATGGTTTGAAAACCTTGAGCCCTTATGTTTGACGTATGATATTTACTTTATGATCATGCTATCCTACTCTTATGAACTCTTATGTACTTTAACTGTCCGTTCTTACTTACCTTGGAAACGCAATACATGCACAAAGTACTGACCGCATACTCTATGTTGTATCGTTTCATGATTTAGGCTTGGACATCAGGTTCAGTCTCGCCGTTAGCCAGGTCCTTAGAGTTGAAATCCCTCAGCCAGAGTTGGTGCGTTCTTATACTTCAAGGACCCTTTTATCAGCTTATGTTCAGTATTTCAGTTTCAGTCTTTAGTGAGTTAGTTAGGGTCTTGTCCAACCAACATATCAGTATGTAGAGGATTATCAGACATAATGTGTATTCAGCTTCAAAATTGTGTTATGTATTAGATGTTCAGATGTTATTATATTTTTAGACTTCCGCTATTATGTATGTAAGACTTTCACATTATTAAGTTGAGTTTTAGGTTTCATGTTCATGCCATTGGTTGACTTGGAGCCTCTCGGGGTTCTTTGTCCCGTGTCTCAATCAGGTCGTAACAAATTTTGTATCAGAGCATTAGGTTTTGAAGTGTCCTAGGGTGTCTAAAAGTAGCATTAAGTAGAATCTTTTTTCATGGGTGTGAAGCGTTCCACACTTTTGACGAAGAGGCTACGAAACATTTTAGGAAATGTTCCCTTCTTTCATGATCTATGTCGTGCAATGAAACGTTCCTCTATCCTTCTAACTTGTGTTATACGTATTTGCAGAATCATGCCTCCTCGATGAGTTAACGGAAGAAAAAATTAAAATCGAAATGTCCACTAGAATGGCAATGGGGATGGGTACCAACAGGCCCACAACCCCCGAGGATCATGTGCCCGAGTAGGTGGCCATGCAGAATTTAGGGCTACCATTTAGATGTTGGCACAGACATTGACCGCCCAGGTCAACCAACAGGTTGTAGCACATGTTCCTTAGAATGGGAATGTGGCAGAGGTGAGAGTTAGAGATTTTCTTAGGATGAACCCTCCAGAGTTTCTCAGATCGAAGGTGGGTGAGGATCCACATGATTTTATTGATGAAACTCTAATGATCACCTGATTATGGGGTTGATAGGGAAGGAGTGCACAGATCTAGCCTAGTATCAGTTGAAAGGGGTTGTACATATCTGGTTCAAGCAATGGAAGGATAGAGGAACAATTGGAGCAGGCCCATTGGTTGGGATGAGTTCCATACCGCATTTTTGGATCGGTTTTTTCCCTGAGAGATAAGGGAAATCAAAGCAGCTGAGTTTGTGAACTTGAGGCAGAACAACATGAGGGTCCAGGAATATGCTTTGGAGTTCACTTGTTTGTCCAAATATGCACCAGAGCTAGTGGTTGATCAGAGAGCTCGGGTGAGTAGGTTTGTGCACGGAGTAGCGGACTACCTAGTCAAGAATTGTGGGACCGCTATGCTTTGTCAGGAAATTGACTTTCTCGATTGGTTTTGTACGCCCAACAGATGGAGGCAGTGCATCTGAGAGAGAGAGAGAGAGAGGCCAAGAGGGCTAGGACAGACAGCTATGGGTTCTCCCAGAAAAGATGGGGAGGCAGACATCGCCAGTAGTCTCATCTGAGGTCGTTAGCTCCAGCACCATCATCACCCAGTGCTCCATCTAGACTATGAGGTGATCAAAGGAGCGGAGCATCAGGTACGAGGGGACAAAAGAGCATGCAAGCAGAGCGTACCTTTCCAGTTTGCGAAAAGTGTGGCAATAATCATATAGAGGAGTACTTGATTAGGTCAGATATCTATTTTGAGTGTTGTAGATCAGGGCACAGGTGCCAGGAGTGTCCATTAGCTAGACAGGGTGTTAGTAAAGGTCGTGCTCAGGCTACATGTTTAGTAGTAGCACCAACACACCCAGCTCAGTAGGGTGCGTCCACCAGTCCAGGTGGTGGCCAGCGCCAGAATAGGTTTTATTCCCTTGCATCTCGATAGGAATAGGAGACTTCACCAGATTGGTCACCAATATGTTACGAGTATTCCACCTTGATGTATATGCATTGTTAGATCTAGGGGATACTTTAACATTTGTGATGCCCTATGTTGCTAGTAGTTTTGGATTCCATCCCAAAATCCTATCATAATCCTTCTCAGTCTCTACTCCAGTTAGTGATTCAGTTATAGCTCGACGGGTATACAAAAATTGCCCTGTCACAGTCCTTCAGAACGTCACTTCAGCAGATTTAGTAGAGCTAGCCATGACACATATTGATGTTATCTTTAGCATGGATTAGCTACATGCATGTTATGCCTCAGTAAATTATAGAACCCAAGATAGTCCTATTTTTTTTAGTAAGATAGTAGTGGATCGAGAAAGTAGAGCTTAAAAGGCGAAAGTGCTCTACCTACCCTCTCTTGTTTCAGAGTGGAAGGGTAGTTCAGTTGTGCCTGTAGGTCGTTTCATTTCTTACCTTAAGGTAAGAAAGATGATCTCTAAAGGTTGTGTGTCCCATCTAGTTAGGGTTAAGGATTCTACATCCGAAACCCTGACTATCCAGTCAGTTCCTATAGTGTGTGAATATCAAGAAGTGTTTCCAGATGATTTATAGGAAATTTCTCTCGAGCGGGAGATCGAATTTGGTATTGACCTTCTTCCCGATACGTAGCCTATATATATTCCTCCTTATAGAATGGCTCCAGCTGAGCTAAAGGAGTTTAAGGAGCAGTTGAAGGATCTCTTAGACAAGGGTTTCATCAGACCTAGCAAATCCCCATGGGGTGCACCATTTCTCTTTGCCGGATGAAAGATGGTTTCCTTCAGATATGCAATGACTACCGACAATTTAACAAGGTCACCATCAAGAATAGGTATCCCCTCCCGAGAATTGATGACTTGTTTGACCAACTTCAGGGTGCCAAGTGTTTCTCAAAGACAGACCTCAGATCTGGGTATCATCAGCTCAGGGTTCGGGAGAGTGACATTTTGAAGATAGCATTCAGGACTCGGTATGGTCACTATGAGTTTATAGTTATGTCTTTTGGACTAACAAATTCTCCTGTAGCTTTTATGGATTTGATGAACAGGGTGTTCAAGTCGTATTTGGATATGTTCATGATTGTGTTCATAGATGACATTCTCATATATTCCTGGAGCGAAGAGGAGCATGCCGCTCATTTGAGGGTGGTGCTACGGACTCTTAAGGATCGCGAACTGTATGCTAAATTTAGCAAGTGTGAGTTTTGGTTAAACTCGGTAGCATTTTTGGGTCATGTGGTGTCAAGTGAGGGTGTACAGGTGGACTCTTAAAAGATAGAAGCTATGAAGAATTGGCCTAGACCGGTGAGTCCTTTGGATATCAGGAGTTTCTTGGGTTTAGCTGGTTAATACAGGAGGTTTGGGTTTTAATCTATTGCAACACCCTTCACTAAGTTGACCTAGAAGAAAGTCAAGTTTCAATGGTTGGAGGCTTGTGAGAAGAGCTTCCAAGAGTTGAAGATTCGACTCACCTCAATAGCAGTGTTGACCCTACCCGAGGGTACCGATGGGTTCGTGGTATATTATGACGCCTCAAGGATCGGCCTTGATTGTGGATTAATGCAGCACAGTAAGGTTATAGCCTATGCTTGCAGGCAGCTGAAAGTCTATGAAAAGAACTATCCAACTCATGACCTCAAGTTGGCGGCGATAGTATTTGCCTTGAAGATTTGGAGACACTATCTATACGGGGTCCATGTGGATTTTTTTAGGGACCACAAAAGGATACAATATGTGTTTACCCAGAAGGATCTAAATCTACGTCAAAGAAGGTCGTTGGAGATTTTTAAATATTATGATATGAGTGTCCTTTATCATTCAAGTAAGGCTAATATGGTGGCAGACGCTGTTAGCAGGATTCTTATGGAGAGTGTGACCCATGTAGGTGAGGAGAGGATAGAGTTAGTGAGGGATGCGCATAGCTTGCATGACTAGGAGTTCGTCTTGTTGACTCGACAGATGGTGGTGTCATTGTTCAGAACGTATCAGAATCTTCCTTGGTGATCGAGGTCAAAGATAGACAAAACGAGGATCCTATTTAGTAAAGTTGAAGGAATCCGTTCAGAATCAGAAGGTAGAGGTCTTCTACCAAGGGGAAGATGGTGTGCTATGATATCAGGGTCATTTCTGTGTACCGGGAGTTGATGACTTGAGGGAGAGGATGTTACATGAGGCTCATGGTTCTAGATATTCTATACATCTAGGTGCCACCAAGATGTGCCGTGACCTATGGGAGGTTTATTGGTGGAATGGCATGAAGAAGGACATCGCAGAGTTTGTAGCTAAGTGTCCGAATCGTCAACAGGTGAAGGTTTAGCATCAAAGACCCAAAGGTGTGCTTCAAGACATTAGCATTCCCGCTTGGAAGTGGGAGTAAATCAATATGGACTTCATTACAGGGTTTCCTCGTACTAGTAGACAATATGATTCTATTTGGGTTGTTGTAGAAAGGTTGACTAAAGCAGCACATTTTCTACTAGTCAAAACTACCGATTCAGTAGAGGATTTTGCTAAAGTCTACATTAGGGAGTTAGTTCGGTTGCATGGAGTGCCCTTGTCCATCATATCAGATAGAGGTACTCAGTTTACCTCCCAGTTTTGGAGATCGTTTTAGAAGGGACTTGGTACTTAGGTCAAGCTTAGCATAGCATTTCACCCGCACACAGATGGTTAGGATGAATGGATCATTCAGACGCTTGAGGATATGTTGAGGGCATGTATAATTGATTTCAATGGTAGTTTGGATGATCATCTACCTCTTATTGAATTTGCATATAATAACAGCTATCATGCTAGCATTCAGATAGCTCCATTTGAGGCTCTTCAAGGGCGGAGATGTAGATTGCATATTAGTTGGTTCGAAGTCGGTGAAGCTGCATTGATAGGACTAGATTTAGTCCACGAGGCTATGAAGAACGTTCAGCTTATAAGTGAAAGGTTGAAGACAACCTAGAGTCATCAAAAGTCTATGCGGATGTGAGGAGGAGAGAACTTGAGTTTGAAGTTGATGATTGGGTGTTTCTGAATGTATCTCCCATGAAGGGGTTGATGAGGTTCAGAAAGAAAGGGAAACTCAGTCCCTGTTATGTTGAACCGTACCGGATTATATGACGGGTAGGCAAGGTAGCGTATCAGTTGGAGTTTCCCTCAGATTTGGCTTCAGTGAATCCGGTGTTTTCATATGTCACTTTTGAAGAAGTGCATGGGTGATCCAAATTTGGTTGTCTCGGTAGAGAGCATAGGTGTGAAGAATAGCCTCAGCTATGAAGAGGTTCTGGTGGAAATACTTGATCGTAAGGTTCGGAAGCTAAGAAATATGGAAGTAGCTTCAGTAAAGGTTTTGTAGCAGAATCTACATGTTGAAGGAGCTACGTGGGAGGCCGAAGCAGATATAACGGCTAAATACTTGCATCTATTCCCTTCCGATTCAAATTCAGCTTGAGATATCAGTTTCCACCTTAGTATTCTATATAGTTTCATGTTCAGTTTATGTGTCCCAGTTTTTTTCATGTTACTGTATATATGTGTGATTCATGAATTTAGTTTGGTCATGTATTTTAGTTCAGAGTCAGTCACTATGTCAGTTTTCAGCTTTAGATGTTCAGTAATTTAGATGTCAGTCCTTTTTCCCCAGCTTTCAATATGTTCATTCACATTCGAGAATGAATGTTCCCAAGGGGGAGATATTGTAATATCCCGAAAGTGCCTAAGACTAGATTCGAGAATTTGAAATAAGAAGTAGCAGAACAATCTGAGATTTTACTCAGGACGACTCATGGCACAAGTCGTTGGAGGGTCTAACGACCCATGGGAGACACTCGTGGTCTGGTTCTGCAGAAGTAGACTCAAAGGTAAAGGGTCCATGGTCCGACCCATAGGAAGATATAACGAGTCGCAGGTTGGGGTTGTTGGTTGTCACCGGGGTACCAGGGATGGATGGTACGATTCGTAGTACGACCCATTGTGAGGAACAACTAATCGTGGTAAGTGCCCATGGGAAGGAATAGAAAAGTCCCCAGTCAAGGTAACAGATGGAACTAATGACTCGTTGGATAAAGGTACAAATTGTGGTATGACTCATGGGAAGTCTAGATGCAGGTTCCATCAGAGGCAGCAATGAGAGGCAGTTCAGAACGTGGTCTTTAGTAACGACCAATCCTGTTGAGATGTGGTATCAGGACCTGAGAAGTTAAGAAATTATGGAAGAAGTAACGGACGGATACCACGAGTCGTAGTATCAAAGGATGACCTGTGTTATCACTCGTTATCACTTGCAGTGCAGAAACTCCAAACTTTTAATTAAGGATATTTACGTAATTCCTAAGCTCTAGGGTCCTAAACTACATCATTTTATGCTCAGTTAGCAGGGTTTTAAGGGTGTTAATCCTATTATAATCCCTACCATTCCATGCATGCAAACTTAGACTTCTTCCTTGGAAATAAAGCTTGAAGAATTTCCCCATTTTCTCTCCAATTTCCTTTGGGCTTTCAAGAGGAAGTGTGAATTAGATTTACCTAGGTATGTGAGGCTATGAATGAGAGTTTTTGTCACTCTCATGCTCTAAATTCTTCTCAATTCCATGAATTTCAATTCTAGATTCAAGTTCACGATCCATTGGGGTTTATCCCAATTGTTGTAAAATTCTCTATGATCTACCTATGGGTCAATTTCTCTCATGTATCAAATCATGTTCTATGATCCATGGGAAGATTTTATAACTATTTTAATTATTAATTTATTGTTTCAAAATTTAAATTAAATTATGCCCAATTATGTATATTTTATGAAAAGTCAAGTTATAATTCTATTATGGTTTTGATCTTGCTAAGTCTAAATTATGGTTTTATGATTCATGCTATGATTCTCTTCAAGTACTTTTCATGGATTTATGAATATCAAGTATATAAATATTTTACAAGTATACATGATTTTCATGATTTTTGTATTTATGACGCTTGGCCATGGGCTTTTATTCATGGCTAATCATGTATTTCAAGTGTGATCCATCATGTTATTATTTTATTTAGCCATGAGTTTCATGAATAATTTCATGGTTACTATATGAGCCCTCGCAGGCAAGTTTTTTGGAGCAGTGTCTAGTACCGAGTAGACCCGGCGTTCAGGTAAATCCCGTGGACTCAGAACAACGTGCCACCATAAGTGTATATATATATATATATATATATATATATATGTGTGTGTGTGTGTGTGTGTGTGTGTGTATGTGTGTGTGTGTGTGTGTGTGTATGTGTGTATATGTGTGTGTATATATATATATGTGTGTGTGTATATATATATTATTGGATCCTTGTGATATCACCATGCACGCAAGTCCGCTTGCCTGGCAAGTCGGGGGCGGTCCTAACTACTTTGGCGAAGTAGTGGGGCATCATGTAAGGCTCTATCATGATGGTGTCGATTAAGATGAGTACTTCCATTGTTCCTCATAACTTATGCATGGTTATATTTATGTTACTTTTGCTAAAGTTATGTTTTATAAAGTGTTCTCTTTATGACTATAATTACGATTTGATTACGAATAGTTTGAAAATCTTGAGCCCCTATGTTTGCATTATGATATTTACTTTATGATCATGCTATCCTACTCTTATAAACTCTTATGTACTTTAACTATCCGTTTTTACTTACCTTGAAAATGCAATATATTCCAAGTACTAACCGCATACTCTATGTTGTATCGTTTCATCATATAGGCTTGGACAATCAGGTTCAGTCCCGTCGTTAGCTAGGTCCTCAGAGTTGAAATCCCTCTGCCAGATTTGGTGAGTTCTCATCCTTCGAGGACCCTTTTATCAGCTTATGTTCAGTATTTCAATTTCAGTTTTTAGTGAGTTAGTTAGGGTCTTGTCCCATCAACTCATCAGTATGTAGAGGCTTATCAGACATAATGTGTATTCAGGTTCAAAATTGTGTTATGTATTAGATGTTCAGATGTTATTATACTTTTAGACTTCTGCTATTATGTATGTTAGAATTCCTCATTGTTAAGTTGAGTTTTAGATGTCATGTTCATGCCATGGGTCGACTTGGAGCCTCTCGGGGTTCTTTGTCCCGTCTCTCAATCTGATCCTATGTTCAAGTCATGACAAATTTGGTATCGGAGCATTAGGTTTTGAAGTGTCCTAGGGTGTCTAAAGGTAGCATTAAGTAGAATCTTTTTTTATAGGTGTGAAGCGTGCCACACTTATGAGAATCTTCCTTGGTGATCGAGGTCAAAGCTAGACAAGACGAGGATCCTATTTTAGTAAAGTTGAAGGAATCCATTCAGAATCAGAAGGTAGAGGTATTCTACCAAGGGGAAGATGGTGTGCTATGATATCAAGGTCATTTCTGTGTACCGGGAGTTGATGACTTGAGGGAGAGGATGTTACATGAGGTTCATGGTTCTAGATATTCTATACATCCAGGTGCCTCCAAGATGTATCGTGACCTGCGGGAGGTTTATTGGTGGAATGGCATGAAGAAGGACATAGCAGAGTTTGTGGCTAAGTGTCCGAATTGTAAACAGGTGAAGGTTGAGCATCAAAGAGCCAGAGGTGTGCTTCAAGACATTAGCATTCCTACTTGGAAGTGGGAGGAAATCAATATGGACTTCATTACGGGGTTTCCTCGTACTTGTCGACAATATGACTCTATTTGGGTTGTTGTAGAAAGAAGCACATTTTCTACTGGTCAAAACTACTGATTCAGCAGAGGATTATGCTAAATTCTACATTAGCGAGTTAGTTGGGTTGCATGGAGTGCCCTTTTCCATCATATCAGATAGCGGTGCTCAGTTTACCTCCCAGTTTTGGAGATCGTTTTAGAAGGGACTTGGTACTTAGGTCAAGCTTAACACAACATTTCAACCGCAAACAGATGGTTAGGCTGAATGGATCATTCAGACGCTTGAGGATATGTTGAGGGCGTGTGTAGTAGATTTCAATTGTAGTTTGGATGATCATCTTCCTCTCATTGAATTTGCATATAATAACAGCTACCATGCTAGCATTCAGATAACTCCGTTTGTGGCTCTTTAAGGGCGGAGATGTACATTGCCTATTAGTTGGTTCGAAGTCGGTGAAGCTGCATTGATAGGACCAGATTTAGTCCACGAGGCTATGAAGAAGGTTCAGCTTATAAGGGAAAGGTTGAAGCCAACCTAGAGTCATCAAATGTTCTATGCGGATGTGAGGAGGAGAGAACTTTAGTTTGAAGTTGATGATTGGGTGTTTCTGAATGTATCTCCCATGAAGGGGATGATGAGGTTCAGAAAGAAAGGAAAACTCAATCCCTGTTATGTTGAACCATACCGGACTATATGACGGTTTGGCAAGGTAGCATATCAATTGAAGTTGCCCTCAGATTTGGCTTCAGTGAATCCGGTGTTTTCATATGTCGCTTTGAAGAAGTGGATGGGTGATCCAGATTTGGTTGTCTCGATAGAAAGCATAGGTGTGAAGAATAGCCTCAGCTAAGAAGAGGTTCCGGTGGAAATACTTTATCATCAAGTTCGGAAGCTAAGAAATAAGGAAGTAGCTTCAGTAAAGGTTTTGTAGCAGAATTAACATGTTGAAAGAGCTACGTGGGAGGCTGAAGCAGATATAATGGCTAAATACTTGCATCTATTCCCTTCCGACTCAACTTCAGCTTGAGGTATTAGTTTCCTCCTAAGTATTCTATTTAGTTTCATGTTCAGTTTATGTGTCCCAGTTGTTTTCATGTTACTGTATATATGTGTGATTCATGAATTTAGTTTGGTCATGTATTTCAGTTCGGAGTCAGTCACTACGTTAGTTTTCATCTTTATATGTTCAGTATTTTAGATGTCAGTCCTTTTTCCCCAACTTTCAATATGTTCATTCACATTCGAGAACGAATGTTCCCAAGAGGGAGATATTATAATATCCCGAAAGTGCCTAAGACTAGACTCGAGAATTTGAAATAAGAAGTAGCAGAAAAATCTGAGATTTTACTCAGGATGACTCGTGGCACAAGTCGTTGGAGGGTCTAACGACCCATGGGAGACACTCGTGGTCAGGTTCTACAGAAGTAGACTCAAAGGTAAGGGGTCCATGGTACGACCCATAGGAAGATGTAACGAGTTGCAGGTTGGGGTCGTTGGTTGTCACCGGGGTATCAGGGATGGATGGTACGATTCGTAGTATGACCCATTGTGAGGAACAACTAATCGTGGTACGTGCCCATGGGAAGGAGCAGGAAAAGTCCCCAGTCGAGGTAACAGATGGAACCAATGACTCGTTGGATGAAGGTACAAATTGTGGTATGACTCATGGGAAGTCTAGATGCAGGTTCCATCAGAGGCAGCAATGAGAGGCAGTTCAGAACGTGGTCTTTAGTAACGACCCATCTTGTCGAGATGTGGTATCAGGACCTGAGAAGTTAAGAAATTATGGAAGAAGTAACGGACGGATACCACGAGTCATAGTATCAAAGGATGACCTGTGGTATCACTCGTTATCACTTGCAGTGCAGAAACTCCAGACTTTTAATTAAGGATATTTACGTAATTCCTAAGCTCTAAGGTCCTAAACTACATCTTTTTAAGCTCAGTTAGCAGGGTTTTAAGGGTGTTAAACCTATTCTAATCCCTACCATTCCACGCATGCAAACTTAGACTTCTTCCTTGGAAATAAAGCTTGAAGAATTTCCCCATTTTCTCTCCAATTTCCTTTGGGCTTTCAATAGGAAGTGTGAATCAGATTTACCTAGGTATGTGAGGCTATGAATGAGAGTTTTTTTCACTCTCATGCTCTAAATTCTTCTTAATTCCATGAATTTCAATTCTAGATTCAAGTTCACGATCCATTGGGGTTTATCCCAATTGTTGTAAAATTCTCTATGATCTACGTATGGGTCAATTTCTCTCATGTATCAAATCATGTTCTATGATCCATGGGAAGATTTTATAACTATTTTGATTTATAATATATTGTTTCAAAATTTAAATTAAATTATGCCCAATTATGTATATTTTATGAAAAGTCAAGTTATAATTCTATTATGGTTTTGATCCTGCTAAGTCTAAATTATGGTTTTATTATTCATGTTATGATTCTCTTCAAGTACTTTTCATGGATTTATGAATATTAAGTATATAAATATTTTACAAGTATACATGATTTTCATGATTTTTGTATTTATGACTCTTGGCCAATTCATGGGCCTTTATTCATGGCCAATCATGTAGTTCAAGTGGGATCCATCACGTTATTATTTTATTTAGCCATGAATTTCATGGTTACTATATGAGCCCTCGGGAGCAAGTTTTTGGGAGCAGTGTCTTGTACCAAGTAGATCCGGCGTTCAGGTAAACCCCGTGGTCTCAGAACTACGCGCCACCGTAGGTATATTTATATATGTGTGTGTGTGTGTGTGTGTATGTGCTTATATATATATATATATATATATATATATATATATATATATATATATATATATATATATATATATTATTGGATCCTTGTGGTATCACCATGCATGCAAGTCCGCTTGCTTGGCAAGCAGGGGGCGGTCCTAACTATATAGGCGAAATAATGGGGCATCATGTAAGGCTCTATCATGATGGTGTCGGTTAAGATGAGTCCTTTCATTGTTCCTCATGACTTATGCATGGTTATGTTTATGTTACTTTGGCTAAAGTTATATTTTATAAGGTGTTCTCTTATGACTATAATTACGATTGGATTACAAATAGTTTGAAAATCTTGAGCCCTTATGTTTACATTATGATATATACTTTAAGATCATGCTATCCTACTCTTATAAACTCTTATGTACTTTAACTGTCCATTTTTACTTACCTTGCAAATGCAATATATTCCAAGTATTGAGCGCATACTTTATGTTGTATCGTTTCATGATATAGGCTTGGGCATTCAGGTTCAGTCCCATCGTTAGCTAGGTCCTTAGAGTTGAAATCCCTCAGCTAGATTTGGTGAGTTCTCATCCTTCGAGGACCCTTTTATCAGCTTATGTTCAGTATTTCAATTTCAGTCTTTAGTGAGTTAGTTGGGGTCTTGTCCCATCAACTCATACTATGTAGAGGCTTATCAGACATAATGTGTATTCAGGTTCAAAACTGTATTATGTATTAGATGTTCAGATGTTATTATATTTTTAGACTTCTTCTATTATGTATGTTAGAATTACGCATTATTAGGTTGAGTTTTAGATGTCATGTTCATGCCATGGGTCGACTTGGAGCGTCTCGGGGTTCTTTGTCCCGTGTCTCAATCCGGGCCTATGTTCAAGTCATGACAAATTTGGTATCAGAGCATTAGGTTTTGAAGTGTCCTAGGGTTTCTAAAAGCAGCATTAAGTAGAATCTTTTTTTATGGGTGTGAAGCGTGTCACACTTATGAGAATATTCCTTGGTGTTCAAGGTCAAATTTAGACAAGATGAGGATTCTTTTTTAGTAAAGTTGAAGGAATCGATTCAGAATCAGAAGGTAGAGGTCTTCTACCAAGGGGAAGATGGTATGCTATGATATTAGGGTCATTTCTGTGTACCGGGAGTTGATGACTTGAGGGAGAGGATGTTACATGAGGCTCATGGTTCTAGATATTCTATACATCCAAGTTCCACCAAGATGTATTGTGACCTGCGGGAGGTTTATTGGTGGAATGGCATGAAGAAGGACATAGCAAAGTTTGTGGCTAAGTGTCCGAATTGTCAACAGGTGAAGGTTGAGCATCAAAGAGCCGGAGGTGTGCTTCAAGACATTAGCATTCCTACTTGGAAGTGGGAGGAAATCAATATGGACTTCATTACGGGGTTTCCTCGTACTTGTCGACAATATGACTCTATTTGGGTTGTTATAGAAAGCAACACATTTTCTACCGGTCAAAACTACTGATTCAGCAGAGGATTATGCTAAATTCTACATTAGGGAGTTAGTTCGGTTGCATGGAGTGCCCTTTGTCCATCATATCATATAGCGGTACTCAGTTTACCTCCCAATTTTTGAGATCGTTTTAGAAGGGACTTGGTACTTAGGTCAAGCTTAGCACAACATTTAACCCGAAAACAGATGGTTAGGATGAATGGATCATTCAGACGCTTGAGGATATTTTGAGGACGTGTGTAATTGATTTCAATGGTAGTTGGGATGATCATCTGCCTCTCATTGAATTTTCATATAATAACAGCTACCATGCTAGCATTTAGATAGCTCCGTTTGAGGCTCTTTAAGGGCGGAGATGTAGATTGCCTATTAGTTGGTTCGAAGTCGGTAAAGCTGCATTGATAGGACCAGATTTAGTCCACGAGGCTATGAAGAAGGTTCAGCTTATAAGGGAAAGGTTGAAGACAACCTAGAGTCATCAAAAGTTCAAGCGGATGTGAGGAGGAGAGAACTTGAGTTTGAAGTTTATGATTGGGTGTTTCTGAATGTATCTCCCATGAAGGGGATGATAAAGTTCAGAAAGAAAGGGAAACTCAGTCCCTGGTATGTTGAACCATACCGGATTATATGACGGTTTGGCAAAGCATATCAGTTGGAGTTGCCCTAAGATTTGGCTTCAGTGAATCCGGTGTTTTCATATGTCGCTTTAAAGAAGTGCATCGGTGATCCAAATTTGGTTTTCTCGGTAGAGAGAATAGGTGTGAAGAATAGCCTCATCTATGAAGAGGTTCCGATGGAAATTCTTGATCGTCAGGTTCGGAAGCTAAGAAATAAGGAAGTAGCTTCAGTAAAGGTTTTGTAGCGGAATTGACATATTGAAGGAGCTACGTGGGAGGCCGAAGCAGATATAATGGCTAAATACTTTCATTTATTCCCTTCCGACTCAACTTCAGCTTGAGGTATCAATTTCCTCCTAAGTGTTCTATTCAGTTTCATGTTCAGATTATGTGTCCCAGATTTTTTCATGTTAGTGTAAATATCTGTGATTCATGAATTTAGTTTGGTCATGTATTTCAGTTCGGAGTCAGTCACTACATCCGTTTTCAGCTTTAGATGTTCAATATTTTAGATGTTAGTCCTTTTTCCCCAGCTTTCAATATGTTCATTCACATTCGAGAACGAATGTTCCCAAGGGGGAGATATTGTAATATCCCGAAAGTGCCTAAGACTAGACTCGAGAATTTGAAATAAGAAGTAGCAGAAAAATCTGAGATTTTACTCAGGACGACTCGTGGCACAAGTCGTTGGAGGGTCTAACGATCCATGGGAGACACTCGTGGTCAGGTTCTACAGAAGTAGACTCAAAGGTAACGGGTACATGGTACGACCCATAGGAAGATGTAACGAGTCGCAGGTCAGGGTGGTTGGTTTTCACCGGGGTACCAGGGATGGAATGTACGATTCGTAGTACAACCCATTGTGAGGAACAACTAGTCCTGGTAAGTGCCTATGGGAAGGAGCAGGAAAAGTCCCCAGTCGAGGTAACAAATGGAACCAACGACTCGTTGAATAAAGGTACAAATCGTGGTATGACTCATGGGAAGTCTAGATGCAGGTTCCATTAGAGGCAGCAACGGGAGGCAGTTCAGAATGTGGTTTCTAGTAATGACCCATCCTGTCGACATGTGGTATCAGGACCTGAGAAGTTAAGAAATGATGGAAGAAGTAACGGCGGATACCACGAGTCGTGGTATCAAAGGACGACCCGTGGTATTACTAGTTATCACTTGTAGTGCAGAAATTCCAGAATTTTAGTTAATGATATTTACGTAATTCCTAAGCTCTAAGGTCCTAAATTACATCATTTTAAGCTTAGTTAGCAGGGTTTTAAGGGTATTAAACCTATTTTAATCCCTACCATTCCACGCATGCAAACTTAGACTTCTTCCTTGGAAATCAAGCTTGAAGAATTTCCCCAATTTCTCTCCAATTTCCTTTGGGCTTTCAAGAGGAAGTGTAAATCAGATTTACCTAGGTATGTGAGGCTATGAATGAGAGTTTATTTCACTCTCATGCTCTAAATTCTTCTCAATTCCATGACTTTCAATTCTAGATAGAAGTTCATGATCCATTGGGGTTTATCCCAATTGTTGTAAAATTCTCTATGATCTATCTATTTGTCAATTTCTTTCATGTATCAAATCATGTTCTAGAATCCGTGGGAAGATTTTATAACTATTTTGATTATTAATTTATTGTTTCAAAATTTAAATTAAATTATGCCCAATTATGTAAATTTTATGAAAAGTCAAGTTATAATTCTATTATGGTTTTGATCTTGCTAAGTCTAAATTACGGATTTCTGATTCATGTTATGATTCTCTTCAAGTACTTTTCACGAATTTATGAATATCAAGTATATAAATACTTTACAAGTATACATGATTTTCATGATTTTTGTATTTATGACTCTTGGCCAATTCATGAGCCTTTATTATGGCTAATCATGTATTTTAAGTTGGATCCATCATGTTATAATTTTATTTAGCCATGAATTTCATGAATAATTTCATGGTTACTATATGAGCCCTCGCGGGCAACGTTTTAGGAGCAGTGTCTAGTACCGAGTAGACCCGGCGTTCAGGTAAACCCAGTGGTCTCAGAACTATGTTCCACCGTAGGTATATATATATGTGTGTTTGTGTGTGTATATATATATATATATGTGTGTGTGTTTGTGTATATATATATATATATAATATTGTTGGATCCTTGTGATATCACCATGCACGCAAGTCCGCTTGCCTGGCAAGCCGGGGGTGGTGCTGACTACTTGGGCAAAATAGTGGGGCGTCATGTAAGGCTCTATCATGATGGTGTCGGTTAAGATGATTCCTTCCATTGTTCCTCATGACTTATGCATGGTTATGTTTATGTTACTTTGGCTATAGTTATGTTTTATAAAGTGTTCTCTTATGACTATAATTACGATTGGATTACGAATAGTTTGAAAATCTTGCCTTATGCTTGCATTATGATATTTACTTTATGATCATGCTATCCTACTCTTATAAACTCTTATGCACTTTAACTGTCCATTTTTACTTACCTTGCAAATGCAATACATTTCAAGTACTGACCGCATACTCTATGTTGTATCGTTTCATGATATAGGCTTGGACATTTAGGTTCAGTCCCGTCGTTAGCTAGGTCCTGAGAGTTGAAATCCCTCAGCCAGATTCGGTGCGTTCTCATCCTTCGAGGACCCTTTTATCAGCTTATGTTCAGTATTTCAATTTCAGTCTTTAGTGAGTTAGTTGGGGTCTTGTCCCATCAACTCATCAGTGTGTAGAGGCTTATCAAACATAATGTGTATTCAGGTTCAAAATTGTGTTATGTATTAGATGTTCAGATGTTATTATACTTTTAGACTTCTGCTATTATGTATGTTAGAATTCCTCATTGTTAAGTTGAGTTTTAGATGTCATGTTCATGCCATGGGTCGATTTGGAGCCTCTTGGGGTTCTTTGTCCCATCTCTCAATCTGATCCTATGTTCAAGTCATGACAAATTTGGTATCGGACCATTAGGTTTTGAAGTGCCCTAGGGTGTCTAAAAGCAGCATTAAGTAGAATCTTTTTTTATGGGTGTGAAGCGTGCCACACTTATGAGAATCTTCCTTGGTGATCGAGGTCAAAGCTAGACAAGACGAGGATCCTATTTTAGTAAAGTTGAAGGAATCCGTTCAGAATCAGAAGGTAGAGGTCTTTACCAAGGGGAAGAGGGTGTGCTATGATATCAGGGTCATTTCTGTGTACCGGGAGTTGATGACTTGAGGGAGAGGATGTTACATGAGGTTCATGGTTCTAGATATTCTATACATCCAGGTGCCTCCAAGATGTATCGTGACCTGCGGGAGGTTTATTGGTGGAATGGCATGAAGAAGGACATAGCAGAGTTTGTGGCTAAGTGTCCGAATTGTCAACAGGTGAAGGTTGAGCATCAAAGACCCGGAGGTGTGCTTCAAGACATTAGCATTCCTACTTCGAGGTGGGAGGAAATCAATATGGACTTCATTATGGGGTTTCCTCGTACTTGTCGGCAATATGACTCTATTTGGGTTGTTGTAGAAAGCAACACATTTTCTACCGCTCAAAACTACTGATTCAGCAGAGGATTATGCTAAATTCTACATTAGGGAGTTAGTTCGGTTGCATGGAGTGCCCTTTTCCATTATATCAGATAGAGGTATTCAGTTTACCTCCCACTTTTGGAGATCATTTTAGAAGGGACTTGGTACTCAATTCAAGCTTAGCACATCATTTTACCTGCAAACAAATGGTTAGGCTGAATGGATCATTCAAACTCTTGAGGATATGTTGAGGGCATGTGTAATTGATTTCAGTGGTAGTTGGGATGATCATCTGCCTCTCATTGAATTTGCATGTAACAACAGCTACCTTGCTAACATTCAGATGGCTCCGTTTGAGGCTCTTTAAGGGTGGAGATGTAGATTGCCTATTAGTTGGTTCGAAGTCGGTGAAGCTGCATTGATAGGACCAGATTCAGTCCACGGGGATATGAAGAAGGTTCATCTTATAAGGGAAAGGTTGAAGACAACCTAGAGTCATCAAAAGTCTTATGCGGATGAGAGGAGGAGAGAACTTTAGTATGAAGTTGATGATTGGGTGTTTCTGAATGTATCTCCCATGAAGGGGATGATGAGGTTCAGAAAGAAAGGGAAACTCAGTCCCCGTTATGTTGACCTGTACCGAATTATGAGAGGTTGGCAAAGTAGCGTATGAGTTGGAGTTTCCCTCAGATTTGGCTTCAGTGAATCCGGTGTTTCATATTCGCTTTTGAAAAAGTGCATGGTTGATCCGGATTTGGTTGTCTTGGTAGAGAGCATAGGTGTGAAGAATAGCCTCAGCTATGAAGAGGTTCTAGTGGAAATACTTGATCGTCAGGTTCAGAATTTAAGAAATAAGGAAGTAGCTTCAGTAAAGGTTTTGAAGCAGAATGAACATGTTGAAGGAGCTGCGTGGGCGGCCTAAGTAGATATTATTGCTAAATACTCGCATCTATTCCCTTAGAGTTCTTCCTTGGAGATCAAGCTTGAAGAATTTCCCCAATTTCTCTCCAATTTCCTTTGGGCTTTCAAGAGGAAGTGTAAATCAGATTTGCCCAGGTATGTGAAGCTATGAATGAGAGTTTTTTTCACTCCCATGCTCTAAATTCTTCTCAATTCCATGAATTTCAATTCTAGATTCAAGTTCATGATCCATTGGGGTTTATTCTAATTCTTGTGAAATTCTCTATGATCTATCTATGGGTCAATTTCTTTCATGTATCTAATAATGTTCTATGATCCACAGGCAGATTTTATAACTATTTTAATTATTAATTTATTATTTCATGATTTTAATTAAATTATTCCCAATTATGTAAATTTTATGAAAAGTCAAGTTATGATTTTATTTTGGTTTTGATCTTGCTAAGTCTAAATTATGGTTTTATGATTCATGTTATGATTCTCTTCAAGAACTCTTCATGGATTTATGAATATCAGGTATATAATTGTTTTACAAGTATACACGATTTTCCTGATTTTTGGATTTATGACTCTTGGCCAATTCATGGGCCTCTATTCATGGCTAATCATATATTTCAAGCGGGATGCATCATGTTATTATTTTATTTAGCCATGTATTTCATTAAGAATTTCATGGTTAGTATATGAGCCCTCGCGTGCAAGTTTTTGGGAGCAGTGTCTAGTATTGAGTAGACCCGGCATTCAGGTAAACCCCGTAGTCTCATAACTATGTGCCACCGTAGGTATATATATGTGTGTGTGCGTGTGTGTGTGTGTGTGTATATTATTGGATCCCTGTGATATCACCATGCACTCACGTCCGCTTTCCTGTCAAGCCGGGGGTTGTCCTGACCACTTGGGCAAAATAGTGGGGCATCACGTAAGGCTCTATCATGATAGTGTCGGTTAAGACGAGTCCTTCCATTGTTCCTCATGACTTATTCATAGTTATGTTTATGTTACTTTGTCTAAAGTTATGTTTTATATAGTGTTCTCTTATGACTATAATTATGATTGGATTACGAATGGTTTGAAAACCTTGAATATGTATTTACTTTATGTTTGCATTATGATATTTACTTTATGATCATGTTATCCTACTCTTATGAACTCTTATGTACTTTAACTGTCTGTTTTTACTTACCTTGCAAATGCAATACATTCCCAAGTACTAACCGCATGCTCTATGTTGTATCGTTTCATGATATAGGCTTGGACATTCAGGTTCAGTCCCTCCGTTAGCTAGGTCCTCAGAGTTGGAATCCCTCAGCCATAGTTGGTGAGTTCTCATCCTTCGAGGACGCTTTTATCAGCTTATGTTCAGTATTTCAGTTTCAGTCTTTCATCAACTCATCAATATGTAGAGGCTTATCGGACATAGTGTGTATTCAGCTTCAAAATTGGGTTATGTATTAGTTGTTCAGATGTTATTATATTTTTAGACTTCCGCTATTATGTATGTTAGAATTCCGCATTATTATATTGAGTTTTATATGTCATGTTCATGTCACACTTGGAGCCTCTAGGGATTCTTTGTCCCTTGTCTCGATTTGGTCCTATGTTCGGGTTGTGACACTCCATCCCTGCAAATCAATTTCACCAAATTTGCTTCAACTAAAATAATAGTGTGTGCTAATGAGTGCATTAAAAATAGTGTTAGTGTTTTGAATTTTTGTTGCAACTGATTAGTTTGGACAAAGTACGCCCCAAAAAAAATCAATTCACAAAATTCTTATCTTCTTCACTCGAAAGGCCAAAACTATCAGATCCAAGACCCAGTTGTTCCCTCTCACCATCTCACTCCCACCATTGTCCATTGCCAAATTTCTCTGATTATCCCCATTATTTTTCTAGCAAAATTAGATAAAAACAAGAAGGATATAAAAAATAGTAGGATTTTAAAACAAAAAAATTAGAAAACAACATAAAAACTGAAGAATACAAATCACATGAAGGGTTATCCCCGTGAGAGAATTTAGGAATTGAAAAGTTGATATAATCCTTTCCTTGACTGGGGAGGACGTGGCTCTGATGGTGGAGGTGCGCGAAGATGTGGTGGTTGTCGAGAAAACTGAAGGAGAAAAAAAGTATGCACTTCTCTTTTTTCTTTTTTCTTTTTTTCTTTGGTGAACCTATTTTTCGAAATTATTTATTAGTATTGTTCAGTTATTTCATGCTCTCAGAAGTTGTGTGAAACACGTAAAATGCTATTTCAACTGATTGTGTTTAAATGGTACACTTTCAATCAACTTCAGGTGTTCAAATGGTCTTAGATTGAGTTCAATTGGCTAGGTGAAATTTTCGGACAAGTTTAGGTGGCTATCTATGTGTTTCTCCTAATATAAATAAGTCCATGTCTGGAATGAAAGACATTTCTTCAAGAGGAATTACATCAGCTCTAAGAAATCATCTCACCCCGGATGTCTCGCAGATGCTGCTACAAATGGTTTCAAGAGGAACTTACTAGATTGTAGTCTGCACTCAGAAAAGAAGTATAGGAGTAGCATCAGTACGACATAATATACTGATAGATATCATCGTCCGACCTTAGATAATAATGAATATACAGTAAAATAGAGACCTACATTCACAAAAACAATTACTCATTGCACAATCCTATTTCTAACATTGGTCAGGGTAAGGTCTAAGCTAACCTTCTCACTGGATTAGGCCGCACTACAGTGGGAGATGGCTGCAGCAGCGATCACGCCGCAGCCGCAAGAGTACTGCTGCAGTAGTACTGCGCAGGCAGTACCTCGACCAAGCTGTCATCCTTAGGTTCCATTCTTAGCAATTTCTCCCAGTCAGCTTATCAAGTCAGAATAAAGGCATGCACAATAAAACTCAATGGTTGATTCATCATCCCATCACATTTAATATACACATGAATCCTCAACAATCAATTCATCAACTTATCATAGGGAATATATACATGAATCCTCAACAATCAATTCATCTTACTGACTTCAGTTTTGTAATGTGACGAACACACGCCTCTGTCATATCACTGCACGCCCACTCACACATATCGCTATACACATATGCCAGAGGGTCTTATTTCTTCCTTTTTAGTCATGACCTAGACTCTAGAAATTCATGTACTGTACCAGTGTGGTACCCGCTCCCACTCATCTGCTCGTTCGGATGTTCCCTTCAGACACGAGTCACTCATCTGCTAATTCTAGTTGTATGCTAGAGTGTTGAGAAGTTAAGGGGAATAACGAATTGTATGACCGGGATCTTGGATGACTACTCATGATGATTTTTTGGCTCCTTTTTATTTTGAAGCTCATCTTTCATCTTTGTTATTTGGGAATTTTTCACTTTTCTCCTTTGGAAGCTTTAACTTTGATCTTCATATGCAATTGCACGTTTGTAGTGCACTCAAGGAGGTTGTGCTAATAGAAAGATAGTGCATATAATCACTTAGAAAGAGTATAGACTAACCTGCGTTTGTCAAAGAAAAGGATTTAGGCTCAAAGGGGAATGCTAAGGATAATGTCATTTGGTTGGCTAGAAGGGCTCAAATGGGTCAAAAAAGGCTACGATCCTTTCCTACAACAAGTGCTACTCAATACTTCGCCTCAATAGACATTCAGTAGAACTTCTAGATCAACAACATAAGGAGATTGAACTTAATCTAACGCTCACCACAAAACATAAAATGATGAGAAGTGTTTTATCCTTGTCTCTTATTCATGCAAGAGAACTTTCAGGTGTCACTAAAGGTGCGAATGAGAGGTACCAAAAGAATTTATGATTGTACCATGAAGTCCGTCCTGTTTATCATGCCAATTGTTACTTGTTCTTTCCTATGCCCATTCCAATTTGTGTTGGTACCAACCAAGTCAAGGCTTATGGTTCTTAAAATATTTTTTTGATTCATTTAAATAAGGGAACCTAAACCCAAGAAACGCTACCAACGTATCTCATTTTTTATAAGAATCAGGTGTGGATACTTTATGTTGATATAGTAAAAGAAAGAAAATATGTTTTTGCAATTTTTTTAGAAAATAAGGTATACAGAACCTAAGATGAGCTTCATACATATCTCATCTTTAATGAGAATCAGGCGTACATAGTCGTGCAAAAAGGATAGAAGAAATTTAAGAAAGAAAATATTTTTTTGTGAATTTTTTTAGAAAAGGGCACCAAACCAAAGAAAGGTTGCCTATGTATCTTATTATAAGGAGAATTAGGTGTGTGTAGTTGGTACATAAAGAATAGAAGAAAAGGTGTCAAGCATAGACAAAACTTTACAAGTACTCTAACATGCGGCACAAGGAGGGATTATTGAAAGAATTCAAGATATATATATTATCATGTATAGGTGTTAATATTTTATAAAAGAGGGTGTTGATTGTAGGTGGAGATTTTAAAATATTCCGATGGGCGACTGAAAAAGGGGATCAATTGTAGGCAGAGCTTTGACAATAATCCGTCCAGGTTGTCAAACAGATGATAATCCTACTGCACATAAATTTGACAATACTCTGACTAGGCGGTTGAAAGGGACTAATCATAAGCACCGAGCTTTGAATTTACTCTACCCGGGCGGTTGGAAGGCCTTGATTATAGGCATGGAGCTATGAAATTACTCCAGCTAGGCAGTAGAATGGGACTAATCATAGCCGTAGAGATTTGAGATACTCTAACTAGGAAATTGAATGATTGAACGATTATAGGCATGGGTATCTAAGTTGGTCGAGCAATCAAATAGGTGTCAATTGTAGGCAGAAAGCTCTGAAATTACTCTGACAGGTGGTCGAGAGAAAAGGACTGCTTATAGCCAGGGCTTTTAAAATACCTTGACATGCAATTGAGAGGATTGCGTTAAAAATAGGTAGAGCGTTGGAAAACTCCAGTGTGCTGAAAAGATGAGACAAAAGGTCCAGACATTAGGCGAAGCTTTGACATTACTCAACAATCATCAGCAAGGTTGTTATAAGGAAAATGTTTACTATCGGTAGAGCTTTAAAAATATTCCATGTCTACTATCAAGGTAATAAGGGGGATGATGTATTGGGTGGAGCTTTGATGATACTCTTTATTCGTCCGTAAGACTGATACATGATTAAGTTTTGAACTATTGGTTGAACTTTGACATTATCCCGCATCAGTTAGCACGATTGCTACTTATTGGGGGTTGAAAGTGAATGATTCGAAGAAAAAAGGTCGACTTGTGTTGAACCCTTGGTTTAAAAAATGAGAATGATACAGTGTAGTTTCATGGTCTATGACGTTATGGAGAAGAAAGACTTATGTCCAAATATTAGGAACAAATTCATTGAAGTTTGCAAGGTAAGGTCGATATTGTGGATGATGTTATTGATGATTTGGTTTAAGGGAGTAGGTTGACACTCTTAGAAAATTTTCTAGAGAACGTCTTTGGATTGTTCTGAAAAATTATCCTAGTTTTTTTTTAATTTTAGAGAAGCTATTTTAAAATAGTGGGAGACCAAGCCCTTAGGTAAGGTTGCTTATATATCTTGCCAGGACAAGAATCGAGCAAGAAATAGTTAAGAAAGATATAAGGACTTGTATGTGGTGTCCTAAATTGGTGGTTTTCTTAAAAAATATCACACAATAAGTGAGATCTAAGATTAAAAATGTGTGTTTCATAGATTAGCATAGTGCATAAAGTTGTATTTGATATGTCTTGAAAAGAATGAGAAAGTCCAAAAAAGGTAATAGAAAAGCCCAAAAATGGGTGTGAATAAAAAATGATATGATTGTTAGTGGTCGTAAGGACCAAAGATTGTGTATGTTTTTGAAAAGGTACCAGACTCAACATAAGTCAACCAAAATCAGCCAACAATGTGGACGAGACTGAAGATATAGTGTATATGTACATCTAAAGAATGAGTGACAAGTACAGTATATGTAGAAAATAAAGAATATGTAACAAACAAAGAACATGTAACACATAAAGAATATATAAGAAATAAAGAATGAAATTACTCCAACCGAAGCGATCATCAAAATTGTATGCACAACGACCTAAGGATTCGAAGGGTAGATTCACCTAGGCTGATAAAGAATATTCAAATAGTTGAGAGATCGAAAGTATTAAGACTAGTCTTCCAATCTCTAAAACTAAAGACACCCTCACATGCTCTCAGTGTGTGCAGTGTATGATCGAGACTTAATTGAACTGTGATTACAGTTAAATAGAAGGGTGAAGGATAAATGTACAACAATGTACATAATATAAAATCTATAATATATGAAACAAATAGTGAATCAAAGAATTAATATGTATAAAACATAATCAAAAAATTTATATATGCAAAACACAAGCAACATATAGAATTCGATGTATGCAAAGTAAATAAATAAAAATTAAAGAATTGATAAGTGTAAAAATTGCAAATAGAAATTGTTCGGCTGGTGCTATAGGTGTTAAAAACCGACACGCAAGTGCACGTGGTCAAACAAGTAATAAAGTGGCTAAGTAGCCAAGTATCGATCCAAGGAGGCTCAAGATATGTAAAATTGCCTAATTTACTATATTTCTATTTAACTTCTAAATATGCTAACAACAATGTAACCAAGAGTTACTTGAGTTTTTGGTTCTAAACTATATATACTACAACTAATAACAACTATTTACTTGTGAATTCTGTTCGCGGTCTGCTCGGTATATATTAAAAACCGACACGCAAGTGCACGTGGTCAAACAAGTAATAAAGTGGCTAAGTAGCCAAGTATCGATCCAAGGAGGCTGCTCTAGATACATAAAATTGCCTAGTTTACTATATCTCTATTCTATTCCTAATTATGTTAACAACAATGCAACCAAGAGTTATTTTGAGTTTTTGTTTCTAAACTATATGTATACTACAATTAATCACAACTAATTACTTTTGAATTTAGACAATGGATATGAACATGCCAAGGTCAAGAACGAGTAATGAACTTGATAATCATGATAATTTGGTTATCCTCTTCCTCATGTTGCTAGCCAAGAACGTTTGCCTAGAAATTAAAACTTTCATATTTAATTTCACTTTAGAATCATAAACCATCCATCTACATTTCTGTGATCAAATGCAATTTATGACCTAGCACTACAATTCCGGTTCCTAAGTTGACTAATACGGCTTTCAAGTATATTTCTATCAAGAAAGCACATCAAAACCCAATTTTCCCAAATCAAGTTAAGAACAATACCCTATTAATTCACAACTTTCCAATTTCTTGCTCTCTCGAGTGAAATTGGACTTTTTAGATATACATTAATGTTGGCCAATCAATAATGTAGTAAGAACAAGAATTAATAGAACAACATGCAAGAAGAAGAAGAAACCATATCAATTATCATCGAAATTCATTACACAAGTTCAAAACCTCAGCAAGAAAGGGAATTAGCCACTCATTCTTGGATTAATCATCCTAAAATGAGTGTAAATCATGCATACAATTGAAGGAAAGAAGAAAGGAAGAGAAGAAAACTCTTAGCTTTTCTGTTCTTCAACTGCTACTAACCCACGTTCCTGCTCTCCACTTCTGAACTCAGTCTAAAAACTAAAAACTCCTTAAAAATAAACCTAAGTGTGCTATTTATACTAGTGGGAAATTTTTCCCGGAATAACAAGCAACGTGTCACGGAGGCCAACGCGGAGCACTGCCTCCGTGACACGGCGTGGACGCGGACCCTCTCTGGAATTTGCAGGGTCCGGATAATTAACCTCAACGTGGCACGGAGGCCATCGCGGAGGCCTATCTCCGTGCCACAGAGGTTATGCGCAGGCACACTGGAAATTGCCAATTTAATTCATGCCCAGGCAGTGTGCTACCGCGATGGCAGCGTGGCACGGCCCCATCGCGGAGCCCCTATAAATCCTGCATTCCCGGGTCTTTTCCACGCTCGCATCCAAGTCCAACTCCGACATAGTTCCAACATGCATTTTAGCTCCTAAAAATCACATTTACCTGCAAAACAAATGTTAATCATGTTGGTTAGTATAAATTCGTATTTTATTACCAATTACATGATATTATATACACATTGCACAACAAACAAGGTAAAAATGATACGATTGAGTATCACTTGGGCATATAAATCTGCCCAAGATCACTTACCCCACACTTAAATCCTTGTTCGTCCTCGAACAACACATACACAACTCATACAAATTACATCCCAACTTTCGTTATTATGGTGCAACAATTTACGCTACGGTCATACCGATTATTCAATTTTTGCAAATCATCAAGAAAACATGCTTGGTCGTACAATACAATGACCTTAATACATCAAGGCTTCCTAGACTTTTAAGAATTGATTCTTGATATCGGCAAACTCATGCAAATCAACTAATCAAGAAATCCGACACGAATATCAATCTTTCATCAAGCATGTGCCCTCACAACTCGAGAGAAATTTCCCCTTTATGTTCATGCAACGCACAAACATGCAAGTAGGGGCATATAAAAATTAATTTCACTCTCTCTCCCAAAAGAATTCACATGCATCATGTCATGACCCATAGGCTTGCCCTTAGTGTATTACTCCACTAATATAAAGAAATGCAATATAGGATCAAATAGGACTTTTAACGGGTTGTAATGGGGCTATGGATCTAGTATGCATATATTGGATTAGCCAATAATAATTGCTATCATCCTTAAGCGCCTTTTCAACTCATTCCCATCGACTCATGGACATTGTTCCTCTCTTTTCTCTTTTTCTCCCATTCATGCTGGTTTACTTTCATACAGCCCATTTCATCAACCACACTTGACACAAAATAGAGGGCTTTCATGTACCCTCACTATCATTTAATTACAACAAGTGCCTCTTCAACGTCATCTTTTCTTTCCTCACTTTGCTTTTCTTTTCTTTTCACTCTTTTCACTCTTTAACACTTTGGGAAACATTTTCTGTTCTTTGTAAGCACTTAAGAGCTTCTTTTAGACTTTAAGGCCAATGAAAAGAAGGAATAAAGCTTAGTTCATACAATTTTGGATAAAAGAAAGAAATCGGCTAAAGGCTCAACGGGCTGACTAGGGTATACAACATATAAAAAGGTAGAATTTGACAAGAAAAAAAAATATGGAAACTATCGGTTAAAACAAAGAAATGCCTACATCCTTTCCAACACTACACCTCCTTCATTTCGTTTTGTACACACACCAGGCAAGTTCTAGACAATTCACAATGACATGGAATAGCAAAACCTCACTTCACACTTCATGCACATGCTCGAATCAAGATGCATTCACAGACTCTTTAATTAGTCAATTACATGAATTCAAGATTAAGCCTCAATCATAATGAACCAAATTCTATAGCCTAGGTAACTCAACATATTTACAAAATTGCATGCTTTCAAATGAATCACTTTCACAATTTGAACATCAATTACAACACGCAACGAAATTTTAGCAACCATAACCAACTACAGTTTATTGATGCAATCCACCAAAGAAAACTAAAAAAAAAATCAAATAAAAATCCTACTCCTACCGACTTCATTTCCCTTAAGACGGTCATCATCCATCCATCATAGGGAACGGTCACTAACTATGACATCGGTTCAATGGCACTATTCTCGGTAAAAGAACCGAAAACAAACTCCAAGAAACCCAAACATAAAAATCGAAAAAAATTTTTTGCAACACATCGATCATTTCGATAGAAATAAAATATTTACAAGTGCAAAATATTTTCGCAAAAAATTTGAAAAATATCGATCATGTCGATAGAGAATTTTTTTTTTTTTTTTTTTTTACAAAATTTACAAAATATTTGCAATGGCAACCATAACTTTCAAAACACACATCATTAACCACACAACAAATATATACACATACATCGCAGACAGTTCACAACAGGGAAAGCACAACATACATAAACAACAAGGAAAAATTATACAGCAGTTTAGAGCCTATGTCCCAGCACCTACTACTCCACACCCCACACTTAAATCGAACACTGTCCCCAGTGTTCACAAAAATACAAAGCACAAAATTTTGGGTGGTGGAACTCCCTGCTTAGTCGAAATATTCGACTTCCTCATCCGGTGCTGCGGCCTCGTCGCCCATGTCTGAATCAGCTCCATCGTCATCATCGGAGTCCTCACGACGTGTCTCCTCATCAGTAGGGACATCATCATCTGTCGGCTCCACAAAGGCTGGCCCCACCTTACACAAGGCTCTGGCGTTCTCGCCAAAGGGGTAGTCCAGCTCCAGCTACCATAACTCCTCCTCGGTGGCTGGTCTCCCACCTATCCTTAGCTGCAGCATCTGCATGCCAAACATACGGGCCATGTACTGATCATCACGAGCATGTCGCTCGCCCAAAGTCAGCACAGGTCCGTGTGTAGTGTCGGGGGCCTTAGTCTTTGTCACATCAAGGGCCCTCCGCTCCAGCTGCGGAATGTAATCCAAGGCTTCTTCCTCAATGTCGAGGCCTCGGAGGAAAGTGGTGATGAGTCTGCCAAACCCGTAACTGTGACCCTGGTGCAGTCTGGCTCTCTTCATGGCGGATATTATGACCGCCCCAACATTATTCTCAAGCCCTTTCATAAGGGAATACACCAAGCAGACACGGTCCCGGGTCACGTCTGTCATATGAACTCCTGGGATCAAACACGAACATACAATTTTTAGCCAGATTCTGGCCTCCCTATTCATCTGCGAGTAGGGCAGAGTCTGGTGGTAACCCATCTCTTTGTGTCTACTCCATCGGGCTGTGGATCGAGCCCCACACAACGTACGTCTGATGTCGGCGTACGGTGGGGTGATGTTTAGCTGGCGGAGAACGTGGGCGTCTGTGTCCCGCACTCCAACGATGGCATTCAGCTGCTGGGGTTCCAAAGTGACAATCTGCCCTCTGATTTTAATAGTGTGGCTTCTGATGGCCGGGTTCCAGTTGGCATAAAATTCCCGGACCAAGTGAAGGTTGCACTCCTTGGGCTCCTGAAAAATAAAGTTGAGCCCAGCTGCCTCAATCCTCTATACAATGCAAGGGAACTCCTGTGCGAGTGGTTCCCTAGCAATATGTTCCTCGGGGAAGTACTTGTTCTCCTTATGCTTTGCGTACCATTTCTTCCCTTCATCGGTGACCCATCGTGTTCCGTATCGGCGGTGTTGACCGCGCGGAACAGCGGGTGCCGCTGGGACTGCAGTGCCCAGTCTCATCCTTTTTCTGTCGGTGCCTGAGGTAGAAGCACCCTTGCCTTTGTCTTGTCTGCTAGCCATTGTACCTGTCAATTTACACAAACAAGCACAACGTTAAGCTACAAACTTGTTAGCTTCGGCTAAGGTCAGGTTAAATAAAATTTACCCCACACTTAGTCCTTAACCATATTTACAAAATTATAGCAAGGATAGCTCTATTTACAACCCCAAACACAAACAACTATACACATATTGCTTAGTGCGTTCACAACAAAATTTCGACAGCATAGCGGTTAGTGTACTACTCAAACTTCATACAGCTAATTCCCCATCCTGCTATCGCTAGCAATCCAACCAACGCACTTCGCAATAAAACAACAATAAACTAAAAGCAACAACTAAAAAGACAATTTATATACAAACTAATCTAAACAATCTAACCAATTCGTACATTATGCAATTTCCCACAAAAATTCAAGAATTAGTCGTCTTCGAACATTTACACAATATTTACCACGACTTATCTCAAATAATAAACACACCCCGGCATCAATTTCACCAAACAATCAAGTTTCCCAAGTCAAATTTAACAACCCAAGCCCTAGAATAGAATTCGACAATCAAATTTGAATTATTCACATAATCGACAAGTTCAAACGCCAAATACAACAATCCGAACATAATCAATCACAAAATAATTCAATATCATGTTCAATTTCTACCTAGGGTGATATTTCTCACCTTACATGCCCAACTTTTACAAAAATCGCCAAAAAATTGAGTTAGACGATGAAAACATACCTTAGAATTGAAGAATCAGAGAAACTTGACGTTTTTCTTTGCCTACCAATGTGGCACGTCGCTTGGGGGGAGGGGAATGGGTGTTTGGTCGCGGAGGGAAGAGGGAATGGGGAAAATAGGGGTGAAATCGGGGGTTTTTATTAAGAAAACACGCGGGTCACCCGGAAACCCGGTGTGACCCGGCACTGGATAAAGGGCAACGTGTCACGGAGGGTAACGCGGAGCCCCTCCTCCGTGACACGGAGCCAACGCGTTGGCTTACTGGAATTTTGAAAAATCCAGATTTGCCTTCAACGTGTCACGGAGGACAACGCGGAGCATTGCCTCCGTGACACGGCGCCAACGCGCCAGTGCTCTGTTTCACCACAATTTTTATTTTTCATACCTCGCCTCGTTTCCTCGATTCCATGTATATTTCCTCCGTTATACCTGAAAATGACCTCACTAAACAAAAATTGGTTAAATTAATAGATTTCCCTACTAAAAATAAAAATTACTAATTAAAATGAAAGTCTAAACCTAATCAAGAAAAAAAAAAGAAAAAAAAAATTATTTACACTAAAACGAAAGAAAGAAAATATTTTTCACGGGTTGCCTCCCGTGCAGCGCCTGGTTTACCGTCGCAGATCGACGTCCTTTAAGCTCATTTATCTACTAGGGAGATGGACGATTTGTCTCGATCATGATCATCCCCCCAGTAGTTCTTGCATCTCTGCCCATTTACCAAGAACATAGCACTCCTATCTTCTTGCCACAGTTCTACCGCCCCGTGAGGGGTCATTCTCACTACTTCAAACGGTCCAGACCATTTAGACCTCAGCTTACCAGGAAACAATTTCAATCTTGAATTAAAAAGCAAAACTTTCTGTCCTGGTTCGAAAATGCGATGCACCACATGCTTGTCGTGCCATCTTTTGGCTCTTTCCTTGTAGTACTTCACACTCTCATAGGCATGCCAGCGAAATTCATCAAGTTCGCTGAGCTGCATCAATCTCTTTTTACCCGCCAGCTCTAAGTCCATATTTAGCTTTCTGACAGCCCAGAAAGCTCGATGCTCAAGTTCAACCGGGAGATGACATGCTTTGCCATAGACCAATCGGTATGGTGACGTTCCAATCGGTGTCTTATAAGCAGTTCGGTAGGCCCACAACGCATCATCAAGTTTACCAGACCAATCATTCCGTTGTGTGTTCACCGTTTTTTGAAGAATCTGTTTTACCTCCCTATTTGACACCTCTACTTGCCCACTAGTTTGTGGGTGGTATGCTGTGGCCACTTTATGGCGCACCCCATACTTAGCCAATAATTTCTTGAAGCTTGCATTGACAAAATGAGCTCCTCCGTCACTGATAATTGCTCGGGGTGTCCCAAACCTTGTGAGAATGTGTTTCTTCACAAACTTCGTTACTACCTTGTTATCATTCCTGGGGCAAGCTATTACTTCCACCCATTTTGATACATAATCTACAGCTACCAAGATGTAACGATTTCCAAATGACGGTGGGAATGGACCCATGAAATCAATGCCCCACACATCAAAGGGCTCAACTTCCAATATGTTCTGCAAAGGCATCTCTTGTCTTCTGCCAATTGTTCCTGTCCGCTGACATCTATCACACATTTTGACATACTCCATAGAATCTCTGAACAGGGTCGGCCAAAAGAAACCTGACTGAAGAACCTTATGTGCTGTTCTCTCACCTCCGTGATGCCCTCCATACAACGAAGAATGGCAGCCCCTTAGCACCTCTGCTATCTGACTCTCTGGGATGCATCTTCTCATCACCTGGTCTAGTCCCTGCTTGAACAAATATGGCTCGTCCCATACATAATATCGGTTGTCATGCCTCAATTTTCTTCTTTGCTGGTCTGTTGCTTCAGGGGGGTAAACTCCGCTCACTAGCAAGTTGACTATGTCGGCATACCAGGGAACTTTTGCTTCTCCCACTGCCAATAGTTGCTCATCTGGGAAGTCCTCATTAATGTCATCACTTTCCATCACATGCGACCGACTCTCCAGTCGTGATAGGTGATCTGCTACCTGATTTTCACTCCCCTTTCTGTCTCTAATCTCAAGGTCGAACTCCTGTAGCAATAAGATCCATCTGATCAATCTGGGCTTAGCATCTTTCTTGTTGAATAGGTATCGAATAGCTGCATGATCAGTGTACACCACCACTTTCGAACCCACCAAATAAGACCGGAACTTGTCAAATGCAAACACCAGAGCTAGCATTTCCTTTTCTGTGACTGTGTAATTGCTCTGAGCCGTATTCAGCGTCTTGCTTGCATAATAAATAGAATGAAAAACTCTATTCTTCCTTTGTCCCAATACAGCTCCCACAGCCACATCACTGGCATCACACATCAGCTCAAATGGTTGTTCCCAATCAGGAGAGGTAAGTATGGGTGCTTCTATCAATTTCTGCTTCAACTTTTCAAATGCTACAACACACTCATCGTTTAATTCAAACTTGACCTCCTTTTCTAGCAGCCTGCATAGCGGTCTAGAAATGTTGGAAAAGTTTTTAATGAATTGTCTGTAGAATCCTGCATGTCCCAGAAAACTGCATACACCTTTCACGGATACTGGTGGTGGCAATTTCTCAATAACCTCAATTTTAGCACGATCGACTTCCAACCCCTTTTTAGACACTTTGTGGCCCAGGACAATCCCCTCCTTCACTAAGAAGTGGCATTTCTCCCAGTTTAACACAAGGTTGGATTCTTCACATCGAGCCAGCACCCTGTCAAGATTCTGCAAGCAAGTAGCAAACGAATTACCAAAAACAGAAAAATCATCCATAAATACCTCAACAAAATCTTCAACCATGTCATGGAAAATAGCCATCATGCATCTCTGGAATGTGGCGGGTGCGTTGCATAACCCAAACGGCATCCTCCTGAAAGCATATGTCCCATAAGGACAGGTGAAAGTCGTCTTCTCTTGATCCTCAGGAGCGATGGCTATTTGGTTATAGCCGGAGTACCCATCAAGAAAGCAATAATATTCCTGCCCTGCCAACCTGTCAAGTATTTGGTCAATAAAAGGAATGGGGTAATGGTCTTTCCTCGTGGCTTCATTTAGTTTTCGGTAGTCCATACAAATTCGCCAGCCTGTGACGGTTCGTGTAGGGATTAACTCATTTTTCTCATTTGTGATTACAGTCATCCCCCCTTTCTTAGGAACACATTGAACGGGACTGACCCACTCACTGTCTGAAATAGGGTAGACTACACCTGCATCAAGCCACTTGATTATTTCCTTCCTTACCACATCTTTCATTGCTGGATTAAGTCTCCTCTGCGGCTGAACAGTTGGCTTGGCTCCTGTCTCCATGAATATCCTGTGCGTGCAGAAAGCTGGATTTATACCCTGAATGTCGGACATTTGCCAACCCATTGCTTTCTTCCTCTTCCTTAAGACCCCCAAAGCTGCCTTTTCCTGTTCCTCTGTCAAGTCTGTAGAGATAATAACTGGTAACGTCTCTCCCTCCCCCAAAAAGATATATTTTAAATGGGGAGGCAATTCTTTCAGCTCCAATTTCGGTGCCTCCTCAACAGACGGTTTCGGCAACGGCTCTAGTGATCTCATCAAGGACTGAAATTCCTGTCTTCTTGGATGATTAGGTGCTCCATCCAACAATTGAACCATTCCACAAGCTTCTCCATCCCCAAAATGATCAGAATGCGTCAGCGCTCTCTCCAATGGGTCTTGAGATTCAACAGCCTGCTTACTTTCTCCATGTTCAACCACGCTGATTTCCGAAAGCTCCTCATGTATAGCCGGCAGCTTCATGGCTTTTAATACATCAAATACCTCTACCTTGTCATGTGCTTGCATTGTAAGTTTACCTGCAGCTACATCAATCAATGCCTTTTCAGTTGCCAAAAAGGGTCGTCCCAAAATAAATGGGACTTCAGCATCTGGTTCAAAGTCCAGAACAATAAAATCGACTGGAAAAATGAGGGAGCCTACTTGCACTAACACATCCTCAACAATGCCATCCGGCTTAGCCAAAGACCTGTCTGCCAGCTGCAAGATCACCGTTGTAGGTCTAGGACTCCCTAGACCTAACTTTCTGAATACCGAAGATGGCATCAGATTTATACTTGCCCCCAAGTCGCATAATCCACGTGCTCGGATACTTTGCCCAATAGTCAGTTGGATAGTAAAACTTCCAGGATCCTTCAGTTTTGTGGGCAATCTATTCTGAATACGGGATGTGCATTCCTCCGTTAAAGCCACTGTGGCATACTCAGTCAAACGACTTTTGTTGGCCACGATGTCTTTGATATACTTCGCATAATTTTGATGCCCTCCTTGGTTCCTGTGCATGCCCTACCCTGAACCTTGGCCTTGTTGATTGTTGCTACCCCACGAAAAATTCGAATGGTTCCTCCAATTCGAGTTGTAGCCACTACCATACTGCTTTTGGTTTCTCTGTGCATTGCCCACAAAGTTAACAGAATCAGGATTTGCACCACAGCATTCGGCTGAATGCTCACTACTACCGCACACTTCACACCACATCTGTTGGACTGCATTGACGGAGGCTGAAGGCTGGTTCAAATTCATATTGCTGAAGTGAGTGTTTAACTGATTTTGCAAAGCAGCTATCTGTGCAGCGATAGCTGTGAATCCATCCACTTCAAGCACTCCCGCTGCTTTCCTTGCTCCACCTCTTGAAGAATCTGCATTCCATTCCAGATTGCCTTGTGAAATTCAGTTGAGCAAAGTGTACAGCTCCTCATAAGTCTTCTCCAGCGCTTGCCCTCCAGCTGCTGAGTCTAAAAAAATTTTAGTGTGGGGTTCCAAACCCTCAATAAAAGTGTGTACCAACACCTCATTGGACTGATGATGATGAGGACAGTCCCGCAACATGGACTTGAATCTTTCCCAAGCTTGATAAAGATTTTCTCCTTCCCTCTGTTTAAAACTTAGAATCTGACTTCTAAGTTTAGCTGTTTTACCCGAAGGGAAAAATCTGATCAAAAACATCCTTGCAAGATCATCCCACGTTGATATAGAGTTGGGTGGTTCAGCTTTTAACTACCTCTTGGCTTCACCAAGTAAGGAAAATGGAAATAAGGTGAGCAGAACATAATCAGGTGACACTCCAGCGGGTATGTAAGTGTCACTTATCTCCAAAAAGTTCTGGAGATGTTGTTGCGGATCTTCGTGAGGGAGACCGGTAAACTGCCCGCTAATGTGCAAAAGTTGCACCATATTTTGCTTTAATTCAAACCTCCCTCCAGGCTCTGGTTTGCAGATGCTAGAATGGACATTATTAGCATGTGGGATTGCCACCTCGCGAACCGGCCTTGCTGCTGCTTCATCGGGCACTAAAACTGCCCTAACAACTGGTGGATTTGGTTGCTCCATCATAGACTGTTGAAGCAACTGCAGCTTCTTCCGAAGAGCTTCTCTACGTTGGCTATGAAATTCACGCTCGGGCTCTAAGTAAGATTCCACCAGATCTTTGTCCCTTGCCAGTGTTCACAGAAACAATATCTGCAAAATACAGGCTAAGACCAAGTTGTTAACACTTAAGAAAATAAAAATACAAATACAGTAAATTTACACTACACAAAATTTTACAAATCGCCTAGCCTCCCCGGCAACGGCGCCAAAAACTTGTTCGCGGTCTGCTCAGTATATATTAAAAACCGACACGCAAGTGCAAGTGGTCAAACAAGTAATAAAGTGGCTAAGTAGCCAAGTATCGATCCAAGGAGGCTGCTCTAGATACATAAAATTGCCTAGTTTACTATATCTCTATTCTATTCCTAATTATGTTAACAACAATGCAACCAAGAGTTATTTTGAGTTTTTGTTTCTAAACTATATGTATACTACAATTAATCACAACTAATTACTTTTGAATTTAGACAATGGATATGAACATGCCAAGGTCAAGAACGAGTAATGAACTTGATAATCATGATAATTTGGTTATCCTCTTCCTCATGTTGCTAGCCAAGAACGTTTGCCTAGAAATTAAAACTTTCGTATTTAATTTCACTTTAGAATCATAAACCATCCGTCTACATTTCTGTGACCAAATGCAATTTATGACCTAGCACTACAATTCCGGTTCCTAAGTTGACTAATACGGCTTTCAAGTATATTTCTATCAAGAAAGCACATCAAAACCCAATTTTCCCAAATCAAGTTAAGAACAATACCCTATTAATTCACAACTTCCCAATTTCTTGCTCTCTCGAGTGAAATTGGACTTTTTAGATATACATTAATGTTGGCCAATCAATAATGTAGTAAGAACAAGAATTAATAGAACAACATGCAAGAAGAAGAAGAAACCATATCAATTATCATCAAAATTCATTACACAAGTTCAAAACCTCAGCAAGAAAGGGAATTAGCCACTCATTCTTGGATTAATCATCCTAAAATGAGTGTAAATCATGCATACAATTGAAGGAAAGAAGAAAGGAAGAGAAGAAAACACTTAGCTTTTCTGTTCTTCAACTGCTACTAACCCACGTTCCTGCTCTCCACTTCTGAACTCAGTCTAAAAACTAAAAACTCCTTAAAAATAAACCTAAGTGTGCTATTTATACTAGTGGGAAATTTTTCCCGGAATAACAAGCAACGTGTCACGGAGGCCAACGCGGAGCACTGCCTCCGTGACACGGCATGGACGCGGACCCTCTCTGGAATTTGCAGGGTCCAGATAATTAACCTCAACGTGGCACGGAGGCCATCGCGGAGGCCTATCTCCGTGCCACGGAGCTGATGCGCAGGCACACTGGAAATTGTTAATTTAATTCATGCCCAGGCAGTGTGCTACCGCGATGGCAGCGTGGAACGGCCCCATCGCGGAGCCCCTATAAATCCTGCATTCTCGGGTCTTTTCCACGCTCGCATCCAAGTCCAACTCCGACATAGTTCCAACATGCATTTTAGCTCCTAAAAATCACATTTACCTGCAAAACAAATGCTAATCGTGTTGGTTAGTATTATTTCGCATTTTATTACCAATTACATGATATTATATACACATTGCACAACAAACAAGGTAAAAATGATACGATTGAGTATCACTTGGGCATATAAATCTGCCCAAGATCAAATTCAGACAATGGATATGAACATGCCGAAGTTAAGAACAAGTAATGAACGTGATAATCATGATAGTTTTGGTTAATTCTCTTCTTCATGTTGCTAACCAAGAACATTTGCCTAGAAATTAAAACTCTCGTATTTAATTTCACTTTAGAATCATAAACCATCCGTCTACATTTCTGTGATCAAATGCAATTTATGACCTAGCACTACAATTCCGGTTCCTAAATTGACTAATACGGCTTTCAAGTATATTTCTATCAGGAAAGCACATCAAAACCCAATTTTCCCAAATCAAGTTAAGAACAATACCCTATTAATTCACAACTTTCCAATTTCTTGCTCTTTCGAGTGAAATTGGACTTTTTAGATATACATTAATGTTGGCCAATCAATAATGTAGTAAGAACAAGAATTAATAGAACAACATTAAAGAAGAAGAATAAACCATATCAATGAAAATCAGAATTCATTACACATGTTCACAACCTCAGCAAGAAAGAGAATTAGCCACTCATTCTTGGATTGATCATCCTTAAATGAGTGTAAATCATACGTACAATTGATAGAAAGAAGAAAAGAAGAGAAGAAATCCCTTAGCTTTTTCAATCTTCAACTGCTACTAACCCACGTTCCTGATCTCCACTTCTGCACTTAGTCTAAAAACTGAAAACTCCTTAAAATAAACCTAAGTGTGCTATTTATACTAGTGGAAAATTTTTCCCGGAATAACAAGCAACGTGTCACGGAGGCCAACGCGGAGTACTGCCTCCGTGACACGGCGTGGATGCGGACCTTCACTGGAATTTTCAGGGTCCGAAAAATTAACCTCAACGTCGCACGGAGGCCATCGCGGAGGCCTATCTCCGTGCCACGGAGCTGACGCGCAGGCACACTGGAAATTGCCAATTTTATTTCACGCCCAGGCAGTGTGCTACCGCGATGGTAGCGTGGCACGGAGCCATCGCGGAGCTCCTATAAATCCTGCATTCCAAGGTCTTTTCCACGCTCGCATTCCAAGTCCAACTCCGACATATTTCCAACACGCATTTTAGCTCCTAAAAATCACATTTACCTGCAAAACAAATGCTAATCATGTTGGTTAGTATAAATTCGCATTTTATTACCAATTACATGATATTATATACACATTGCACAACAAACAAGGTAAAAATGATACGTTTGAGTATCACTTGGGCATATAAATCTGCCCAAGATCACTTACCCCACACTTAAATCCTTGTTCGTCCTCGAACAAAACATACACAACTCATGCAAATTACATCCCAACCATCGTCACTATGGTGCAACAATTTACGCTACGGTCATACCGATTATTCAAATCTTGCAAATCATCAAGAAAACATGCTTGGTCGTACAAGACAATGACCTTAATACATCGAGGCTTCCTAGACTTTAAGATTTGATTCTTGATATCAGCAAACTCATGCAAATCAACTAATCAAGAAATCCGACACGAAAATCAATCTTTCATCAAGCATGTGCCCTCACAACTCGAGAGAAATTTCCCTTTTATGTTCATGCAACACACAAACATGCAAGTAGGGGCATATAAAAATTAATTTCACTCTCTCTCCCAGTAGAATTCACATGCATCATGTCATGACCCATAGGCTTGCCCTTAGTGTATTACTCCACTAATATAAAGAAATGCAATATAGGATCAAATAGGACTTTTAATGGGTTGTAACGGGGCTATGGATCTAGTATATATATTGGATTAGCCAATAATAGTCGCTAGCATCCTTAAGCGCCTTTTCAACTCATTCCCATTGAGTCATGGACATTGTTCCTCTCTTTTCTCTTTTTCTCCCATTCATGCTGGTTTACTTTCATACAGCCCATTTCATCAGGCACACTTGACACAAAACAGAGGGTTTTCATGTACCCTCACTATCATTTAATTACAACAAGTGCCTCTTCAACGTCATCTTTTCTTTCCTCACTTTGCTTTTCTTTTCTTTTCACTCTTTTCACTCTTTAACACTTTGGGAAACATTTTCTGTTCTTTGTAAGCGCTTAAGAGCTTCTTAAAGACTTTAAGGCTAATGAAAAGAAAGAATAAAGCTTAGTTCATACAATTTTGGACAAAAGAAAGAAATCGGCTAAAGGCTCAACGGGCTAACTAGGGTATACAACATATAAAAAGGTAGAATTTGACAAGAAAAAAATGGAAACTATCGGTTAAAACAAAGAAATGCCTACATCCTTTCCAACACTACACCTCCTTCATTTCGTTTTGTATACACACCAGGCAAGTTCTGGACAATTCACAATGACATGGAATAGCAAAACCTTACTTCAAACTTCATGCACATACTCGAATCAAGATACATTCACAGACTCTTTAATTAGTCAATTCCATGAATTCAAGATTAAGCCTCCATCATAATGAACCAAATTCTATAGCCTCGGTAACTCAACATATTTACAAAATTGCATGCTTTCAAACGAATCATTTTCACATTTTGAACATCAATTACAACACGCAACGAAATTTTAGCAACCATAAGCAACTACAGTTTATTGATGCAATCCACCAAAGAAAACTAAAAAACAACAAATAAAAAATATTTAAAAAAATCCTACTCCTACCGACTACATTTCCCTTAGGACGGTCGTCATCCATCCATCATAGGGAACGGTCACTAACTATGACATCGGTTCAAACGGACTATTCTCGGTAAAAGAACCGAAAACAAACTCCGAGAAACCCAAAAAATAAAAATCGAAAAAATTTTTGCAACACATCGATCATTTCGATAGAAAGGAAATATTTACAAGTGCAAAATATTTTCGCAAAAATTTTGAAAAATATCGATCATGTCGATAGAAAAAAAAATATTTACAAAATTTACAAAATATTTACAATGGCAACCATAACTTTCAAAACACACATCATTAACCACACAACAAATATATACACATACATCGCAGACAGTTCACAACAGGGAAGGCACAACATACATAAACAACAAGGAAAATTTATACAGCAATTTAGAGCCTTAGCCTAGAACCTAACTACTCCCCACCCCACACTTAAATCGAACACTGTCCCCAGTGTTCACAATAATACAAAGTACAAAAATTTGGGTGGTGGAACTCCCTGCTCAGTCGAAATATTCGACTTCCTCATCCGGTGCTGCGGCCTCATCGCCTATGTCTGAATCAGCTCCATCGTCGTCATCAGACTCCACTTCAGAGTCCTCACGGCGTGTCTCCTCATCAGTAGGGACATCGTCATCAGTCAGCTCCACAAAGGCTGGCCCCACCTTACATAAGGCTCTGGCGTTCTCGCCAAAGGGGTAGTCCAGCTCCAACTGCCATAACTCCTCCTCGATGGCTGGTCACCCACCTATCCGTAGCTGCAGCATCTGCATGCCGAACATACGGGCCATGTACTGATCGTCACGAGCATGTCACTCACCCAAAGTCAGCACAGGTCCGTGTATAGTGTCGGGGGCCTTAGTCTTTGTCACATCAAGGGCCCTCTGCTCCAGCTGCGGAATATAATCCAAGGCTTCTTCCTCAATGTCAAGGCCTCGGAGGAAGGTGGTGATGAGTCCGCCAAACCCGTATCTGTGGCCCTGGTGCAGTCTGGCTCTCTTCATGGCGGATATTATGACCGCCCCAACATTAATCTCAAGCCCTTTCATAAGGGCATACACCAAGCAGACACAGTCCCGGGTCACGTCTGTCATATGAACTCCCGGGATCAAACACGAACACACAATTTTTAGCCAGATTCTGGCCTCCCTGTTCATCTGCGAGTAGGGCAGAGTCTGGTGGTAACCCCTCTCTTTGTGTCTACTCCATCGGGCTGTGGATAGAGCCCCACACAATGTACATCTGATGTCGGCGTACGGTGGGGTGATGTTTAGCTGGCGGAGAACGTGGGCGTCTGTGTCCCGCGCTCCAACGATGGCATTCAGCTGTTGGGGTTCCAGAGTGACAATCTGCCCTCTGATTTTAATAGTGTGGCTTCTGATGGCCGGGTTCCAGTTGGCATAAAACTCCCGGACCAAGTGAAGGTTGCACTCCTTGGGCTCCTGAAAAATAAAGCTGAGCCCAGCTGCCTCAATCCTCTGTACAATGCGAGGGAACTCCTGTGCTAGTGGTTCCCTTGCAATATGTTCCTCCGGAAAGTACTTGTTCTCCTTATGCTTTGCGTACCACTTCTTCCCTTCATCGGTGACCCATCGTGTTCCGTATCGGTGGTGTTGACCGCACGGAACAACAGGTGCAGCTGGGACTGCAGTGCCCAGTCTCATCCGTTTTCTGCCGGTGCCTGAGGTAGAAGCACCCTTGCCTTTGTCTTGTCTGCTAGCCATTGTACCTGTCAATTTACACAAACAAGCCCAACGTTAAGCTACAAATTTGTTAGCTTCGGCTAAAGTCAGGTTAAACAAAATTTACCCCACACTTAGTCCTTAACCATATTTACAAAATTTCAGCAAGAATGGTTCTATTTACAACCCCAAACACAAACAACTATACACATATTGCTTAGTGCGTTCACAACAAAATTTCGACAGCATAACGGTTAGCGTACTACTCAGACTTTATACAGCTAATACCAATCCTACTATCGCTACAATTCAACCATCGTACTTCGCAATATAACAATAACAAAATAAAAACACCAACTAAAAAGACATTTTATAGACAAACTAATCTAAACAATCTAACCAATTCACGTATTATGCATTTCCCCACAAAAAATTCGAGAATTAGTCGTCTTTGAACATTTACACACTATTTACCACGACTTATCTCAACTAATAAACACACCCCGGCATCAATTTCACCAACTATCAAGTTGCCCAAGTTAAATTCAACAACCCAAGCCCTAGAATAGAGTTCTACAATCAACTTCAAATTCTTTACATAATCGATAAGTTCAAACGCCAAATACAACAATCCGAACATAATCAATCACAAAATAATCCAACATCATGTTTAATTTCTACCTAAGGTGGTATATCTCACCTTACATGCCCAAAATTGACAAAAATCGCCAAAAACAATTGAGTTAGATAATGAAAACATACCTTAGAATTGAAGAATCGAAGAAACTTGATGTTTTTCTTTGCCTACCAACGTGGCACGTTGCTTGGGGGGGGGGAATTGGGTGTTTGGTCACGGAGGGAAGAGGGAATGGGGAAATTAGGGGCGAAATTGGGGGTTTTAAATTAATAAAACACGCGGGTCACCCGAAAACCCGGTGTGACCCGGCACTGGATAAGGGGCAACGTGTCACGGAGGGTAACGCGGAGCCCCCCCTCTGTGACACGGAGCCAACGCGTTGGCTTACTGGATTTTTGAAAAATCCAGATTTGCCTTCAACGTGTCACGGAGGGTAACACGGAGCATTGCCTCCGTGACACGGCGCCAACGCGCCAGTGCTCTGTTTCACCAATAATTTTAATTTTCATACCTCGCCTCATTTCCTCGATTCCATGTATATTTCCTCCGTTATACCTAAAAATCACCTCACTAAACAAAAATTGGTTAAATTGATAGATTTCCCTAACTAAAAATAAAAAATATTAAATAAAATTAAAATCTACATCTAGTCAAGAAAAAGAAAAGAAAAATAAAAATTATTTTTTTTTACACTAAAAAGAAAGAAAGAAAATATTTTTCACGGGTTGCCTCCCGTGCAGCGCCTGGTTTACCGTCGCGGCTCAACGTCCTTTAAGCTCATGTGTCTACTAGGGAGATGGATGATTTGTCCCGATCATGGTCATCCCCCCAGTAGTGCTCTACCTTGTCCGGTGGCCTACCTAGTAACTCTCGGGAATCACTCAATCCATTAGCATTCCCATGATCAATTACGTTGATCACTGAGAGTTCCTTATAAACGGTCGGGAGCTTAGGTACCTTGTACACGTCGAACACTTCGACCTTGTCATGTGCTCGCTTCGTAATTTGACCCGCAGCTACATCAATTAATGCCTTTCCGGTTGCCAAAAAGGGTCGTCCCAAAATAAATGGGACTTCAGCATCTGGTTCAAAGTCCAGAACAATGAAATCGACCGGAAAAATGAGGGAGCCTACTTGCACCAACACATCCTCAACAATGCCATCCGGCTTAGCCAAAGACCTGTCTGCTAGCTGCAAGATTACCGTTGTAGGTCTAGGACTCCCTAGACCTAACTTTCTGAATACCGAAGATGGCATCAGATTTATACTTGCCCCCAAGTCGCATAATCCACGCGCTCGGATACTTTGCCCAATAGTCAGCTGGATAGTGAAACTTCCAGGGTCTTTCAGTTTTGTGGGCAACCTATTCTGAATACGGGAAGTGCATTCCTCCGTTAAAGCTACCGTGGCATACTCAGTCAACCGACTTTTGTTAGCCACGATGTCTTTAATATACTTCGCATATTTTGGCACTCCCTGCAAGACATCAACAAGAGGTAACTTAACATGTACCTGTTTAAGTACCTCCATGAATTTTTGGAAACACTCCTCCTCCTTGTGTTTCTTGAGTCGTTGAGGGAACGGGGGTGGAGGCCTTGTTGGTTCAGCTTCGTTACTCTTCCCCTTGTCTGAAATATGCTCTCCCTCAACATCTGCTACTCCTGACTTTTGAGGCAGTCTTTCCGGTTCCACCTCCTTCAATTGTAAACCACTCCTCGTGGTCACTGCATTTACCTGCTTCGGATTTGGATCCGTGTCGCTAGGTAGCCCTCCTCTGGGTCTAGTATTTTGGGTACTAGCAAATTGCCCAAACTGATATTCAAGAGCCTTGGTCGCCAATTGATTGTTCTTTACTTCGGCTGCCAATTTGACATAGTCAGCCTGCAATTGTGCCTGATTAGCGATCATGGTTTTGAACATCTCCTCAATAGTCGGTGATGGCGGTGGAGGAGGGGCATTATGATTTCTGAATTGAGCTTGATAATTTTGTTGCCCTCCTTGGTTCCTGTGCATACCCTGCCCTGAACCTTGGCTTTGTTGATTGTTGCTACCCCACGAAAAATTCGGATGGTTCCTCCAATTTGAGTTGTAGCCACCACCAAACTGCTGTTGATTTCTCTGTGCATTGCCCACAAAGTTAACAGAATCAGGATTTGCACCACAGCATTCGGCTGAATGCTCACTACTACCACACACTTCACACCACATCTGTTGAACTGCATTGACTGAAGCTGAAGGCTGGTTCAAGTTCATATTGCTGAAGTGAGTGTTTAGCTGATTTTGCAAAGCGGCTATCTGTGCAGCGATAGCTGTGTATCCATCCACTTCAAGCACTCCCGCTGCTTTCCTTTCTCCACCCCTTGAAGAATTTGCATTCCATTCTGGATTGCCTTGTGAAATTCGATTGAGCAAAGTGTACAGCTCCTCATAGGTCTTCTCCAGCGCTTGCCCTCCAGCTGCTGAATCCAATAGAATTTTAGTGTGGGGTTCCAAACTCTAAATAAAAGTGTGTACCAACACCTCATTGGACTGATGATGGTGAGGACAGTCCCGCAACATGGATTTGAATCTTTCCCAGGCTTGATATAGATTTTCCCCTTCTCTCTGTTTAAAACTTAGGATTTGACTCCTAAGTCTGGCTGTTTTACCAGAAGGGAAAAATCTGATAAGAAACTTCCGTGCAAGATCATCCCACGTTGATATAGAGTTGGGTGGTTTAGGTTTTAACCACCTCTTGGCTTCACTAAGTAAGGAAAATGGAAATAAGGTGAGCCGAACATAATCAGGTGACACTCCAGTGGGTATATAAGTGTCACTTATCTCCAAAAAGTTTTGGAGATGTTGTTGTGGATCTTCGTGAGGGAGTCCGGTAAATTGCCCGCTTGTGTGCAAAAGTTGCACCATATTTTTCTTTAATTCAAACCTCCCTCCAGGCTCTGGTTTGCGGATGCTAGAATGGACATTATTAGCGTGTGGGATTGCCACCTCGCGAACCGGCCTTGCTGCTGCTTCATCGGGCACTAAAACTGCCCTAACAACTGGTGTATTTGGTTGCTCCATCATAGACTGTCGGAACAACTGCAGCTTCTTTCGAAGAGCTTCTCTCCGTTGACTATGAAATTCCCGTTCAGGCTCTAAGTAAGATTCCACCAGATCTTTGTCCCTTGCCAGTGTTCACAGAAACAAAATCTGCAAAATACAGGCTAAGACCAAGTTGTTAACACTTAAGAAAATAAAAATACAAATACAGTAAATTTACACTAAACAAAATTTTACAAATCGCCTAGCCTCCCCGGCAACGGCGCCAAAAATAACTTGTTCGGCTGGTGCTATAGGTGTTAAAAACCGACACGCAAGTGCACGTGGTCAAACAAGTAATAAAGTGGCTAAGTAGCCAAGTATCGATCCAAGGAGGCTCAAGATATGTAAAATTTCCTAATTTACTATATTTCTATTTAACTTCTAAATATGCTAACAACAATGTAACCAAGAGTTACTTGAGTTTTTGGTTCGAAACTATATATACTACAACTAATAACAACTATTTACTTGTGAATTCAGACAATGGATATGAACATGCCGAAGTTAAGAACAAGTAATGAACGTGATAATCATGATAGTTTTGGTTAATTCTCTTCTTCATGTTGCTAGCCAAGAACATTTGCCTAGAAATTAAAACTCTCGTATTTAATTTCACTTTAGAATCATAAACCATCTGTCTACATTTCTGTGATCAAATGCAATTTATGACCTAGCACTACAATTCCGGTTCCTAAATTGACTAATACGGCTTTCATGTATATTTCTATCAGGAAAGCACATCAAAACCCAATTTTCCCAAATCAAGTTAAGAACAATACCCTATTAATTCACAACTTTCCAATTTCTTGCTCTTTCGAGTGAAATTGGACTTTTTAGATATACATTAATGTTGGTCAATCAATAATGTAGTAAGAACAAGAATTAATAGAACAACATTAAAGAAGAAGAATAAACCATATCAATGAAAATCAGAATTCATTACACATGTTCACAACCTCAGCAAGAAAGAGAATTAGCCACTCATTCTTGGATTGATCATCCTTAAATGAGTGTAAATCATACGTACAATTGATAGAAAGAAGAAAAGAAGAGAAGAAATCCCTTAGCTTTTTCAATCTTCAACTGCTACTAACCCACGTTCCTGCTCTCCACTTCTGCACTTAGTCTAAAAACTGAAAACTCCTTAAAATAAACCTAAGTGTGCTATTTATACTAGTGGGAAATTTTTCCCGGAATAACAAGCAACGTGTCACGGAGGCCAACACGGAGTACTGCCTTCGTGACACGGCGTGGACGCGGACCTTCACTGGAATTTCTAGGGTCCGGAAAATTAACCTCAACGTGGCACGGAGGCCATCGCGGAGGCCTATCTCCGTGCCACGGAGCTGACGCGCAGGAACACTGGAAATTGCCAATTTTATTTCACGCCCAGGCTGTGTGCTACCGCGATGGTAGCGTGGCACGGAGCCATCACGGAGCTCCTATAAATCCTGCATTCCAAGGTCTTTTCCACGCTCGCATTCCAAGTCCAACTCCGACATAGTTCCAATACGTATTTTAGCTCCTAAAAATCACATTTACCTGCAAAACAAATGCTAATCATGTTGGTTAGTATAAATTCGAATTTTATTACCAATTACATGATATTATATACACATTGCACAGTAAACAAGGTAAAAATGATACGTTTGAGTATCACTTGGGCATATAAATCTGCCCAAGATCAGAAATACCTCCATCAATTAAAATTTTGAGTCCATTATTGTTAGAATTTGGATATTTTCGGCGGAGTTACCATCTATTGTACCCCTATTTTCATCACAAGTTAGATTAAAAGAATTATTAGAGTTTAGAGTCATCAACTAGTTTTTAAGAAAAATCAAGAAACGTGTTGATTATTAATATGTATGACTCAAATTTTAATATGCAAAAATCAGTTTAGGTTCTGATCTTGGACAGATTTATATGCCCAAGTGATACTCAAAAGTATCATTTTCGCCTTGTTTATCTATCAATGTGTATACATTCTCATGTAATTAGTAATAAAATGTGAATTTCTACTAACCAACATGATTAGCATCGTTTTGCTGGTAAAATGTGATTTGGGGAAGCTAAAATGCATGTTGGATGACATCGGAGTTGGACTTGGATGCGAGCAGGGGAAAAGGCATTGGACAGCATGAATTAAAGGGGCTCCGCGATAGAGTCGTGTCACGCAGCCATAGCGGAGGCATTCTGCTTGGATGGGGAAAATTCACCCAAATTCCAGTGGAGGTCCGCGTTTGCTCCGTGGCACGGAGCCAGTGCTCCTCGATGCACGTCGTGCCACATTGAGCCTGAATTCCCAGACCCCCAGTTCCAGTGAGGGTCCGCATTCATGGCGTGTCACGGAGGCAGTGCTCCGCGATGCACTCCGTAACACGTTGCTCGTTATTCCGGGAAAAATTCCCAGCACAATAAATAGAACACTTAAGTTCATTTTTCATAATTCGGACTTGGTGGAGCAAGGACGTGGGTTACAGGCAGTTGAGGGACGAAAAGTTCAGGGTTTTTTCTCTCTTTCTTTCTTCTTTAATTCAATTGCTTGTATGATTAACACTCATTTTATGATGATTAATCCACAAATGAGTGGCTAATTCCTCTCCTTGCTGAGGTTATGAACAATTGTGATGAAATTTGATTATTGATTCTATGGTTTTTCATCTTTTCTTCCATGTTGTTCTATTAATTCTTGTTTTTACTGCATTGGTGTGTGGCCTACATTAATGTACATCTAAAAAGTCTAGTTTCACTCGAGAGAGCACGAAATTGGAAAGTTGTGAATTAATAGGATATGTTCTTTACTTGGTTTGGGAAAACTGAGTCTTGATTTGCTTTCAGGATAGAAATATACCTGAAAGTCGTATTAGTCAATTTAGGAACCGAGATTGTATAGCTAGGACATGAATTGCATTTGATCACAAAAATGTAGACGGATGGTTCATGATTCTTACGTGAGGTTAAATACGAGAGTTTTAATCTCTTGGTAGATGTTCTTGGCTAGCAACTGGAAGAAAAAATTAGCCAAAGAATGATGATAATTAATTTCATTACATGTTCGTTTAACCTCAGCATGCTTTCATTCATAGTTCAGATTCAAAGTAGATAAATTTATAAAACAAACTATCAACTTTTTGGTTATGTTGTTGTCTGCATTTTTAGAAGTAAAATATAGTACACTTGAGCAATTTACACTTCATCCAAGTCTCCGTGGGATCGATACTTGGCTTACTAAAGCCACTTACTACTTGTTCAACCACGTGCACTTGCGTGTTGATTTTATATACCCAACAAACACCCGAAAAAGTTTTTGGTGTCATTGTCGGGGACTTGGCAATTGGTGAAATTGTTTTAAGTGTTAATTTACTGTATTTTTATTTTCTAAGTGTTGACAACTTGGTCTTAGCCTGCATTTTGCAGACTTAATTGTTGTTGAACACTGGCAAGAGATAAGGAGCTGGTGGAATCGTATATAGAGCCAGAAAGGATATTTCACAGTAAGCAAAGAGAAGCTCTACAAAGAAAGCTACAGTTGCTCAGACAGACGATCATGGAGCAACAACAGAATCCACCGGTAGTACGGGCAGTGTTAGTGCCCGAAGAAGCAGCAGCACGGCCGGTTCACGAGGTGGCAATCCCACATGCCAATAATGTTACATCGAGTATCTGCAAACTAGAGCCGGGAGGGAGATTTGAACTTAAACAAAATATGGTGCAATTGTTGCACACAAGTGGGCAATTTACCGGTCTCCCTCATGAAGATCCACAGCAGCATCTCTAAAATTTTTTGGAGATAAGTGACACTTACATACCCGCAGGAGTGTCACCAGACTATGTCCGACTTACATTATTTCCATTCTCATTACTAGGAGAATCCAAGAGGTGGTTGAAGCTGAGCCACCAAATTCTATTTCTACGTGGGATGATCTTGCACAGAAGTTCTTGATAAGGTTTTTTCCCTCTGGTAAAACAGCAAGACTTAGAAGTCAAATTCTAAGTTTCAAATAGAGAGAGGGAGAAAATTTATATCAGGCCTGGGAGAGATTTAAATCCATGTTGCGGGACTGTCCTCATCATCATCAGTCCAATGATGTGTTGGTGCACACATTTATTGAGGGTCTGGAACCCCACACCAAAATATTGCTAGACTCAGCAGCTGGAGGGCAAGCACTGGAGAAGACTTATGAGGAGTTGTATACCTTGTTGAACCGGATTTCATAGGGCAATCCAGAATGGAATGCTGATTCGTCACGAGGTGGGACAAGGAAAGCAGCAGGAGTGCTTGAAGTGGATGGGTTTACAGCTATCGCTGCACAGATAGCTGCATTGCAAAATCAATTGAACAATCACTTCAGCAACATGACATTGAACCAGCCTCCAGCCCCAGTTAATGCAGTCCAGCAGATGTGGTGTGAAGTGTGTGGAAGTAATGAGCACTCAGTTGAGTGTTGTGGAACCAATCCTGACTCGGTAAAATTTTTTGGGTAACGCACAAAGGAACCACCATCAGTATGGTAGTAGCTAAAACTCCAATTGGAGGATCATCCTAATTTCTCATGGGGTAGCAACAACCATCAGGGCCAAAGTTCGGGTCAGGGTGTGCAAAGGAACCAAGGAGGGCAACAGAACTACCAAGCTCAATTCAGAAACAACAATGCACCTCCTCCACCACCATCACCCAGTATTGAGGAGATGTTCAAGACCATGATAGCTAACCAAGCTCAATTGCAGGCTGACTATGTGAAATTGGCAGCCGAAGTGAAAAACAACCAGTTAGCTACCAAGGCACTTGAATATCAATTTGGGCAATTTGCTAGTGCCCAAAATACAAGGCCTAGAGGAGGACTGCCAAGCGACACGGATCCCAATCCCAAGCAGGTAAATGCAGTGACCACAAGGAGTGGTTTGCAGCTGAAAGAGGTGGAACCAGAAAGACCAACTCAACAGTCGGGAGCAGCAGAAGTTGAGAGGGAGCAAAGTTCTAAAAGGGGGAAAACCAAAGAAGCTGAATCAGAAAGACCTCCACCCCCATTCCCTCAACGACCAAAGAAACACAAAGAGGAGGCGTGTTTCAAGAAATTCATGGAGGTGCTGAAACAGGTACATGTTAAATTACCTATTGTTGATGTCTTGGAGGGAGTGCCGAAATATGCGAAGTACATAAAGGACATCGTGGCAAACAAAAGTCGGTTGACTGAGTATGCTACGGTGGCTCTAATGGAGGAGTGCACTTCCCGGATCCAAAATAGACTGCCCACAAAGTTAAAACACCCTGGGGGTTTTACTATCCAGCTTACTATTGGGCAGAGTATCCGAGCTCGTGGATTGTGTGACTTGGGAGCGAGCATAAATTTGATGCCTTCATCGGTATTCAGAAAGTTGGGTCTAGGGAGTCCTAGACCCACAACGGTAATCTTGCAGTTGGCGGATCAATCCTTAGCTAGGTCGGATGGCGTTATTGAGGACGTTCTGGTGCAAGTTGGCTCCCTAATTTTCCCGATAGATTTTGTCATGCTGGATTTTGAACCAGACGCGGAAGTCCCATTTATTTTGGGACGTCCCTTCTTGGCAACCGGGAAAGCACTAATCGACGTAGCTGCGGGGCAGCTAACAATGCGAGCACACGACAAGGTAGAGGTGTTCGATGTGTACAAGGCACCCAAGCTCCCGATGGTGCATGAAGAACTCTCGGTGATCAATGTGATTGATCAAGGTGATGATAAACAGATGAAGGATTCCCGAGAGTTAATGGGAAAACCACCGGAAAGGTGTAAGCACTACTGGGGGGAGGACGGTGATCGAGAGAAATCGTCCATCACCCTAGCGGACAATTGAGCTTAACGACGTCGAGCCGTGACGGTAAACCAGGCGCTGCACGGAAGGCAACCCATGAAAAAAATTTTCTTTCTTTCATTTTGTAAAGTGTAAATAGATTTTTCATTTTCTTTTTCTTGATTTACTACAAAATTTTTCGTTTTAGTTTTTGTTTTATTTGTATTTAATGTGAAACCTATAATTCTAACCAATTTTGTATAGTGAGATGATTTTCAGGTCAAACGGAGAAAAATATGCACGGAATTGCGAAGGAAAAGTCGAGGTATGAAAAATTAATAAAAAGTGGAAAACAGTGAGCTGGGGCGATAGCTCCGTGTCATGGAGGAGGACCTCCGCGTTACCCTCCTTGACACGTTAAGGTATAACCCGGAAATTTTAAAAATTTCCAGAACAGCCTCGCGATGGCTCCATGTCATGGAGGCAGTGCACCGCGATGCACTCCGTGACACGTTGTCGTGTATATCGCGACGGGTCACACCGGGTCGCCGGGTGACCCGCGCGATTTTCTTCCTTTTTAACCCCGAAAACCTCCCTTTTTCTCTCATTTTCTAATCCCTCCGCGACCAAACCCCCCAAAACCCATCCCCCATCAACGTGACACGGAGTAAGGCAAGAAATTCACCGAGTTTTCTTCGATTCTTCAAAAACAAGGTATGTTCTTCGATTCCCTCTCAAATTCTTGTCGATTTTCTTCGATTTTTAGCATGGGAGGTGAGCTAAATTGCCCTAAGTTGAAATTAATCATGAATTTGATTTTATTGTTGATTGATGAATGTTCGGAATGTCGTATGATTGTTTGAACTTGTCGATTGCATGAATTGATCGAATTTGATTGATAAAATCAATTCTAGGGCTTTTTAGTTGAATTTGAAGTCGAAAATGTATTGAACTCGTGAATTCTATGCCGGTATGGATGTGGTGAATGAGATGAGTCGATGTACAAATTGTTAGGATGTTAATAGAACGACGGATTCTCGGGTTAGGGGAAATGTCGAAATTTGTAAGAATTGGTTGGTTGGATAGGTTCGTGTGTAGATATATTTTGGTTGTTGTTTTTGTTTCTTTGTTTTTCTTTGCTAAGTGCGATGGTTAAAATGTTAGTGATGGTAGTGATTGTGATTAGCGTACGAAGTCTAAGTAGTACGCAGAAGTTATACCGTTGAATTTTTCGAACGCACTAAGCATGATTGTATAGTTGTTTATTGGGTGTAAATAAAGATATTCTTGCCATATTCTGGTAACTGTAGCTAAGGACTAAGTGTGGGGTAACCTAGCGTAACCCGACCTTAGCCGAAGTTAATATCCGTGAGCTTAACATTGATCTTGTTTACTTGGGTTGACAGGTGAAATGGCAAGACGGCAAGAGAAAGTAAAAGGCGCGTCAACTTCAGGCGCCGGAAGGAAATGGATCAGACTGGGCACAGTAGTCCCAGCTGCACCAGCAGTTCCACGTGGCCAACGCCGCCAATACGGAACAAGATGGGTGATCGATGAGGGGAAAAGTGGTACGCGAAGCATAAGGAAAATAAATATTTCCCCGAGGAGAATATAGCACGGGAACCATTGGCACAGGAATTCCCCAGGATGGTTCACCGGATCGAGGCAACTAGGCTCAAGTTCATTTTTGAGGAGCCCAAAGAATGCAATTTGCACTTGGTTCGGGAGTTCTATGCCAATTGGAACCCGACGATCAGGAGTCACACCATCAAGATCAGAGGGCAAATAGTCACTCTGGAGCCCCACCACCTCAATGCCATCATAGGAGCGTGGGACACAGACGCCCACGTCCTCCGACAGCTGAATATTACCCCACCGTATGCGGATATCAGACGCACATTGTGTGGGACCCGATCAACAGATAGATGGAGCAGACACAAAGAGAGGGGCTACCACTAGACGTTGCCCTATTCACAGATGAACAGGGAAGCCCGAATCTGGCTGAAGATAGTCTGCTCATGCCTAATCCTTGGGGTACATATGACTGATGTAACCGGGGATCGTGTTTGCCTGGTGTACGCCCTGATGAAAGGGCTGGAGATCAATGTCAGGGCGGTTATTATATCTGCCATGAAGAGAGCCCGGTTGCACCGAGGGCACAAGTATGGTTTTGGTGGACTACTCACCACCTTTATCAGGGGCCTCGATGTTGAGGAGGAGGCCCTCGATTATATCCCGCAATTGGAGCGGCGGGCCTTAGATGTTACTAAACCTAAGGCTCCCGACACCACCCACGGGCCAGTGCTTACACTTGGCGAGCGATATGCTCGTGATGACCAGTACATGGCATGGATGTATGGGATGCAGATGCTCCAACTAAGGATAGGTGGGAGGCCAGCGATAGAGGATGAGTTATGGCAGCTCGAGCTAGACTACCCTTTTGGCGAAAATGCTAGGGCTCTATGCCGAGTGGGGCCAGTATTTGTAGAGCCCACAGATGATGATGTCTCCACGGATGAGGAGACACATTGGGAGGACTCCGATGTGCAGTCTGATGATGACGACGGAGGCGACTCGGACATTGGAGATGAAGCAGCAGCACCCGATGAAGAAGTGGAATACTTTGACTGATCAGGGAGTTCCACCACCCGATTTTGTGTTATTTTAATTTTTGTGAACACTGGGGACAGTGTTCGAGCTAAGTGTGGGGTGGGAGTAGTTAGGTGTTGGGCTGGGCTGTTTTGCATGTATGCTCTATTTTGCTGTCGTGTATGTGAAAATGTGTTTGTCCCTGTGAGTTGTGAATTTTCAAGTTATTGTTCCGTATTTGTAAATATTTGGGAAATTGATGTGTGTTGCTAAATGGTTGCTAGCTGATTCTGATTCTGTACATATTTTTGTTATTTTGTTATCGAAATGATCGATTTTTTTAAAATTTTTAAAATATTTTGTAAATAATTTTTCTATCGAAATGATCGATATTTTCGACATTTTTAATTTTGGGTTTCTCGGCATTTGTTTTCGGTTCTTTTACCGAGAATGGTCCCTTTGAACCGACGTCTTAAGTAGTGACCGTTCCCTATGATGGATGGATGACGACCGTCTTAAGGGAAATGTACTCGTTAGGAGTTGTTTTTTTTTCTCAATTATTTTTTCAGTTTTTCTTTGGTGGATTGCATCCCGGAACTTGTAGTTACTCTATGGTTGCGAAATTTTGGTTGCGTGTTGTACATGATAATCAAAATGCAAAGGTGATTCGTATGAAAGCATGCAAATTTGTAAATATGTTGAGATACCTAAGCTGTAGAGTTCGATTCAGTGTGATTGAGGCTTAATGTTTGAATTCATGTAATTAGCTGATTGAAGAGTCTGTGAATACATCTTGAATCGAGCATGTGCAGAAAGTGTGAAGTGAGGTGTTGATATTCCATGCTATTGTGAAGTGCTAGAACTTGCCTGGTGTCTGTACAAAACGAAATGAAGGAGGTGTATTGTAGGAAAGGATGTAGGCATTTCTTTGTTTTAACCGAGAGTTTCTATTTTTTTTCCTTGTCATACCCCCCTTTCTGTGATTGTATACCCTAGTCAGCCCTTTGAGCCTTTAGCCGATTGTTTTTTTTCTTTTGTCCAAAAAGTGTAAACCGAGCTTAATTCCTTCTTTTCATTAGCCGTAAAGCCTATACAAAACTCTTAAGCGCTTAAGAAGAGAAAATCATTTCTCCAAAGTGTCAAAGAGTGAGAATGGTGAAAAGAAAAAGAAAAGCAGAGTGAGGGAAGAAAAGAAAAGGTTGAAGGTGCACTTGCTATAAATAAATGATAACGAAGGTGCATGAATAATCTTTGTTGTTGTGTCAAGTGTGCTTAATGAAATGGGCCATACTAAATAAAATCATCAAGAATGGAATGATGAAAAAAAAAGAAGAGAAACAATGTCCATGAGTTGATGGGATGTGTTGAAAAGGCGCTTAAGGATGCTAGTGGCTATTATTGGCTAATCCAATATTTACTAGTTCCATAGCTTCCATTACAACCCATTAAAGTCCTACGTGATCTTACATCGCACTTCTTTATATTAGTGGAGAATACACTAAGGGCAAGCTTATGGGTCATGACATGATACATGTGAATTCTTTTGGGAGAGAGAGTGAAATTGTGTGTACATGCCCCGGTTTGAATGTTTGTGAGTCATATGAGCAAAAAGGGGAAGATTTTCTTGTGTTGTGAGGGCACATGCTTGATGAAAGATTAATTCTCGTGTCGAATATCTTGATCAGCTGATCTGCATGAGTTTGCCGATATCGAGAGTTGATTTTTAAAATCTAGGAGGTCTTAATGTATTGAAGGTCATTGCATTGATAAGACCATGCATGTTTTCTTGATGATTTGTTGTATTGAGTAATCGGTATGACCGTAGCCTAAATTGTCGAATCAAAGTAGCGAGGTTGGGATGTAAATTGCATGAATTGTATGTTTGTTGTTCGAGGACGAACAAGGATTTAAGTGTGGGGTAAGTGATCTTGGGCAGATTTATATGCCCAAGTGATACTCAAAAGTATCATTTTCGCCTTGTTTATCTATCAATGTGTGTACATTCTCATGTAATTGGTAATAAAATGTGAATTTCTACTAACCAACATGATTAGCATTGTTTTGCAGGTAAAATGTGATTTCGGGAAGCTAAAATGCATGTTGGATGACATCGGAGTTGGACTTGGATGCGAGCAGGGGAAAAGGCATTGGACAGCATGAATTAAAGGGGCTCCGCGATGGAGCTGTGTCACGCTGCCATAGCGGAGGCATTCTGCCTGGATGGGGAAATTCACCCAAATTCCAGTGGAGGTCTGCGTTTGCTCCGTGGCGCGGAGCCAGTGCTCCGCGATGCACGCCGTGCCACGTTGAGCCTGAATTCCCGGACCCCCATTTCCAGTGAGGGTCCGCGTTCATGGCGTGTCACGGAAACAGTACTCCGCGATGCACTCCGTGACACGTTGCTCATTATTTCGGGAAAAATTCCCAGCAGTATAAATAGAACACTTAAGTTCATTTTTCATAATTCGAACTTGGTGGAGCAAGGACGGGGGTTACAGGCAGTTGAGGGACGAAAAGTTCAGGGTTTTTTCTCTCTTTCTTTCTTCTTTAATTCAATTGCTTGTATGATTAACACTCATTTTATGATGATTAATCCATAAATGAGTGGCTAATTCCTCTCCTTGCTGAGGTTATGAACAATTGTGATGAAATTTGATTATTGATTCTATGGTTTTTCGTCTTTTCTTCCATGTTGTTCTATTAATTCTTGTTTTTACTGCATTGGTGTGTGGCCTACATTAATGTACATCTAAAAAGTCTGGTTTCACTCGAGAGAGCACGAAATTGGAAAGTTGTGAATTAATAGGATATGTTCTTTACTTGGTTTGGGAAAATTGAGTCTTGATTTGCTTTCAGGATAGAAATATACCTGAAAGTCGTATTAGTCAATTTAGGAACCGGGATTGTATAGCTAGGACATGAATTGCATTTGATCACAGAAATGTAGACGGATGGTTCATGATTCTTAAGTGAGGTTAAATACAAGAGTTTTAATCTCTTGGCAGATGTTCTCAGCTAGCAACTGGAAGAAAAGATTAACCAAAGTATGATGATAATTAATTTCATTACATGTTCGTTTAATCTCAGCATGCTTTCATTAATATTTCAGATTCAAAGTAGATAATTGTTCTTAGTTTTAGTATAAAAATTTATAAAACAAACTATCAACTTTTTGGTTACGCTGTTGTCTGCATTTTTAGAAGTAAAATATAGTACACTTGAGCAATTTGCACTTCATCCAAGTCTCTGTGGGATCGATACTTGGCTTACTAAAGCCACTTACTACTTGTTCGACCACGTGCACTTGCGTGTCAGTTTTATATACCCAACAAACACCCGAACAGGTTCCAGGTAAGGGTTCAAGTTATTTCGAAGGAAAGGTGTTAGGCACCCTTCAAAATCCACAAAATATGATTCTTAGCTAGATTTACTTTTTCGAAGGTAGATGAGGTAAATTCATCTTTTTCAAGTAAAAATATGTATCATGAAATAAAATATGTATAAATAAATAATGAAGAATGTACCTATAAAAAATGTGTTTAAAGAATATAGAATGTATATGAGAATTTACAAAACATAGTGCAAATGAAAAAGAATGTAACTTTAGTGTATAGGGATTGATTGGAATATGAGTAGATCCAGATTGACCATTAATACCAAGAGCTTCTGAGTCTAATTCCTCCTTTGGTATCATGGATTCATTCCTTATTTCTGCTACATCATTCTCATCATTACCGTAAGAAATTTGTCATGGTAACGATACCTTCTTCATTATTTTTTTTGCTTGTTTTATAGTCATCTTACTTCTAGGGATATGTTCCCTTCTTTTTTTGTCACGATTAACTTTTCGTTGGTTATCCTCCTTATCTAGGAAATCTTGAATAAAGTGGTCTGAGCTTCCACATTTGTAGCAACCATCTGAATTATTTCTATCAAGTCTAGGCCTTAAGGAGCCTCCTCTATTAAGAAGTCTCACCTCCTGATTATGTTTTATTTTTTTTTTGAATCTTTTGCTGAGTAGTATCATATCATCATAACCAAGTTCTTGATCCTGAGTAGTTGTAAGGATCAGGTTCAAATATTTACAAAGGAAGAATTCTTTTATATCTGGAGCTTCCTCATCTCATCAATTTTTAGATTCCCCATTTGTTCTTCTATGGTCATTTTCACATGATATCTTGCTTTCATGATGATATTGACTTTTCTTTCCTAGGAGTCAGGTAGTATGTCAAGAAATTTTCAATTCTTTGTGCTTGATAAATAACCACTCCAAGAGAATTAAGTTCATTGGATATATTTGTGAACCTATTGAATATCTCTTGAAGGAATTCTCCCTCATTCATCTTAAAGACCTCATACTGCCTATTTTAGGAGGGTAATTTTAGACTTATTTACTTGACTTGTTCCTTCATTTGTGATTTGTAGAGTATCTCACACTTCTTTGGCAGTGGTACATGAAAAAATTTTATTTTATTTATAAGGACTTATACCACAAATCAATATACCACAAATCAATATCTTTTTGCTTTGGAATTCTTGGAAATAGCCGTGATGTGTTTATCATTGTATTCGTCTCTCTTCTTGGGAATGATCTTCTTTCCTTTGTCATTTATCCTATGAGGGATCTTTGGGACTTTGCTATTATGTCTCATCGATCTAGTTCTTCTCCTATAATAAAGTCCTATGTTTTTTGATTTCCATTAAATATAATATTAGTTATTGAAGAATGGTGGTTTTTGTTGTTGATTGACCTTCTCTAACTCCAGGAGGTAGAACCATTGCTAGACTTTTAAGGTGTTAGCCTTTATTGAAAAAACTGACTTTGATACCAATTGTTGGTTTAGTTGCTACATTAGCACTCAAAGAACCAAGTTCTTGAGTAACTATGGAAGAAATTCAATTACAGAGAATACATCAATAAAAGAATTATACGTAGAAAACTCCTTGCTAAGGGCAGTCAAAAATAACAACCTACCTCGTGTTGTATTTTTTCAAACTCTTCCACTAAAATCGAGCCCAAAATCCAAATAGGTTTATAATCACCACTGTAACACTAGAAACTATTCCCAACAGTTCTGCCTCTACTCTCTTAATCTTCAATGACCTTATCCTGATAAATGAAGTCTCTTACAATAAACAAAACAACACCTACTATAATCTATGCAAGTAAACAAAATTCTATATTGAACCACTCCAAGGAGCTAGCTATTACAAACTAAAAAATCATATAGATAAAACTTAATAGGAACAGATATTTTATTGCAGAAGCAATTTCTCCTTCAAGACTCTTCATTTAAAACTGAAAACATTTTAAGGACTCTGTCTTAGGGTGTGTTCAAACTCCAAAAGTTGGATGTCGTGTTGTTTATGTAGGAGTAAGTAGCCTCCTTCCAGTTCTCCAATTCAACATAGTTATAGTTCAAGTCTTGCCATGAATCTAATCCTAATTTGACTTGGTTTTCTTTTTGTTGACGCTCATGAGCTTATTTTTCTTCTTATTTGAAACTAATTCATTGTGCAAGTTTATGGTAAATTTTTTATATAGCTTTACAGTTTCTTGTTGAATTAAATTCTCCCGTATTGAAGTTATTTCAACGAATTTTGGTGCTCACATGAACAACTTCAATCATTTTTCAAACTTGAAAGTCTCCTTCTCTACTCAGAGGAACAGGTTCTCTGATTAGTTCCTCTTGCTATGTTGTTTGTATGTTCACTTATTCTTGGATATCTATAAGAATTTGATTCTTGATACTTTTTCCTTCCTTCTTCAGCATATGAATGTCACACCCCGAGTTTATATCCTATACGAGACACGGTACTTGGAGTCACAAGTAATCCCAAGTCAACCCATAGTCTATCATAACACTGGCATTCTGAGTAAAACATAGCGAAAGCTTTATAATAATAAAATAAAATATTTATGAAGAAGAACTAAATAATAAAGTTTTATACAACTTAAAATAAACTGATTATATGGATTTGTGTTTGTGTCTGAAAGCCATCTATCTGATGAGTTGCTGGGACAAGCCCCCAGCTAACTCTAAGTCTAACTGAAAGAAATATAACTAAAAAGAAATAATCCTTGTCCTCGAAAGATGAGGACTCACCAATGATGCAACTGAGAACTCCTAAATTCGATATGCTAACGGGGCTGAGACTAAGAACTTGCAGCTGTATCATAAAACGATATAGTATAAAAGATATGCGTCAGTACTTTGAATGTACTGAGTAAGTAGGAGAAACCATAACACAAAGAATAAAATAACTGAACTGGAAAGACATGTAATGACCAACTGAAATACTGAAACTGAATAAACTGATCTATGCTGAGATGGTCAAAATGACCTTGTCTGAAGGTCAAAGACATGCCCTAAATCTGAGATACTGATCTGAATTACTGTACTAAACTGATAACAGTACTAAGTAGTATGAAACTGTTCTGAACTGAGCTAATCTAAGATTGAACTGACTAGTGGGAGAGGCTATAACCGACATATAACCACATGAGCTAGATGTGGAGTTTGATGTACACACCTCATCGGTAAGACCCAGTATACCTTGCCAGGGTATAGAGGCATGAACTGTGTAAAATCATTATGTGGGGCCATGAGCCAATAAGATAACCTACAGTGGCAACGTAGTTCTGGGAACCTGGGTGCACTGGAACCCCAGCCCTCTCGATGTTAAGTCCTACTCCCACTAGATAGTCCTAACATGACTACTACTGCCAAGCGGATAGTTAGATATTGGAGCCCAAGACTAAATCAGGGATACTATTTTGGAGTAACCTGAGAGTCTTATCGGACCAGATTTAGAAACTGGTTTTCTAAGACTTGTCAGAGCTACTTATCTAGGAGCGTCGTAACCATCTAAAGAACAAACTGAGGCTGAAGCTGGTGGTTCTAAGACTGGTCAGAGCTGCTTATCTGGGAGCATCATAACCGTCTAAAGAACCATTAACATCTGATAGCTGATGTCTGAGTCTAAATATTGATAATTGGGAGGCATCACTGACACCTCAAAAATTAACTGTAGTCAAACTGATCAGCTGACATTTCTGGATTATACCGAATATGCTAATAATTGACTGAGACTGGACTAACAAGCATCTGGCTGAAATCTCAACATATTCTAGCAATATGGGGAAACCTGAACTGATAGAATCAGTCCACAAGGGAAAACTAGACCAACAGGCAACATTCTAGTTTACTGCATTCAAAGTTAGGGCTAAAACCATCCTTACAAGAATGAGTATTAACATGATAAGTAGGTTGTGTAAATATAACAACCATCAACATTGACAATATTCCGCATGCTATAAATGAAGTCTGACATATCATATTCGAAAGTTCTGGGATAGAACTGATAGAGAAGACAGAGAAGATTTTGGGGACCCAAAGGAAGAACTATTCCCTTGTTAAATTCCCTCATACCCGATGAAGAAATTCTGAGAAGATCCATTAAGAATCTGGGAAGAAGTCGATTGCCCTATCTTCTACTCTGAGTCTTTCTAAGAGAGTTTTACGATCTAACTTCTAAGAGTCTAAGTGATGAATGAGGGATGAAAAACATCAACCCCTCTAAATTCATCAAAAATATGCTTAAAATGATAGTATAGGCCTTAGGATCATAGGAATTACGGAAAAGCCCTTACTAAACTTGTAGGGAAAAGCTGACTGCCAGTCCCCACGAGGGACTTAATGAGTCGTGCCCAGTGACCACGACTCATGATCACAATTTGTTGAGTACACTGCCTAACTTCACTTGGGGCTCACCACAGGGACATAACGGGTCGTTAGTGGTGACCATGACTCATGTTCATCTCTCATCCTCTACACTACCAGAAATAACCAAGGGGGTCACCACAGGCGACACCATGACTCATGGTGCTCCCATCGAGTCGTGGTGAGGACCCATTAAGTGCACTGTCCCAAGCTTCCTTTTCCTTCAACCATCCCTGACAACGACTCACATGATGAGTCATGGTCACTCAAATTCCTAAATATTTAACCAAGTTTGAACCCTTCCCAATGAGTCACTCCACGACTTATGGCCTACTCCACGGGTCACAGGACAACTCGTTTTGTGACCTAGTGTAGAAAATTCTGTTTTCTCCGTTTCAACTCCTAGGTCTGATCTTAGGGCTCTTGGGTAATTACAATATCTCCTCTTTGGGAACATTCATCCTCGAATGTTGGAAAACACATAGAAAAGCAGAGAAATGCATTCACCGTATTTAAATACAGAACATATAAGCTTAAAACTAACTGAATGACTACCTTCAAACTGAACTACATGACTGAACTGAATTCATGACACATATGTACATACATTGACATGGAAGAAACTGGGGCACATAAACTGAATATGGAACTGAATAGAGTTTTAGGGAGAAAATTGATACCTTAAACTAAAAACTGAGCCGGAAGGGAATAAATATGGGTATTTAGCCATCATATCTGCCTCGGCTTCTCACCTAGCTTCTCAACATGCTGATTCCTCCACAAAACTTTGACTGAAGATACTTCTTTCTTTCTCAGCTTACAAACTTGACGCTCAAGGATCTGAAGTGGGATTTCTTCGTAAGAGAGACTATCTTTCACTCCCACACTATCTAGTGGAACCACGAAGTTGGATCACCGATGCACTTCTTCAATAGTGACACATGGAACACTGGGTGCACAGATGATAACATGATGTCGCCCAAATTACACCTCGCAATTGAGATATAAGCGGTCGATTGTCAAATATAGAACCCAACAAAGGTTGAGGTTGATCCCATAGGGAATATGGTAAGAACTTAGGTTAATGTGAATAACTATTACTATTGAGTTACTTATTTCCAAAGGGGGAAAATATAGAATAATAAAAAAAGTAAAATTTCTGAATGCTAGAATCAAATTCAGTTTGTATTCAATTAACGACTTGACTAGGATTGTGTTCCCCAAGATTTCATAACCACAAGGATTATACACTAGTGATGTATTCCGGTGTTTAACATGCAATATTGGTAAGTTAAGTTCACCTAAATGGTTGGTCCCCTATCTAGATGATTATCACCACCAACTTGGTCCGTATACGGGTGTACTTTAGTTGACCCTTACTCTTAATATCGGATTAGCTATCCCTGGACAGGTTCAAGCTATTAGATTATGGTTGATAGCCTCAAATCTCCATTGTTAATTTCTTTTCCCATTCTTTACCTCCTTGGTCCGGTAAGTAAGAATAAGGCAAGTCCTAACTTTTGCAACAGTCAAGAATCAATCAAAACGAAGAGCAAAACAATACATGCATAAAACCCCGTTCAAGAATCACCAAGTGTTTTTACCTATATGTGTTAATTCATCTTGGTTCTCACAAACCTAGTTTACGGGTTTAGCAACGCATACTTGTATTATCACAATCACAAATTATTGAAGAAATCATTGAACAAATTATTGTAGAATAAAAACCACGCTGATTGAATAAAAACTCCACAATAGATGAATAAACTCTAATGTTTCTTTTGTTTTTTGATTTAAGAACAACTTATCAATACAGAAATTCTAGTTGAAAACTAAAAAAACCGGCTCTCTCAATTACTCTCAAACTGTAAAAAAATCCATCGTTCAAAAATAAACCTAAACTGTGTATTTATAGTTCCAAGAAATCCTTTTTCTAATTAAAACTGGAAACCAGGTCGGCAGTGGCAACGGGCTTGGTGACAATTCGTTTGGCCCTCTGACGAGTCATTCTTTTCTTAAAACAATCGTTCTCAACAACATACCCAGTTGTGGCAATGGATCACCTAACGACTCATCGTGCCTAAGCACTAGTCTTTAGGTCCCTCGTGGTCTCATTCCTCCAAAAGTTCAGTGCACCTTACAGTTGGTCCCAGTGATCTGTCAATGAGTCGTCCCTTCATGTGACGACTCGTCATGTCTGTCGTCAACTACACTGGCCACTTTGTTCAGATTTTCTCTTTCAGCTTTCAAGGTTGACCTCGCGACTAATTACCAATTGTAACGAGTCGTTTCCTCAACTCGTCAGGTACACTGTCTTGTATCTTCAAAAGTCCATCTTTTGCCCACGCCTTAAGCAAAGAGTCGTGCCTCCTGCCAATGACTCATGAAGTGCCTGGCAGTCACCTTTTCAGTTATTTTTAGCATTAATTCGATCAGTTTACTCCCGAACCTATTTTCCTACAACATTTAACACAAAGCACATCATACCTATATAAACATACATGGAATATGCATAATTTCTTGGTTTTAAGCGTCGAAAGTGTCATAAAATCACGGAACATCAACACCCTCAACTTAGAACTTTTGCATGTCCTCAGGTAAAAACAAAATTAAAAAAAACAAACTAAAGTACTTCGACGCTTCAATTCAAAGAACTCTAGGAAACTTACGACAGTCATATTTACTATTAAAATCAGATTTTCTAACCCCTCCCTCATCGTATCAACTCAAATCACTATGCATATGCAAAATTTCCAACCATAACATAGAGGAATCAAAACATGGCAAAATACTGTCACCTGCAACCACCCACATCAATCTATAACACTGCCCCGGACAATTTGCAGACGATTTTGTTGACCAAATGCTCTCACCTTAAAGAAGTCCCACACTCACACATGTGTATTTGATTAACTCAATATATTTCTCTTGGGACTAGGTAAGATCTACTCGCTCTCACAAAGAAATTCGAACTGCGTGCATACAATACCATAGGCTTGCCTTTACTTTCAATACCTCAATTTTTGGACAAGTAGCTAGGATCACTATAGGACTTTCTAGGCTTGTAATGTAATCTCGGGCTAGGGTATGTTATATATGGAATTATTAGTTTAACCCTCCTTGGCACTACACCTCTTAACTCCACTTTTCACCTTTATTTCTATTTTCTCCCTTTTTTCCTTTAACTACTTTTTTTCTTTTGCTTTTGCAACTACGGATGCAGTTTCTCTTTGTTCAAACACTCATTGATGTCACACATTATTTTTCTTTTATTTTCTTGCTTTTTGACAACAATATTTTTATTTTTCTTTTCATTATGCATACCACACCCTCTCTTTTCCTTTTCATTATTCAATTTTCTTTCCACCCGACTCTTTTAATCACCCCTATAATAGCCACCCTCAACTTAGGCTATTTGTCTGAATTGAGGTTCACAATGTCCAAGGAGGGACCAGGGCCAAAACAGGTTCATTCATAATAAAATCACACAGGTGAATTGGTGTAAACAAAAAGAAAGGTCAATTTAAGCTCAAACATTTGGATCAAGGGATTTTTATTCTGTTTTGGTAGGTCGTTTAAGGCTAAAGTGGACTCATAATTCAAAAACAGCCTATGATCCTTTTCTAGTTTCCTATCCTCTATCTCGGTACGACTAAACAGGCAAGTTATAGATTGATACACACAACCAAATTTAGCTATTAAACCTCACTCACACATAGTACCGGTCAACATCATCACTTCTAGCAATCGCTAGTTCAGGTATAGCCATACAATGATAAACATGTTCACGGTTTCAATGCCATGCAAAGATTCATAGAGGTCATACTTGTCAACTTTCACATATACATATACAAAAAAAAATTTGGAGGGGTATCAAATTATCAAACAACAATTATTTTAAACAATTTCAGCTCTTGACTGCTTTCAGTTTTCCTACTTTCTTCCAACTGTCACAAAAAACATAAAATAAAATCCTAAACATGCCGGTTCTACTAGATATGGAACACCTAAGGGAAAAGATATTCGACAAGAAAAACCCTCGGGTTATGTTCAACAAAAAGAATGCATAGGTACCCCTCCCCACTCCCATCAAGAAAGCATGCGTCGTCCTCGACACATATATATACCAAGAAAAAACTAAGGAAATAGGGAACATACCTGTGCAACCTACGTGTCAGCTACCTGGGCAGTGGAGGGTGTAGATACACCTCTAATATCATCTGCAATATTACCGGCTTGAACCGGTGCATTCTCGGATCCAACAAAGCTCATTCCCTCTCCACAAACTCTCGTTGCCTCAGTCTCGACTCTCTGTCGAGCCTCCTCTCTCGATTCGTGCAGCGCTCTCTCCATCTCACTCCGCTCCCTTTTTGCTAACGGAGTAGAGAAGCATCATCATCAACACTGGCCACCTCACGAGGTCTCTTCCCCTTATCATGTACCACCGGATCCTCCGTGATAAATTCGAAAATAGGTGGAAATTCCTCTTCAAACTCGTCATCTTTCACGGGAAGTACCGGTGGAGGTACTGCAGCTACTTGTCGTGCGGCCAAGTCCCGCACCTCGGATCGAAGCCCTCCTAGCTCTGAGTACCATCTAGATAACTCCGGCGCCTGTAATTGTGCAAGGCGCTCATCCATTCTCCTCTCAAAAGCATCCAATCGGCCATGCACTAAACTGGATAGTTTCTCCAACTCCTTTGACACCCATGGCTTTACCTGCTCCATCAGAACTCTAACTTGTAGAGTCGTGTGTGCCTGCTGCTTCTCGGCCTTAACTAGATGCCTAGCCATGTAAACTAAGAATTCCTTTGAAATCATGACTAGGTCGGTTGTGGTGGCTTGTGGAGGTGCGACTGGTGGTCTCGGGGCTGCTGCAGTAGATGAAGACTCAGGAACATCGGCAGGTGTGGAGGTATCCGTCGCATCTATAGCCTCAGGCTAGCTACCTGTCTCTCTGCCCTCCATAGGCTCAGCTGTCAACTCAGCAATCTGTGCTGCATCAGTCTGCATCCCTCTGCCAAATGCTTCTACTAATATTGTCGCTCCCATGGATGCAGCTGCCTGAGTCCTCGGCCTCAATACCAGGTTTGTATCATCTCGAATCAACCCAATATCAGTAATCTTCTAGAGCACTACTCTCTCGTCCACTGATGGCAATACCAGTACCTTTGACTCCTGACAGAGTCTATTAATCAAATAAGGAAACAGAATGGTAGTGTCGTCATTGATTGCCCGCTCTCGAATCTCCTCAGCAATGTATCGCGGGAAGTTGATGGCATACCCCTCCATTATGCTTGCTACCAAAGTAGCTTTGTCAAGTGAAAGGATGTTGTCATTACTAGTTGGTACCAGCCTGTGCCGCACCAGTGACCACCAAAATTTCGCCTGAAAATTCAATGTGGCCTTCTTTATCTGCGACTCTGTACCATGCAACCATTCAACTAGCGGACCCCTCGTAATAATGATTCGAGACAGCCAAGTATACCGCTGGATGCGCTCCTAGCTATTCAACTTCTTTGTTCTGACTTTCTTCAACTCAGATAGCCTGTGATCAAATTTTGTCGTGTTGAACAGAACCCGATAATCCAACGCATATAGTATTCTGGAGATCATATGCTCAAAAATGTCAACTAGAGTCTCACGCACCAACACCTGATTCAATGCAGGCCTCTTCTGTTACACCCCGTAAATTATCAACATGTAGATGGCCTATTCGCATGTTGGTTAAGAGTTTTTGAATGCCATACATGCTAGGAAAAGGCCCGGGGAAAGACCGTATAAGTGACACGTCGAACCATCACAAGAGAAAGCTGGCAGACCTCCTCCGTGATGTCTAGAGTGTCACAGAGGCTCACCTCCGTGATACACAGCGTGTCACGGAGGCTAGGCTCCGCGATCCACAGTGTGTCACAGCGGTGAGGTGCAGCCCCAAGTATAAAAGCCTCCAAACTTCGGTTTTTGTTTCATTTAACTTAAAATTTCTAGAAAATAACAGAGAAACAGAGGGCATGAAGGATTCTTTGAAATTTCCTTCCGTTTACACTATTAAACATGGTCCAAACTCAAATTAACTCCAGATACCAAGGTATTAAGCAGCAAGAAGCATTCCTACGGATTTAGTTTCGTAAAATTTGGTCGGCGAATCATCATGCTACCGAGTTAAGGTAAGTGGAATTGCTCCAAAGTGTCAATATACTCCTAGCCTTAAAGTGAGTATTTCTCCCTTCTGGACTTTCGAGAAATAGCGAGTTTTCGACCGTTTTTCCGATAAGTCAAAGTTTTGGCTATATATATATATTAAAAGTGTTATCTTCTTCCAGAATATTAGTGTATTTAGTCCTAATTGACATATATATGGATGTAGTTGGGAGAAATAGCGAATATACTGACTGAGCTACGCCAGTTAGTCAGGAAATCAGAAGCGAAGGTATGTAAAGCCAGTTTCTTCGGCAAGTTAGCAGTTTCGGTATAGTAAAATAGTTCAAGTGCCAGTAGAATGTTTTAGAATCCGCATATTGTGTTGAGTATGCACTTTAGTATGATATTAGTAACATCATGTCATGTGTAGCATGAAACTTACTAGCACGATGCAAATTCTAGTAGAAAGTGACCAAAACAGTACAGCATGCCCAGTATGTGATTTAGTAAAGTATGTTAGGATATTATCGTATTCAGTTGAAACTTAGTAAAGCAATATAAGTTCCTGTAAGGTATTTAAGAAATAGAATGGTAGCCTAAAATGAAGTTTATGAAGCATGTTAGAAATAGTAAATCATGTACTATGAAACTCAGTTATACAGCATGATCCCTAGCAGAAAAACTATATCTTGTTCAGCATTAGACTCAGCACAATATGACAGAAGATTGTATATATACCATTATCCGTTTCAGCATGTATTAAGTACATACATATCACTATCATTAGTTTTAGCATGTAGTATATACATACACATTATTGTCATTAGTTTCAGCATGTGGTATACGCAGTTAGTATTACTACTTGAGACCACTGTATTGTTTTGGGGTTGGACCACTTAGCATTCATGACCGCCCCAGGGTTAATAGTTGTATCGACTCGTCTGCCAGAGGGCGAGTATACGTCGCTCTACAGAGTGGCATGCCGTCCCCCAGGGGACAAAGATGGGATGCCGGTTTCCCCATATTTTGCCTTGGTTGGCTTTTATACACCCCCGTCGAGCGGGTATGCCCGGGGTGTTGATTCAGGAGTCCTCCAGACTCAGGTATAGTTAGATTCAGGGGCTCAGCGAGCCCAAGTGCATACCCAGGGGATCGACAAGATGCTTATAGTTATTATAGGAGATGGGACGACTAGGGTGAGGGTACAAATTGCGTGTTGATTGTACCTCCCGGCTTATGGGGGCCGAGTAAGGTTTGTGTGTGCTATGCTATGTTATGTTATGTTATGTTATGCCATGTTACGCTAGATACGAGTAGATCGATAGTAGAGAGATACATTTCCAGGTATGACTCCTACTCCCTCCAGCATAGTTGAGAATTTGCTTAGCTTTACATTTTTAGTCAAGTTAGTCTATTTCTTTCTATTTCAGTTCCATCAGTTGTATTGTTGTTTTTCAGATATTTTGTCAGTTGTTTCTTTACATACTCAGTACCAGCATTACTGACGCCCATTGGGGGCGCTGCATTACTTGCCTGTAGGTACTCATAGACGAGGAGCCGATACCTCGTGATTCCAGCCAGCTCACAGAGTCATCAACTCCAGTCATTCGGAGCTAAGTAGCTAGAGGTTTATCCTTTTTCTTTTGTTGTACAGTATGGGTAGGTCGGGGCCCTGTCCCGATCATCTTATCAGTATTCTTAGAGGCTTGCAGTTTGTATATATTTCCTTGTGGTCAGTTGTGCCGGTCGTGTGGGGCCGCGCGTATGTTTAGTTGTTTATGTTGGCCGTGTGAGGCCTTATCCAGTCAATAGTGGTGACCTTGTCAGTCGCGTAGCTGTTCAACATTTGTTATATTCATTTAGAGTTAACTAGACGGCATGGTGGCCTTGTCGGCCCGCATAGGTTCCCCTATATGAATGTGATTTAGGTTAGCTGATGTTATAGTACAGGTGGTTATAGGCCTAGTCGGCCGGAGGCTGTATTTATAGCTGTTATATAGCCCGTTGCTTCTGTGAATCAGAGTTAGAGCTAGCTAGGCACCAGATGTTCTTAGGCTCAGTAGTTTAGCAGTTCAGATCCTAATACAGGTGCCAGTCATACCCCCCAAGGCGAGGTGTGACATCTTCTTCCAATCCTAGCCCCCTAATGCCAACCGTTGCAATGTGGCTGCATACGCTGCATAGAATTCTCGAACTAAACAGGGGTTGTAGCTACCTGATGGCTCTGTCAACCACCCAAACTTGTATTTATCAAACACTTCCTGTAGCTCTGGAAGATCTTTAAGCCCTGTGGTGACCAACCTCGGCTCCTCGTATATACTCCTCTTTAAATTTCCTTTTTCATTGGGAGAAATATCTCGGTTGTATATAGCCCACATGCCATGGACACACCATCTCCGCACATTTCTCGGTTGCTCATTTGATGTGTCTGAGGTCTCCATCAGCTCATTATCAGAATCCCCTCGCCGAGCATATGATTCATCAACCCTCTCTGTGTTTTTCCCAGTTGTGGGAGCCTCGGAACAAGTGCGGAGCCTCAGGAACAAGTGCAGCTGCAACCCTAGTATTCACATCAGTGCGGTTGGGCGGATCTCTTACAAGTGGAGTGGGAGTATCAACCAGGGCTGTCGGATTTGAAGTTTGTTGAACCCTAGCCCTGGTTGTCCTCCTTATTAGATGCTCCTCCGATACTTCATATTCCTCCTCAGAGCCACTTGACTCTTTAGAGGATGATGGATCATCACGTAGTCTACGGTAGAAGGGTTGACTGTGCTCAGGTGCTTGCTTCTTTATTGGACCCTTCCTTTGGTGTACCTCTGGGAGCCATTGTGCCTGTGGAAACAATGTTAGTGTGATAGATGAGATGAAACAAAAATCTTTTTTGGGCTGGTGCCCAGTGGTCCTGACAGGTGACTAAACGAATCATTGCCACTGGCAACGATTCATAAGCTCACTCATCACCCCAAACTAGACTTTCTTCAAGATTGGCTAGTATACTTGACTACTGGTCGCAACGAATTCGTTAGGTCGGTCATTAGGCACACTGCCTCATTGGCTTAATTTTTCCACTCAGGACGAGCTACGCGATGAGTCGTTTGGTGATCCAACTACTCGTGATGTAGCTCATTCTCAAGAGTTTCAGTTCACACAATTCAACTTCATCTTCTTCCTAAATTTTCAATTCCACAAACACAGAGCTTCACAATCTAAAATCAACCCAGGTGAAATACGATCGAAATATTTATTTAAATCTTCTTAGGGTTTTATTTTCATCAAGAGACAGATAAACACAATATTAATCGAAATACATTCAAGCTCATTCACAACATGGGTCCTCAACAATTCTTGTTTAACTGCAACAATATTCAAAATTTCATGGTGAAGATTACTCACAATGTGCTTGATCAGAGATAGAGTGCAATTATTCATGAGTGCTCTTGAGTGACTGGGCGTGCAATGGTGAAGGTATTATCGATGGGGTTTGAGTGAATAAGAAGAAGAAGAGAAGAGGGAAATTTGAAGTTTTTTTGGGGGGAGGGATACTGGTGAGATTTTGGAAAAGGGAAAGAATCGAGTTTTTAGTTGATATAACTTAAAAGCATCCTAATTCCACTCCTAGGTCGGGTCGAATAGCAATTAAATAAAATACCTGACGACTAACTACACGAGTCGTTCAGTAATGAGACGACTCGTCTTGACCCTTCATTCTTTTACCTGAGTTCGATAACTTACCTGGGACCTAACGAGTCAAGTAACGACTCGTGGTGTCACCCAACGAGTCGTTTCCTAAGACGTGGTCCTTGGCCTGATGTATCTTCAAGACGAATCACTTAATGACTCGTCTGGTCTCCCAATGAATCGTTGAGTGAGCCGTTATCAACCTTTTCCTTTTAAATCAGACTTTGCTCCAGTGTACATGATGGCGGACATGACAATTCGTTTCTTGAAGACATGAATAGTTAAGTCGCTCATTGCTCCCCTATTTTCTGCAATTCTCTTCACGAATTGCTTGAACGAGTCGTCAAGTCAGACGATGACTCGTTCTGTGATTTTTCTGCAACAGAACTGGAGTTCCAGTTTTTCGTTCCAACTTCAGATTTTCTGTCTTATTCATCTGCATCCATCAACAAATGTGAACACTACTTATTTCTTACATTTACAACTTGGGTTGCCTCCCAAAAAGCATTTGACTTAACGTCGCGGCACGACGTGGGTGTTTTGACTACTCAGACTTCACCACCCCCATGGGTTGCCTCCCATGCGGCGCCTGATTTAACATCGTGGCACGATGCAAGTCTCCTTACTACTCAGAATTCATCAAGTGACTCTTCTTCATCCTCCAATGTTGAAATTATGTTGAATTCCTTTGGATTTTTCATGGTTTGGCTAATGTTGAAGGTGACCTCTTTTTAGTTCAACCTGAATTTTAACTAGCCTACCTCCACATCTACTAGGGCTCTACCTGTTGCAAGGAATGGTCGCCCCAAAATAATGGGGACCTAAGAATTGACTTCGCAGTACAGAATCATGAAGTCTACTGGGAATATGAATTTGTCCACTTTGACCAATACATCAAACAAAATCCCTACTGGCTTTTTAACTATTCTATCAGCCATCAGTAGCCTCATAGTAGTCGGTGTGGGGGTTCCCAAGCCTAACTTTTTAAACACTGCCAGCGACATCAGATTTATGCTAGCTCCCAAGTCACAAAGCGCCCTTGCAAACTCAACCTCCCTAATGGTGCAAGGTATAGTAAATGCACCTGGGTCTTCCTTCTTTTGAGCTAGAACCCTGGTAGTGATGGCACCACAGTGGTGCAGATTATCGGCAGGTTTCAAACTTACAGTCCTTTTTCTGGTAACAAGGTCCTTCATGAATTTGGTATATCCAGGAATTTTCTCAAGTGCCTCTACCAATGGGATGTTTACTGAAAGGTGCTTAAGCATAGAGATAAACTTTTGATACTTCCCATCCTCGATTTCTTCTTCAAGCGTTGTGGATAAGAAGGAGGAGGTTTAGGGATTGTTGTGAGTTTTTGCTGTGCCTCCTCCTTCCCGTGGGTATCTCCTTACTCCTTTGCACTACTTGGAGCAGTTTTCACATCTGAGAACCAAATCTGGGTTTTGAAAATCTGCTAAACCATCATCATTTATCAACACGGGCTTCTCTGATTCCTTAACTACAACTGGCCTCGGGGGATCAACTGTGGACTTCCCACTCCTAGTAGTGACCGCCATGCAGTTACTGTCATTTTTCATATTTTGCATAGTATTGCTGGGAAGTGTGCCTTTCTGCCTCTGATTCATTGCAACAGACATCTGACTCATCTGTTGCTCAATCTTCCTGATCGCTACGACATGTGACTCCACTTTTTGATTTAAACCGGAAATATCAGCCCGGAGCTCCTTAAAGTGGCTATTTGTTGTCTCCATCTACTTGAGTACTTTGGAGATCATGTCCTCAACCCTTGAACCACTGGACTCTGGCTCACGGTTTCTTGGTGGAACATACAGACCGCCTCTATCATTTTTGAACTCTTCGCGCTTCTTCCACTCCCCATTGTCTCGGTATTGGCCCCGGTTGTAATTATTATCCTTGTAAAAGTTTTAACCTTGGTTCCCTTGACCTTGACGCCAAGAGTCTTGGTTATACCCCTGGGTGTTGGTCCGGAAACTCTCCCTCTGATCATTCAAATAATTTACTTCTTCTTTAGACTCAGACTTGCAACCATCATTTCTTGGGGCCTTGCCCTTAGAACCTACAACATTTACCTTTTCTGATCTGACTCCCATTTAGTGCTTAGCAAGCAACCCCATGGTGGTATTTATCTCTATGATATCTTGATCACGCTCTTCATCTTTTCTCCTTTGTTCAGCAGACATACCAACCGCATAAGAACCAGTCAGAACCTCCGACTCTCTAGTTTGCCAAGATCGGTTGGTTTTGGTGATCCTGTCTAGTAGCTTCGCAGCCTCGACATAGGTGTGACTCATGAAAGTTCCTCCGGAGACGGTATCAGCCACCGCGTTGGTATTGGCATTCATATACCTATAAAAGATCTCCAACAATGTATCATCTGGAATCCTGTGATTTGGTACCCTTTTGAGCTTTTTGTTGAATTACAGCCAGGTCTCGTGGAGTGCCTCAGAATTTAGTTGTCTGAAGTTATATATCTCATCCTTCAACTGCAATGCTTTGGATGGTAGGAAGAACTTTTGAAGAAAATCTCTCTTAAGCTCTCCCCAAGTAGTGATGGAATCATTCGGCAACTTAGCCAGCCACATCGTTGCCTCACTCCCAAGAGAGAATGGAAATAACTTCAGTCTGATAGCGTCCTGGCTCACCCTCGGTTGCTTGTATGTCTTACATATTCCCACAAAATTTGTCAGGTGAATGTGGGCATCATCAGATGCATGACCCGCAAATATTCCCTTCATATTAAGTAGTTGGATCATCGCACTAGTAATGTCAAACTTCACCCCAGCAGGCAAATGAGGAGGGTCTATAGCTCCAATGGAACCGACATCATCTATATCCGCATCATCCTCTTCGTCAAAATACCGGTGTATCTGGTGTTCTGGAGCTCTGGGTTGTCTAGCTTGTTCAGCTTCTACATCTAGACGCTGCTCTTCAGCAACTCTGGCTAACTCATGATCTCTAGCCTGAGCTTGCTCTTCAGCCAACATTCTTGCTATGGCTTGGTCCACGGTTTCCTACTCTTGGATATTGGCCATTCTTGTCAAGTTTCTTTACGTTAGCTCAAGTCCTTGGCTTCTAGTATCGGGCATTCACAAACCTAAGACCTGTTAAGCAACCAAAACAACAAAGGAAAATAAAAAAGAAATAAGAACCAATAGTAAAGAAAACACAACTAACAATAGCTTTAGCTGTATTCCCAGGCAACGGCACCAAAATTTGATGTCGCCCAAATTACACCTCGCAACTGAGATATAAGCGGTCGATTGTCAAATATAGAACCCAACAAAGGTTGAGGTCGATCCCACAGGGAATATGGTAAGAACTTAAGTTAATACGAATAACTATTACTATTGAGTTACGTATTTCCAAAGCGGGGAAAATATAGAATAATAAACAAAGTAAAATTGTTGAATGCTAAAATCAAATTCAGTTTGTATTCAGTTAACGACTTGACTAGGATTGTGTTCCTCAAGATTTCATAACCATAAGTCTTATACACTAGTGATGTATTCCGGTGTTTAACATGCAATATTGGTAAGTTAAGTTCCCCTAAATGGTTGGTCCCCTATCTAGATGATTATCACCACGCAACTTGGTCCGTATGTGGGTGGACTTTAGTTGACCCTAACCTTTAATATCGGATTAGCTATCCCCGGACAAGTTCAAGATGAGGGTTGATAGCCTCAAATCTCCGTTGTTAATCTCTTTTCCCATTCTTTACCTTCTTGGTTCGGTAAGTAAGAATAAGGAAAGTCCTAACGCTTGCAACCATCAAGAATCAATCAAAACGAAGAGAAAAACAATACATGCATAAAATCCCGTTCAAGAATCACTAAGTGTTTTTACCTATGTGTGTTAATTCATCTTGGTTCCAACAAACCTAGTTTATGGGTTTAACTACTCATACTTGTATTATCACAATCACAAATTATTGAAGAAATCATAATTGCAACTTACAAATTATTTTAGAATAAAAACCATGTAGATTGAATAAAAACTCCATAATAGATGAATAAACTCCAATGTTGCTTTTGTTTCTTGATTCAAGAACAATTGATCAATACTGAAATTCTAGTTGAAAACTAAATAAATCGACTCTCTCAATTACTCTCAAACTGTAAAAAAATCCATCTTTCAAAAATAAACCTAAACTGTGTATTTATAGTTCCAAGAAATTATTTTCCTAATTAAAACTAGAAACCAGGCTGGCAGTGGCAACGAGCTTGGTAACGATTCGTTTGGCCCTCTGACGAGTCGTTCTTTGCTTAAAACAGTCGTCCTCAGCAACATACCTAGTTGTGGCAACGGATCACCTAACGAGGCACGAGTCGTTAGGTCCCTTGTGGTCTCATTCCTCTAAAAGTCCAGCGCACCTTACGGTTGGTCCCAGTGATCTGCCAACGAGTTGTTCCTTCATATGACGACTCGTCATGTCTGTCGTCAACTACACTTGCCACTTTGTTAAGATTTCCTCTTTCATCTTTCATGATTGACCTCACGACTCGTTACCAGTTGTAACGAGTCATTTCCTTAACTCGTCAGGTACACAGTCTTGTATCTTCAAAAATCCATCTTTTGCCCATGCCTTAAGCAACGAGTCGTGCCTCCTGCCAATGACTCGTGAAGTGCCTGGCAGTCACCTTTCAGTTATTTTCAGCATTAATTCGACCAGTTTACTCCAAAACCTATTTTCCTGCAACATTAAGCACAAAACACATCATACCTATATAAACATACCTGGAATGTGCATAATTTCTTGGTTTTAAGCGTCGAAACTGCCGTAAATTCACGGCACATCAACACCCTCCTTCAGCTTAAGCAGTATCGGATCTTCATCTTGCCTTGGCTTAACTTCAAGTACCAATGAGGAATCTGATCCACTCTGCACAACTACTCCACCCTCAGTTGTATCAACCAACTGCACTCCCAACCAAGCTAACATGTGATATCCTTTGCCAATTCCTTTTTTCCTTCTTCAACGTGAGCCACGCTCCCTATAGACCTCCTGCTTAGGGCATCAACCACCACATTAGCCTTTCCCGGGTGATACGACATGCTCATGTCATAGTCCTTCAGTAGTTCCAACGATCTTCTCTGACAGAGATTTATATCTTTCTAATGGAACACATAATGAAGGATTTTATGATTGGTGAATACATCCACATGAGCCCCGTACAAGTAGTGCCTCCATATTTTCAACACAAATACCACCGCTGCCAACTCCAGGTCATGAGTCGGATAGTTCTTCTCATGAACCTTGAGTTGTCTAGAGGCGCAAGCTATCACCTTACCCCGCTTCATCAAAACGCAACCAAGTCCAAATCTGGAAGCGTCACAATACACCTCTAGCCCATCTGATCATTCCGGCAAGGTTAATACTGGAGCGGTGGTGAGTCGAGTCTTCAACTCTTGGAAACTCTTCTCACATGCATCTGACCACTGAAATTTCACCTTTTTTTAATCAACTTAGTCATAGGAGATGCAATCAAGGAAAACCTTCCATAAAAAGTCGGTAATAATTGGCTAGACCCAAGAAACTTTTTATTTCGGTTGGGGAGGTAGGTCTGGGGAAGTCTTTCACCACTTTTATCTTTTGAGGATCTACCTAAATACCCTCACCTGAGACCACGTCACCAAGGAAAGTCACAGACGTCAACTAAAATTTGCATTGCTGAATTTTACGAACAACTGGCAATCTCTGAGCGTATGAAGCACTATCCTCAGGTGATTAGCATGTTCTTCCTCATTTATGGAGTATACTAGAATGTCATCAATGAAGACAACGATGAACATGTCTAGATACTACTTACAGACTCTGTTCATTAGGTATATGAAAGTTGTAGGGGCATTAGTGAGTCCAAAGGACATAACCACAAACTCGTAGTGACGATACTGAGTTCTGAAAGTTGTTTTCGGTATGTCACATTCTCTAACTCTTAGCTGATAATACCCCGACCTGAGATCTATCTTGGAGAAATAATTGGCTCCCTGAAGCTGATCAAACAAGTCATCAATCCTGGGTAGGGGATACCTGTTCTTGACTGTGACCTTGTTCAACTGATGATAATCGATGCACATTCTGAGGGTACCATCTTTCTTTCGCATGAATAGTACTGGAGCACTAATGGAGAGATGTTGGGTCTGATAAAACCTTTATCAAGAAGGTCCTTTAGCTGCTCCTTCAACTCCTTAAGCTCAGCTGGAACCATTCTTTAAGGAGGGATGGAGATAGGCTAAGTGTCTAGAAAAAGGCCTATGTCAAAATCTATTTCCCACTGAGGAGGGACTCCGGGAAGATCTTCTGAAAACACGTTAGGGAACTCACTAACAACTGGAACTGACTAAATAGTTGGGGTCTCGAAGCTGGAATCTTTGACCCAAACTAATGATAAAAACACCCATTAGAAATAAGCTTCCTCACCTTAAGGTAGGAAATAAACCGACCCTTAGGTGCTGAACTACTGCCCGTCCATTCTAAAGCTGGCTCGTTAGGGAACTGAAACCTAACGACCCTAGTTCTGCAGTTGATTGAGGCATAACTGACATGTAACTAATTCATACCAAGAATGAGGTCAAAGTCAACCATGTCTAACTCTACAAGATCAGTTGGGATGAACTTATTCAAGATTGAGACTGGGCAGTTTCTATAAATCCGGCTGGCTCTAACTGACTCACTAACTGGGGTGGAGACTAAGAATGGTTCTGAGAGGACTTCTGGACTGATATCAATCTGGACAACTACATAGGGAGTCATGAATGATAGTGTGGCTCCTGGATCTATTAGGTCATACACGTTTAGATAGAAAAGGGCGCAACATACTTGTGACCATGCCAAGTGAGCTCTCCTAATCCTGACGAGAGGACAAAGCATAAAAATGGTTTTGGTGTTGGCCTCCATTCATACCTAAAGTGTTGGCCTGCTGAGTTGTTCAGCCTGCTGGAGCTGTTAAAGCGGTGGATTATGATCTCCCCCGCCCTATTAATGGGTAATTTCTGAGTCGATGACCAAGTTGTCCACACCCAAATCATCCCTCTCAGCCCTAAAGGCATTCTCTTGGATGGTTCTTGCCACACTTAAGGCAAGATGGGTACCTGTAGCAGTTGCTGGCGCTATGACTCTAGGATTGTGAGCTAGATGCTCCATCCCTTCGATCCTTGTGGGACCATAAAGTAAGGGCACTGGCTGAAGTGGGCGTTGGAGCCCTCTACTGCTACTGCTACTGTAGGCGGCTACTACTGCCAGATCTATGGTGGCCATAATCTGGCTGCCCAATCCTTGTCCGTTTGTTCTCCCACTCCAAGTTTTTTTAGTTTTTTGCCTGTATCTGTTGGGAATGAACTATGAGGCTAGAGAGATTGATATCTTTGATAAGCTTTGTAGTCTTGCACTCTTTGAGGACGAAGTTCGATACTCCTTTAACAAATTTCATCATGTGAATCCTTGGCTCGGCTACCATCTCTAGAGCATATTTAGATAGCCTTGTGAACTCCAGTGCATATTCTTCCACCATCCGATTTTCCTATTTCAAGTTCATGAATTAATCCACCTTCGCCTCCCTGAGCTCCCAGGGAAAGAATCTGTAGGAAGGCTATAGTGAACTCCTCTCATTCCACCGGCTCTGCTCCCACTGGTCTCCCATCCTTCCATTGTTCGTACCTGATTTGGGCTACCCCTTTCAACTGGTAGGCATATAGGTCGGCACTCAACGAGGAGTTAACACCCATAATTCGGGTGATCTTCCTAATCTCATCCATGAACTCTTGTGGGTCCTTTCCCATCTTGGATCCATGGAAAATCGGAGGGTTCATCTGGGTGAAGTCTTGAACTCGGGCAGCTGCTGCGGACCCATTATTATTGATTGAAACCACCTTCTGGTTCACCTGATTAGTGATTATCTATACGATCAGTTGGATAGCTTCTTTGAATTCTGCGAGGACACTTGGTCGTCTTGAGGGGCTGCTGGAGCTGGTGGGGCAGGTCAGTGAGCATCGCCGGCCCTTCTTCCGTTACCACATCGTGGAGGCATGATTTCACCGAAATGAAATAGATCACGAGTTAGGAGACCGTTTCTGGAATTGAACTTCAATGCACGATAAAGAGTATGAACGAAGGAGAGTTTTCCTAATAACATCTCTTTTGTACACAGTTTATCAGACATTGAAACTTTACATTATCTTGCAGCAGATCCAGAGATAATTGTAATTAAATACAAATCAAATCACATATTATCAATTGTGTTGCCAAACCACCCAGATGCATAACCATATCATACCTCCATAAAGATTAACCTCTCAAAAGTTTTTCCTATCTGTTTCTAATGATTTTGAGATTTCAAAAACTTTAATATCTCAAAATTTTCTACTGGCCAAAATCCCAACAAAAATGAAATATCTTGAAGGTAGTGATTTAGGGGGAAAAGAGGTACTTGGAAGAAGAAGGTGGCTAGGGAATATAAAAATTAAATATTGATGAGAATTGAGGAGTATGTCAATATGAGGTCTGTGTGGAAAAAATCAAAATAGAATGGTGAGCACTTGTAAAATTCAATCTTAAATGTTGAGGAAGAGTTGAAAATATAAAAGTGACTAAGAGAGAACCTGGTCCCATGAGTATCAGTCCAACAAATTGATGTGAATGGATGAATCAAGAGGTGTGATAATAAATTCCTTACCATTAGTGTTCTATTAGGAGCAAAAACTTGATGATAAAGAAGGCAAAGGAGAAAGTGAAAGATGTTATTGTTTCCCTTGACAAGTTTTTTGGTAACTTTTTAGAAAATCTTCTTTCTTAGCAAAAGAAACTATTTTTGAGCCATCCTTTGAATTTAAAAACGTACTAATCTTTTCATAGCAATGTTGTAAGCTAAAATAATTGTCTATTTAGTTTGGTCCCTATGGATTAAAAGAATGCATCAACATATCTTATATTTAGGCTTTGATTAGAACTTGGGGTAGAAATTAATATTGCTATATTCTCATGAGGAGTCTACTAAGCACTGGTTCTTTTTTAAGATGCCAAAAGAGGAGAAATTAGAGAGATGTTCTACTCTCAGATATACATACAAATATCTTCAACAATGTATTCATGTGCTATAGGCTGAATTGTAAAGAAATAGGTTCTTACTTATAAAGGAACATGTTTCCATGTAGAGGTACTGATATATTCGAGATTGAAGACGAGAAGATACAATATCCTGATTCATAAAGAAGAAAGTTGTAACTGCACTATATACAACTATATAGTTGTACAAATTTGAAGAGTTGTAGAACAAAGAACTTAGTCCTTTAAGCTAAGATATGTTCTTTGAAGAAGACATGGATCTAACCAGGTTCTCAAACCTAGCCATCTATAACGTTGCAATTACTGAAAGGTGAATCTCTACAGTTGATTAAGTGAGATCATAATTCATACTTAGTCAAGAAAATTTATCCCACTAATGAGCTGCAATGAATGGAAGGTAAGCCCCTACATTGACTAAAGTGAGCCTAACAAACCCACTAAATTTATGTAGACTCTAGTGAGCTTAACATCTCACTAGTAGTCAGACGGATACAAGCTTAAAAACCTTGTTGAAATATGCACAAGGTTAAAGAAAGCTTAAAATCCATGTAAAGGTCGATATTGACTGGGGTGATCTTAATATCTTATAAAAGTCAGAAGTTGGAAATATGGAGCTAGAAGTGTTGAGTCTATAATGAAGCTAGTTCTTTAGGGGAAAGGTTGTCAACATTGAAGTTGTTCTTAAGGGGAAAGATGAATATTAAGAGCATATAAAGATTTATAAAGCTATAAAGTGTACGTGAAGAAGTATGAAGTTGTTATGGGTTTATCATCATTAAAAGAGGGAAGATGTTGAGCTACAAAGAGCTACATTGAAATATGAATGAATATTCAAGATCATATAGTATTTTGATGATTGAAAACCATTTTACAAGTTAAAATCTATGTATAATGAAGAATGAAGAAAGAAGTACAAGAATCAGGTCCTTAATAGATATCTAAAAGAAACTAGTAAAGCAGGCAACACTGAAGAGGAATTGGTCTTTTAGACAAAGAACTGGTGTAATACCCCAAACAGTTCCTTAAATCAGACCCGATACTTCAGCAGAAAACAGCAAAAAAATGACACTAGGACCAACCAACGAACCTTAGTATGGTTTGTAGAATAAACCAACGGGTCATTGGTTGTGGCCGTTGTTTGAGTTCCAGTAAGCTGTTAAGAATTGGCCTAGCTGACTAAGGGATTGTACAGACCATTATCTAATTGTATAGGTCGTTGTTTATGGTCGTTGAATCAAATTCACAGAGAGTTTCAGAGGCAAGATTGTCACACCCCAAACCCGGGGAGACGTGACTAGCACCTGGTGCCACCCCTGATATGAGCATATCCGACGCCCCAAAAATAAAACAAAGGCCAGAACCGATGAGGTTCAACAACACAACAACTATAAAATCAGAATAAGATGATAGACTATAGCGGAAGATGGCTCACCTGACCAACCAAAAAATAAATACAACATGTCGTCAAGGCTAGGGAATGGAAAACAACTATACAACATGGCCCACCTAGCCTATAACAATGAAACTAAACCCACAATAAATATCTATGAGCCTCTAAAATTATAATAGAAATCAACTGTCAGGGACAGGGCCCCAAACTACCCATAACTCAAACTCTAGCGACTCCGAAAGAATTGGAGCACACCGACTCAGCTAGAACTCCACTCAGCAACCAAGAACCTGATCTAATAGTCCACCATCACCTGCAGGCATGAATGCAGCGCCCCGACTAAGGCGTCACTACAATAATGTACCGAGCATGAAAGACAAAGATTAGAGATGAATAGATATATCAGATATCGCAGAAGGAGCACTCAACTTAAGTAAACGCATAAAACCTATCTGGCCCCCATAAGCCTGGAAAGTTCAAGAAAACATACAAATAGAACCTACCTGGCCCCCATAAGCCCGACAAGTCCAAAAGTAAATAACAATACAACAACACCTAGCCGATCTAGCTCATCTGTCTTCACCTCTAGACCTCTCAATGGCCTCAGATAACACCAGCCAACATCTAGCATCCACTGCTATTAGATAATATATAACACAAACAACAATCATAGTGTAATGCCAAGAAAATCAAGAGTAAACACCAATTAATCAAACATCATCAATCAAGCACTGTCGGACACTCTCTCGGTTGCGCACAGTTAGCGAAGCTCAATCCATATAGGAGAACCAATAGAGATCCCAGGAAGGCTTAGACATGTCAAACACTATGGAGGACATCATTCTCAACCCCGTAGGTCATTTCACTCCTTGGGCTCAACCCCTCAGCCGAAAACACTCCCGTGCGTCGGGTATCTACAAGCGACAAGGCACCTCGGGCTCGACTCCTAGACGGAACAACTCTTGTGCATCGGGTATCCAAAAGCCACAAGGCCTCAAACATAAAACACACACAATCAACAATAATAATAATACATGATCAAATAGCCCACAATCATCTCTCAAACCCCACAACCCGACTATTACAACACAATACTATTCTTTCACGTTTAGCCGTCCACCAACGAGCCACTAACCAAGCTAAGGATTACCATCCTAACCCATCTATCCTCAAGATTTACAAATAGCCCACAGGCCACTCTACTTACAAAAAGCCCACATGTCACCATGGCTGTCATGTGCCATGTGTTGATACGATCACTATTTCAAATATAACAAAAGATCGTCGCAGCCATCGACCTTAACCACTCTGATATCTCATCCATTATCCAATATAATCACCTAATATTATTCATTCAACAATCCCATAACTTGCTACAAGAACCACATGCCTCACACACTGCCTCTTGGCACAAGCCTAACAATTTGTCCTGACTACGATTCTCCGCACTCAAGCCCGAGCCACCAACAAAAACAGCACCTTAAACACAACATTATCACCATATAAATAGAATAACAAGAGTTCAATAATAGCAAAAATACAAAACAGCCAACACACATGTCAACACGGATGACAACGGCTATGGAATTCATGCCGACAAAGGGAGGGACAAGCCTAACATACCTTAGCTTCAAGCCTAGCCGAACTTGAGCCTTCAACACAATGAACCTACTGCCTAAAGGAAGTCCAAAATTCTTCCAAAACGAAGCCAACACAACTTAATAACAAAACAAGACAAATGAAGTTTACTCGACAAGATTTATAGGAATTCGACGGTAGAAACTCTGAGACAAGAACCTACCGGCATTAACACACCTATAACCAACCTTAAAAACTAAGTAGAACAAAATAAATAAGGCTTACCAACAGCTTCACCACGAAACAGCCACCAACATCCCGGAAAAGACACCAAACACAGACTACACGCGATTCTCAACTTCCCAACACAAAAATCATGTTGAGCCATGGCTTCTAGCACAAAAACCCAAAGGAAACCATGGATAGAACTTGAGAGAGGTTTCATATGAAATATTTTCTGAAAAATGAATTTTTTATGACCAACAATCGATCAAAGGGGATTAAATAATCCTCCACCGCCTTAAGACCTTGTGAGGTGCATGCTTGCACGGTCTCGCGAAAATGCAAATATCTCTCTACTACGAAGTAGGATTAGCAAATGGTTTGATGCACTGGAAACTAGAGTCATAGAAATTTAATTCAATAGGTTACACATCCCCCTAAATCCTTATAGATTGGGAGAAACACTTTGATACATTTGACCTAAATTTCAAGGAATCTCAAGAAGAAAATTGTTCGATAACTTTTTTTGAATTTTATTCTACAACTTGATCGACGTTCAATCTTAAATATGATCATAGAGTGATTCAAATAACTCATAAAACTTCCTTATTATCCTATTAGGTACTCTTAGTCCTACCTCGAAAGTACGATTTTATCGCTCAAACTATCCGGAGTGTCACAAGATGGGAAACAATGGATGACAAACGATCCATTGTATGTGACCATGACCCATTGAATAGGTTATTGGTTCTGCCAGTTCTTTTAAAATCTCGGCAGTATAGAGGCATTTTGGTAAATTTCTATACTTTTAACTTCTAAATGACATCGTTCTAGGATTCCTAAAGGTCATATTATAGGGGTTTAGCTTAGCCAAATTATTCATCCCCTTTAAAGACTGTAAATTGAAGGTCCTCTCTCAAGTCAAGCTAGGGTTCATCATCCCCTTCATCTCAATTTCTCTTGGGTTTCCAAGGAAAGTCAAGGGAACAATTTACCCAGGTATATAGGGTTATGAATGGAGAAAATTCTTCCATCCTCATGCCCTTTTTAGGTTCAATTCCATGATCTTTACTTCTCAAGTTTTAAATTGTGAAATTCTAGGGTTTGACCCAATTCAATGAAATTATCCATGATCTCTCTATGGGTTCAACTCTCTCATGTTCTAATTGATGAATTATATTTATTAGAGAAGATTTGACTCTCAAATTACTTACTAATTCATGAGTTCAATTTTATGATGATTTTGTCCTATTATGCATGATTTATGAATTTCAAGCTTATAAGCCCATGATTTCAAGTATGATGAATTATTAAAGTATGCATGAATGTTTACGAATTCTTAAAATTATGAAGTCTTATTCAAGTGCGTACAATTTCATGATTTGGACAAGCCCATGTAAAGTTAAGTACGTTTCACCATGATTTTTGGCCAAGCCTTGCAAGATAAGATTTACAGAGATATTTTGGAGTCAATACTCTCAAGAAACATATTTAAGCTATATCGTGAGAATATTATTATGAGCGATATACATGTTTGAGAATAGTGCCTAGAACCGAGTAGGCCAGGGATTCTGAGGACCCAGGTCTCATAACTACGCGCTACCGTAGGTATATTCATATTCGATACCTCTCAATAAAGTGTTTCCCCCGCCCGAGGGTACACCATTGATATCACACCTTAATTGTTCTTTACCCTAGCAATGATTAGGATGGATCTTCCCACTTGAGAGAGATAGTTGGGGCCTCATGTAAGCTCTATCGTGATGGTATCGGTTATGACAAAGCTTCCCATTTTTCCTTATGTTTTAAGTTTCTCATGTTCATGTCTTATGATATTATGTTTTATAGCATATTTGACCTATTGAGCAGTTTATGAGTTTTCACATATGATTTCAAGTATGGTATATTATATGACTTCTAATTCTAAATCTTGGTCATTATGTTTAGCTTACAATGAATATCTCATGATTATGTTTACTTCAAAAATATGGATTTTCTCATACTGTCCGTACTCTCATGCTATATCTTGATTTATTTTCATGATTTCAGACTATCTTTTTGCTAGCGTGTATTACATTCTCTACATACTCAATACATTCAAAGTACTGACCGCATACTTTATGCTATATCATCTCATGATATAGGTTCGGGTGACTAGTCTCAGTCCCAGCTTGCTCCCGCTTCAGTCCAATACCATCCCAATTTTTTATGAGTCCTCATGATCCGAGGATGGTAGTTTTGATTATGTCTCTTTTGCTTATATCTTTTAGTTTTAGACTTAGCGAGCTAGTTGGGGGTGCTTCCCATCAGCTCATCATATGATTGAGGTTTTTTAGACAACTATGTGTAGATGATCCAATGTTGTTGACTCATGATTTCGCTTATGTTTTTATGTTATGTAATGCAGACTTCCGCTTATGTTGAGTTAGCTTAGAGCTATTCGTGGTTCTAGGTTCCGTGTCTCAATACGGGGTCCATGATCAGGTCGTGACAACTCGAGACTATTTGAAGAAGTTGTTCCACATAGACTTAGATGATATTAATAGCATGTTTGGCCAAACTTCTAAAATCAGCTTATTTTAAGAAGTGCTTTTTTCAAACGAGCTTATCAAAAAAGTACTTTTGGTGAGAAGCAGTTTGTGTTTGGTCAAAAATTTAAAAAGCACTTTTGAGTAGCAATTAGTATTTGTCCAAGCTTTTGAAAAGTGCTTTTAAGTATATTTTTCTCAAAAGTGCTTTTGAGAAGAAGCTATTTTTTTAGTTTCTTAAAAATAGCTTCTACTACTCTGCTAAAGCACTTATTTTCTCCCAAAAGCTTGGCCAAACACCTCTTTTTTTTCAAATAAGCACTTTTGGCCTCCTAAAAGCTTGGGGAAATAGGCTATAAGACAATTCAATTCTGCAAGGAATTGGAGTTCAAGATATGAAAATGTTACCATAAATTGGGCACATGGAATTAGCTTAGAATTAGAAGAACTTAGTTGTATAAGTTGTATATGCATGGAGATGAATCCCTGTAAAACAAAGATTGGTTTCTTAGAAAGCCTTAAACCAAATCTTGGATGGATTTACAAAACTACAAGCAGTTGCTTTACTCCTATAAATAAAGCACAACAAGAAGCTTTGGATCTTAACCATTCACAAAGAGAGACTACAGAGTTACAAAGTCTATACGAGAGAGGCTTGAGGGAAAAGATTCAACTGCTACAATAAGAGAGTTTGTTCTTATCAAGATATATCTTTATTGTTATTGAGTTGTAATAGTTAGACTCTAGTGGTTTCAAAATAATATATTGATTTCTTTCTTAGTTGATTGTAGTAGATGTTATTTAGTATTATAAAAGAACTTCTTTGACTAAGTAGAGTCATTGAAGAGTTGGAGAGTGACCAAAAATTAGAGAGAATTGTTGATGGTAGAAGTAAGGATTGTTGGACGAGTTTCTTAGGCGTACAAGAAAAATTATAACGTTAAATTGCTCTTGTTTTATTGAAGAGTTTGAGAAAATTCTAAAAGAGGTAGGTCATAGTTTATTCCTTCTTTAAATAAGGATCTTTACACATAAAAATTCTTGTATTTATTTATTATTCAACACTTTACCTTCTTGCATATTACTCAAAGAACCTGATTCTTTAGGATAGTAGATCACAACAAATTACCAAATGAAACCTATTTATGATGAAAGCAGGGAGCATGTCTTATAAAGGTAGTGAAGCATATAAAAAAAATATTTCACTATAAAAAGAAAAGTTTTGACACTCAATTCATGAGATTAGGTAAAGAAAACTAAGAGATCCCTAAATATTTTGATCGAGAATCGCATACTCTATGTAAAATAAACGCATTTGATTTAACTCTCGAATAGAAATTAGAGATACAATTTTAACACGATCCGTACATGGGTTCGGATCTAGACATGGAACCTAGAACCATAAATGGCTCCAAGTCAACCCATGAAATGAACATGACAACTAAAAATCAACATAAGCAAAGCGGATAACTAAATTCTGAAATAGCAAAAGTCTGAACATACATCAACGAAATAGAGTCAAGACTGACAAGATGATTTTCTACACATTATCCGAAAAGAGTCTAACATAACTGAAGAGCTGATGAGACAACATCCACAACTCACTAAACTGAAAGTACACAACTCAACAAACTGAAGGTCCTCAAAGGATGAGGACTCACTAATGAGAGAACTAGACTAAGCTGCGGGAACTGGTTAACAGCAAAGTTGAGCCTGATCGCTAGGACCCGTATCATGAAACGATACAGCATAGAGTATTCAGTCAGTACTTAGAATATACTAAGTATGCAAAGTAAGTAAAATAGGCTAAGTAAATGTAAACTGAATTCATATACATCATAAGATTCTGAGAATAAAGACTGTATGCTGATATCTGAGAACATGAATAGACATAAACTAGATCTCATACTGATTTGAATGACCCAAAGCTGAAAATAAATGCATATGGCTTTCCATATCTGAAATCATAAGTAAAAGCTCATAAACTGATCCTTGGATCAAACCTGCAGAAAACATGATATTGTATCTCATAGTACATGCATTACTGAAATCATGACAAACAATAGGAGACGCATCTTAACCGACAACTACCATATATGAGCGCATGATGATCCCACGTCTTGCCCATGTGGAGGAGAGCCATACTAAGCATTGTTAGGACGAAGTATTAAGTAAGGTGTGATATCACGATATGCCCTTGGCGGGGGGGAAACGCTCTCTTGAGAGGCCCCAAAGTATACCTATATTGGCGCATAGTCTATGAGAATGGGGAACCTTGGAGCCCCTAGCCTACTCGATTCTAGACACTACTCCCAAAATATATATAATACTCATATAATCATATATCAAAACATAGCTTAGAACTTAACATGTGGGGAGTCTTGACTCCAAATCTTGAGATAACTAAACTTATTAGCGTTGGTTAAATCATGAAATCATGCTTAACTTGAGTGGGCTTGCCTAAATCTTAAAATCATACTTGCATGAAATAGACTTCATAAGTAAAATTATAAATACATACATGGATAATTTTTAAACATCCATACATGCTAAATATTTCATCATACTTGAAATCATCAATCATAAACTAGACTTTTTTATAAACTTGCATAATTGGGAAAAATCTTCTAAAACTTGAACTCATGAATTTCTAATCAAAATATATATATAATCTGCTCATTAATCATCAAACATACTTTAAAAAACATAGAGGGAATAAACCCATAAACAATTTGTAAGAAGTTTATGAAATTAGATTGAAATCACTTTTAGATCATGATTTGAATTGAGACTTGATTCATGAAATTGAGAAGAATTATGAGCATGAGGGAGAAAGAAATCCTCATTTATGGCCTTATATACCTTGAAGAATCAAATCTACACTTTCCTTAGAGAGCCCAAAGGAATTTGAAGGGAAATTAGAGAATTCTAAGTTTGATGTTCAATAGAGGGGTCTAGGCTTGCATGCATGCGAAGGGAATGGTTAGAATATGTTTAACCACTCTTAAAACCCTTCTAACAAAGCTTAAAATGACGTAGTTTAGGGTTTAGGGGCTTAAGATTTATGAAAACACCCTTACTAAATTAACAGAAAAAGTGACACTGCCAGTCACCACGTGGGACTTAACGAGTCGTTGGGTCTACTAATGACTCGTGGTCCTCTCTCGTCATCTTCACTGGAAAAATCCTCATTTGCTGAACTTCCTTATCCCATGGGTTACTTGACTAGTTCTTAGGTGCACAATGACTCATCCCTCCATCCATTGCCAACACTTCCAAAACCCTCCCTCAAAAACTTCTTGAGAGACACCACGACTCGTGGGTGACACGATGAGTCATTACTTCCTTTCTTCCTAATCATTGGGAATCCTGATAACGAGCCACCTAACGAGTCGTGAAGTGACACCACGACTCATTCCTTAACTCGTTAGATCTCCTGATCTGCAACTTTCTCTATGCAGTAATGACACCACTAACGACTCGTTGAGTTACATGAATAGTCATTCCTTGATCCGTCGCCACTAGTAAAACTTCTTTAAACCTGGGCTCCTCCTAATGGATCACTCAACGACCCGTTATATCACACCACGAGTCACTGAATGACTCGTTCTGTGACCTGGTGCAGATTTTTCTATTTTCTCCTTTTTAATCCTCGGGTTAATCTTAAAGACTTTTGGGGTATTACAAATTTTTAGTACTGAATCAAAAGACCAAAAAGGAAAAAGAGAAATAATGGAATAGATCGATATATGATTGTCAAAACAAGAAAGAAATCAAAATAAAAAATAAGAGAATTACCCTTTTTACTTGTATCGATCCAAATTCGACTGAGATTAATGAGATCCTAGCTCATTTTCCCGTTTGGATTGGATTTAACAAAATTTAGCTTTGGACTTCTCACGTTCAATGCATCTTCATTTAATACATACTATAAATAGACTAAGGGAAAGACAAAGAATGTGCGGGAAAGAAAAGAAAATCTTGAGTTTGCAAGCAAAATCAGTAAAGTAGGAAAGAAAAGTGAGATTGATAGAGTTTTTAAGGGTGAAATGACGATAGATGACAGAAAAAGGTGAGGAGGAGAAAATGAGAGGAATAAAATGAGTGTAAACCATAGTTGATGACTTTCTATATTATGGATGGGAACTAATCTCAGTCTTTGTATCAAGTTAATCATACAACTGAGATTTGTCCACATGTATGTATATATGTGTGCGTTGGATGACTATGCTATGGACACATGGCGAGTCAAGAGAATGGGTCCAGATTGTCTAGCGGGCTGGAGTATTGGGTTGGTATGTTTTTGATTAAAACATAGTTGTGTTTGGATGAATTTGGACTCACATTTGTCCTATTATTAGGTTAATTAAATTTTGTTATTTAATTAAGAGTAATTGCTAACTAAAATTAGAAAACACAACAATAGTTAGTAGTATAATGTAAAAATATTTGTAATACAAATAATAATATTATATAACAATAATATACTATAAAAATTCTATTTTGAGCTAATTAACTAAAAAATGAATAATAAATGTTATGCAAAAATTATAAGTAAAAATGGATAAACAATTTTGTAAGTTATGCAGAAATGCTAGTTGTTGAAGTAAAGTAGTAACCCAAAAAAATAAGTAGGATATTAGGAGAAAAAATTTTAGGTGCCAATAAAGTACATCATGAATGCGGAAGTGGGAGTGTATGCTAGAAAGGGTCTAAAGTAGAAAATTTGTAAAGTTGTTTTGATTTTCAGCAGCAATTTTGTAAAATTTTAGAAAGAGTCTCTCAATTTGGGAATTCAAAAAGATGAAATTTCAACCTCAAATTTAAGGTATAGATTTTTCATGTTGATCTATTGCTTATGCATTAATTTCATTGAATTTGATTCGCAGATTCATGTTATTTAAGAGGCTAAAATTGAGAATTTTAGACCTAAATTTAGGATTAAAAAATTATTTATTTAACTTAGTATAACGATCCATATGTCATTACATGGGGGAAACTGACCTAGAGCACTTTAAACAAGGCTAGACAGCATCTAGAAGAGCGTTGTGAAGTGAGCTAGTGAAAATTGAGGATTTGGGAGAGCTACTAGTTCGGGGGACCGCTATAGTGGTAGGATTTTTGCTGCAGTGAGATCATGGTGACGGTTGGAGTTCCACCGAACAGACCAAGGAATTAACTGTCAGATGTATTATAGCGGTTTCCTAACCACCATAGCAGGTATTCTGCAACAGACGACGGAAATCAAAAAGTAAATTTAAGTGAAATTTCTAGGGTTATACCCCATTATTTTAAAACACGAAGGGTTAAGGTCTGAAGGCGTATCTATCCCCCAGAACAGTTGAATTCTGCTCCCAAGGTGAGTTTCTTGAATCCCTATCTCTATGATGGATACTGTTGACTCTAGAATTCATAGGGAACCTTTAATGGTAGAATTCTAAGCTGAAACCCCAGGTTGATAGACTAGGGCTGAATCATGACGAGTTAATGGGGTGATTTGATTAGAAGTTTTTAGGGGTAATGATCATTCCTGTAATACCCCGAAAGTGCCTAAGACTAAACTCGGAAATTTGAAATGAGAAGAAGTAGAAAAATCTGAGATTTTACTCAGGAAGACTCGTGGTACGACCCATTAGAGACACTCGTGGTTAGTTCTGCAAAAGCTCAGAAGTAACGGGTCCATGGTATGACACGTAGGAAGATGTAACAAGTCATAGATTAGGATCGGTGGTTGCCACCAGGGTACCAGGGATGGATAGTACGAATCGTAGTACGACTTGTTGTAAGAAACAACATGTCACGGTATGTTCCCATGGGAAGGAGCAGGAAAATCCCCGCAGTCGAGGTAATGGATAGAACCCACGACTCGTTGGATGAAGCTACAAGTCGTGGTGTGACTCATGGGAAGTCCAGATGCAGGTTCATCAGAGGTTGTAACGGGAGGATACAACAGATCGTTGTTTGATATAATGACCCATCCATTCGAGTTGTGGTATCCAGATCTGAGAAGTTAAGAAATGATGGAGGAAGTAACAGACGAATACCACGACCCGTGGTATCAAGGTACGACCTATGGTATCACTCATTGTCATAGGCAGTGCAGAAATTTTGGACTTTTCATTAAGGGTATTTTCATAATTTTTAAGTTTTAAGGTCCTAAACTACGTCATTTTAAGCTCAGTTAGTAGGGTTTTAAGAGTGTTAAATCTATCCTAAGCCTTACCATTCCATGCATGCAAATTAGAGTTCTTCCTTGGAGATCAAGCTTGAAGAATCCCCCAATTTCTCTCCAATTTCCTTTGGGCTTTCAAGAGGGAGTGTAAATCAGATTTACACAGGTATGTGGGGCTATGAATGAGAGTTCCTTTCACTCTTATGCTCTAAATTCTTCCCAATTCCATGAATTTCAATTCTAGATTCAAGTTTCAAGATCTTATGGGGTTTATTTCAATTCTTGTGAGATTCTCTGTGATATATGTATGAGTCAATTCCCTTCATGTATCAAATCATGTTTAATGATCTATGTGCATATTTTATAATTATTTTGATTATTAATTTATAGTTTTCAAATTTTAATTAAATTATACTCAATTATGTATGCTTCATGAAAAGTAAAATTATGATCCATTATGATCTTGATCTTCTTAAGCCCTAAATTATGATTTATTATATGATTTCTCTCAAGTGCTCATCATGGATTTATGAATATCAAGTATACAAATATTTTACAAGTATGCATAATCCTCATGATTTATGGATTTATGACTCTTGGTCAATTCATGGGCCCTTATTCATGGCTAATCATGTATTTCAAGTTGGATCCATCATGTTATTATTTTATTTGGTCATGAACTTCATAAATGATATTACAATTGCTATATGAGCCCTCACGTGCATGTTTTTGGGAGCAGTGTCTAGCACCGAGTAGAGTCGGCATTCAGGTAAACCTCATGGTCTCAGAACTACGTGCCACCGTAGGTATATATATTTATTGTTGGATCCCTGTGATATCACCATGCACGCACATCCCCCTGCTTGGCAAGCCGGGGACGGTCTTAACCACTTGGGCGAAATAGTGGGGCATAATGTAAGACTCTATCATGATGGTATCGGTTAAGATGAGTCCTCTCATTGTTTCTCATGATTTATACATGGTTATGTTTATGTTACTTTGGCTCAAGTTATGTTATAAAGTTTTCTCTTATGACTATGATTATGATTGGATTACGAATGATTTGAAAACCTTGAGCCTTTATGTTTACATTATGATATTTACTTTATGATCATATTGTCCTACTTTTCTGAACTCTTATGTATTTTAACTGTATGTTTTTACTTACCTTTCATACTCAGTACATTCCAAGTACTTACCGCATACTCTATGTTGTACCATTTCATGATACATGCTTGGACATTCAGGTTTCAATCTCGTTGTTAGCCTGATCCTCAGAGTTTGCATCCTTTAGTCAGAGTTAGTGAATCCTCATCCTTCGAGGACCCTTTTATCAGATTATGTTCAGTATTTTCCACTTCAGTATTTAGTGAGTTAGTTGGGTTCTTGTCCCCTCAACTCGTCCGTTAGAGGCTTTTCAGACAGTGTGTATTCAGCTACAGAATTGTGTTATGTATTCAGATGTTCAGATGTTATTATATTTACAGACTTCCTCTATTATGTATGTTAGAATTCTGCATTTTATGTTGAGCTTTAGATGTCATGTTCATGCCATGGGTTGACTTGGAGCCTCTCGGGGTTCTTTGTCATGTGTCTCGATTCGGGCCTATGTTCGTATCTTGACAAACTTGGTATCAAAGCATTAGGTTTTGAAGTATCCTAGGGTGTCTGAAAGCCGCGTTAAGTAGTCTTTTTCATGGGTTTAAAGCATGCCACACTTATGACGAAGAGGCTACAAAACATTTAGGAAACTTCCCTTCTTTCATGATCTATGTTGTGTGATGAATGCCTCTCTATCCTTCTAACTCGTGCTATACGTGTTTGTAGAATCATGACCCCTCACAGAGTTAATGAAAGAAGGAACTGAAATGGAAATGGCCACGAGAATGGCAAGGGGATGGGCACAAGCAGGCTCCACCAGCCCCTGAGGATCATGTGCCTGAGCAAGTGGAGCATGCAAAGTTTAGGGCTTCCATTCAGATGTTAGCTCAGGCTTTGACCTTCCAAGTCAACCAATAGGCAGCAGCGCATGTTCCCCAGAATGGGAATGCTGCGGCGGCGAGAGTTAGAGATTTTCTTAGGATGAACCTTCAAGAGTTTCTCTGATTGAAGGTGGGTGAGGATCCGCATGAGTTTATTGATGAAATTATGAAAATCACCCAGATCATGGGGATGAGAGGGGACGAGTGCATAGATCTATCCTCGTATCAGTTTAAAGGGGTTGCGCAAATCTGGTTCAGGCAATGGACGGATAGCAGGACAGTTGGAGAAGGCCCCATTAGTTGGAATGAGTTTCATACCGCGTTTTTGGATCGGTTCTTTCCCCGAGAGATGATGGAAATCAAAGCAGCTAAGTTTGTGAATTTGAGGTAGAACAATATGACGGTCCAGGAATATGTTTTGGAGTTCAGTCATTTGTCCAAATATGCATCAGAGCTAGTGGCTGATTAGAGAACTCAGGTAAGCAGATTTGTGCATAGAGTAGCGAACTACCTAGTCAAGGACTGTAGGAACGCTATGCTTCATTAGGATATTGACTTTCCTTGATTGGTTTTGTATGCCCAACAGATGGAGGGGATGCATCTAAGAGAGCGAGAGGCCAAGAGGGCCAGGACAGATAGTTATAGGTTCTCCCAACAGAGATCGGCAGGCAGACATTGCCAACAGTCTCATCAGAGGTCGTTAGCTCCAGCTCCATCATCGGCCATTGTTCCATCTATACCACGAGGTGATTAGAGGAATGGAGCATCTAGTTCGAGGGGACAGAGGAGCATGCAAGCAACGCGTACCTTTCCGGTCAGCGGAAAGTATGGAAAGAATCATATAGGGGAGTGCTTGATTGGGTGAGATATCTGCTTTGGGTGTGGTAGACCCGGCCACAGGCACCAGGAGTATCCTTTGGCTAGACAGGGTGATGGTAGAGGTCATGCTCAGGCTACCAGCTCCATAGCAGCACCACCACGCCCAGCTCAGCAGGGTGCATCCACCAGTGCAGGTGGTGGCCAACACTAGAACAGGTTTTATGCCCTTGCATCTCCACAGGAGCAGGAGTAATGACTTGGAATGAGTAAGTGCTAAGTGGTAGAGTTGAGTTTTTGATCCTGTACTCGTAACCTGAATGAGGCAAGTGGAAAAAATTTAAAGTGTGATAGGATGAAACGATTATTGATGTTGAGTTGTTCTTTCTTGTGATAAATTACTTAAATCGCATATGATGATGAGTAGTTGTGAATTGATTTCAAAAGCTTGTGTGCCATCTAATTGAGTACTAGAATGTGTGAACTTCTGGAAACTGGTGAGCTGATAAAGGTGTAGATAAGTCGAGCTATTTCCCAGGGCAGTACCGCTGTAGTGAAATGCCCAATCCAATGAGCGGGCCGGTTTTCACCTGTGCAGAGATATTGTTGTTGAAATATTTACTATACTTATGTATGATGTTTGGGACTGGTTTTATATTGTTATTGCATTACTTATATGTTATTATGTTAGGTTGGTCGATGATGCCTACCAGTATAATATTTTGTGTTGATTCTACTCCTGCACTTCTTTTATGAGTGCAGAATTCAAACAAAGAAGCTCTTCTCGTCCCCACCTATAAGCAGTAGTGGTTACTCTTGAAAGGTGAGTGAGCACAATGGCGGGCGATCCCACTCCTCCGATGAAGATGTCTCTCCTCCTGATATTTCAGTTCTTTATTTTATTAGACTTCTCATTCTTAGTTTACACTTAGACATTTGATGCAATGACTTTCAGATCTTGGGGATTATTGTTTATTTGGTTTTAGTTGGTTGTTACGGTTTTCGTATATTTCATTTTGTTTCATCATGAAGTGTTATTTCTTCCTGAATGATTTGATACCGGGGTAATTATTTGGGTTCATTGGTTCGCCCACTAGGGGATTAGTGTGGGTGCCAATCACTTCCATTTGGGTCGTGACAAAGTTGGTATCATAGCCCTAGGTTCGTCGATCTCATTGCACTAAAATAGGTCTAGTAGAGTCTCACTTATCGGTGCGGAGATGTCTGTAACTTATCTTCAAGAAGCTGCAGGACTTTAGGAAAACTCCATTCTTCTTCCCTTTCGTGCGATTACTTGATTCCAATTGGTATTTGGTGATCCAAATTGGTATCTAACAACTCTTATTTCTTTCTCTCAGAGATGGTGAGAACACACACAGATACGAACGAAGAAGCAGCACCCGAGCCAGCAGCAATAGTTCGCGGCAAAGGAAGGGGCCGAGGACATAGGAAAAGTCCTACCGCAGTCAGAGGAGGGACTCGCACTCCTGCTCTCATACGAGACAGGTCAACATCTCTAGTACCTCCCGCAATGTAGGAAAAGGTTGGTCGTGGAAGATAAAGTTCCCACGCAGGGAGAGGTTCCTGCCACTCCAACATCCTCCGAGGTTTACGCTCAGGTCCTTAATCTATTGAGTAGCCTCGTGGGTAATGGGGCAGACAGAAACTCCTGTAGGGAAGCAGTCAAGGATATAACACACGGCTGCAGTGGCTCCTCACATTGATGATATGTCGGAGGCGGTCATGTTTTCGAGGCTGGAGGTTGGGGCTGTGATGACAGGGGAGGAAAATGACTTGTTCTGGAGGGTTCACCAAGATGAAGCCTCCTACTTTTTATGGTACTGAGACGGAGGATGCTTATGGATTCATTATAGATTGTCATGAGAGGCTCCATAAAATGAGGGCGGTGGAGAGATAGGTTATGGTGTTTTTCACCTTCCAGCTGACGGGGTGATGCAAAGCTGTTGTGGAGGGCTTTCGTGGAGTGCAGACCAGCAAGGTCACCACCATTGACCAGGACCCAGTTCTACTCCATATTTCTAGAGATATATGTACCCCATACCTTTAGAGACAAGAGGTGGGATGCGTCCACCACCATCGAGCAGGGAAGCTCTTTTGTTGCAGCCTATGAGGCCCACTTAAATTCACTATCCAAGTATGCTCTACCCTTACTGCCCACATAGGAAGAGAGGATCAGGTGGTTGTTAAATGCCTAAATGTGGGTCTCCATCTATCAGCTCTTCAAATGGTCTCCTCAGGTAAAACCTTTTAGGAGGTAGTGGAATATGTAAAGAACATAGAGGGGGTGAAACAGGAAGGGTATGCAAAGAATGCCGAGAAAAAGGCTTGGAGGGTGAGTTCTTACAATGGACCTATTGCTAGGACTCTGTTACCTCAGGGTTTCTTTGGGCGTCCCATTCAGTCGGCTATGTAGGTGTCAGCCAGAGATCCATTAGGACACACTCCCTAACCAGCAGGTGCAGTCAACGGCACTCCGCTTGTTCACTCAAACTTCAAGGCTCATCCAATTTTTGATGTTCCGATTCAGAGGCTAGTAATCGAGAAGGTATGCCACAAGTGTGGGGAGTATGGCCATATTCACAGATGGTGTTCCAAGTTTGGTCAGGGCAGATAGATCATCCTGCACCCATCTCCTCGAGCTCTGGCCCCTACCAAAAGAGGAGACAGTGTGTTCAGCAGAGCTCATTCACAGCTTGGCGAGGTAGTCAGCCAGCTTCAGATGCTGCTCAGCCGAGTAGAGGAGGTGCTCGGCTGGGTAGGTGTGGCACCCAGTCTGGTGGAGGGGTGGCATAGTGCAACCAGGGCAGTTTGCAAACAGGTATCCAGGCTAATTTTTTTTATTTTCCTGGTAGTCCTGAGGCAGAGGCTTCAGATGCAGTTATTACAGGTAAAATCTTCTAGTACAAAAAAATGGATGTTGCGTTGTTTGATCTGGGTTCTACATTTTTCTATGTGTCTACTTTTTTTGCATTGGGATTATATCTTGTTTATGATGTATTTTATACTCCAATCCATGTGTCTACTCCTGTTGGAGATTTTGTGGTGGTGGATAGGGTTGTTCAAGATTGTATTATTGATGACATGGGGTTTAACACTCCGGTAGACTTAGTGATCTTAGACATGGTTGATTTTGATGTGATTCTGTAATTAGCTGGTTATCTTCTTACCATGTCATTTTGGATTGCAATGCTAAGACCGACACTATATTGGGCCTAGGGTCGTCCAGGTTGGAGTGGAAAAGGAACTGTAGCCCTGTTCCTAAGAAACTCATTTCCTATATTCGTGCCCCTAAGTTGATAGAGCAGGGTTGTTTAGCGTATCTAGCGCATATTCAAGATACTATTTATGAGGGTCCTTTCATAGAGTCGGTCTCGGTAGTTTATGAGTTTTTAGAGGTGTTCCCTGCAGAACTTCCCGGTATGACGCCGAACCATGATATTAATTTTTTCATAGATTTAGAGCTAGGGACCTTACCCATTTCTATTCCGCCATACCAAATTGCACCAGCTGAGTTGTGAGAATTCAAGGAACAGTTGCAAGAGCTATTTAATAAGGGATTTATTAGGCCAAATGTCTCTCCGTGGAGTGCCCTGATTTGTTTGTGAAAAAGAAAGACGATAGCATGCGGATGTGCATTAATTACCATCAATTGAATAAGGTAACTATTCGAAACAAGTACCCTCTCCCTTGTATAGATGATTTGTTTGATCAGTTACAAGGAGCAGCTGCGTTTTCAAAGATTACTTAAGGTTTGGTTATCACCAGCTGAAGATTCGGTCTGAGGATATTCCCAAAATAGCCTTTCGGACCAGGTATGGCATTATGAGTTTCTTGTAATGTCGTTCAGACTCACTAATGCTCCAGCTGCGTTCATGTGCTTGATGAATGGTATCTTCAAACCCTGCTTAGATTCTTTTGTGATTGTTCTTATTGATGATATCTTGGTGTACTCTAAGTCCAAGAAGGAGCGTGAGAATCATCTGAGGATCATATTTGGGATGTTGAAGGAGAAGTAGTTGTATTCAAAATTCACTAAGTCTGAGTTTTGGTTGGACTCAGTGTCTTTTCTAAGGCATGTGGTCTCTAAGGAGGAATCAAAGTGGACCCACAGAAGGTGGAGGAGGTCAAAATCTAGGCTAGGACAACTACCGTGATAGAGATTTGGAGTTTTGTGGGGCTGGCCAGCTACTACCACTGATTTGTGAAAGGGTTTGCATCCATTGCCTCAATACTAACCAGGTTGACTCAAAAGGATATCCCTTTTTAGTGGTCGGAGGAATGTGGAGCAAGTTTCCAGAAGCTCAAGACTTTGTTAACCATGGCACTTATCTTGGCATTATCGGTGGAAGGTAAAAATTATGTTGTTTATTGTGATGCCTCACGGCCTGGGTTGGGTGTTGTGTTAATGCAGGAAGGAAAGGTCATTTCTTATGCCTCAAGGAAGCTAAAGGTGCATGAGAAGAATTATCTTACATATGAGTAGGAGCTATCAGCGGTGGTGTTCACCCTAAAAATCTGGAGGCACTACCTATATGGGGCTCATTGCGAGGTGTTCACAGATCATCGCGACCTGCAATATGTGTTTTCCTAGAAGTATCTCAATTTGAGGTAGAGGAGGTGAATGGAACTGCTCAAGGACTATGATGTCACCATCTTGTATCACCCAGGAAAGGGTAATGTGGTGGCAAATGCACTCAGTCGGAAAGCAGTAAGTATGGGAAGTTTAGCTTGTCTGGAACCTACACGATGACTGATGGCCAAAGAAGTTCATACACTAGCAAACAGCTTGATGATGCTATCTTTGACAGAAACAGGTAGGATATTAGCTAGCATGGAGGCTAAGTCATCTTTGTTAGAGGGAATAAAAGCAAGTCAGTTTGAGGATGAGAAGTTGGGCAAGATTCAAGATAAGGTTCTGCGTGGAGAAGCAAAGGAAATAGTGCAAGATAGTGAAGGGATCCTAAGGATAAATGGACACATGTGTATTCCCCGCGTTGGTGAACTAATTAAGACTCTTCTGGTAGAAGCTCACAACTTGAGGTACTCCGTTTATCCTGGAGTCACCAAAATGTACCAAGACTTGAAGCAACACTATTGGTTGGGCAGAATGGAGAGGGATATTATCGACTATGTCGCACAATGTTTGAATTATCAGCAGGCAAAATATGAGCACTAGAATCCTAGGAGAGTACTTCAGGAGATGCCTATCCCTAAGCGGAAATGGTAAAGAATAGTTATGGAATTCGTAGTTGGGCTTCCAAAGACTTTGGCAAAGTTTGACTCCATTTGGGTCATTGTGGACCTATTGTCTATTCACTTCTTGTCTGTCCAAGTGACTTACAATGCTAAGAGGTTGTCCAAGCTGTATGTGAAGGAAGTGATTTAGTTGCACGGGGTACCAGTATCGATTGTATCTGACAGGGGTACTCAGTTCACCTCTTATTTTTGGAGGACCTTGCAGGCAGAGTTAGGAACCAGGTTAGGCTTCAGCACAGCCTTCCATCCTCAGACAAATGGACAGTCAGAAAGGACCATCCAATGGTCTAGACTGGATAGGGAGAGATCTGGAGTGGCCTAACATAACTCTGAATATCCTTCCTGGACAACTATAACTCATAAACAACTGTGGGGTCGCGGATGACTAATTACTTAGTTCCTCTGCTTAGAACGACTGTAGGGCTGTTACTGGCCAAACATGTTTTTGAGCGATAAGCCTAATCCTCCACAGGTAGCTTACCAATATTCTTATCCTGTGGGTAGTATTGCACTAACATGGTGCTAGTCCCTTATACCTCATCTTGGCCTGTACAACTGGACTGGCTTCCTGAGCGACCTGTTTGACGATTGCTAAATCAACTAGGACTGACAATCAGTGGTAATAGCTAATTAGATGGCAGGCTTTCACTTAGTTCACTAGACAACCCTAGGCGGCTGACTCTAAAGTATGGCCTTCCTATCTAAATTTCTGACCTTGGGGCGTGAAAGTACGCCAATGGCCCCTAGGCATGCTTTCCTGACAATACAGGCGCAAAACTGGTAGTTAAATCTCCTAGCTGCGCCTATGTTGTTTAACTTACTAACTCAGGCCCAATAACTATTCACGAGCTTCTAAGGTCTAGGCCTGTAATAAAACATACAATCCTACTAATACAATGAACCGGAGAATAGAAGAGTTTCTATAATGCTTCTAGCGCGTATCACACTTAACATCTTCTTTCCCAATGACGAATACTGTGGTATAATCTATATATGTTTTCTAGTAGCTAACCACAACATATATAACCATAATCTACTAATAGCATCTAATAAAAGCACATCTGATCTTTATATACCAGCAACAGCTAATTAGAACATGTCTAATCACAATCTACTGGTAGCAATTATCTGCAGCATATGGGACCATTATTTCTATTTGAGAACATATGTCGTAACACTAAACAATGAGAATAACTTGCTGAGGGTTAAGCCTTACATACCTCGACTGTCGTTTCCTGAATAACTGATGAGTTTCAACTTGTATTCATCAGCTCCTTTCAGCTGTAACCGTTATACTGGGAGAAAGAGATGAATTTCAATACTAAAATTCGGCTTTAAATGATACCTTTTGATATTAATAGCAACTATAATTCAACTACGTAAAATACGACCAAAAACTTACAATTTCCTGAGGGTTCAGAAGGGAGAAATACTTACTTGATGCCTGTGATCGTTTAGAAATCAGTTTGGAGCAATTCTGACAACTTTTGCTCGGCATGGTTAAGATTTTTCAAATGAATTTTGAGAAAATAACTCCGTAGTAATGCTCCTTATGGCTTAGAATTCAATACCTGAAGTTAATTTGAGATTGGAAAGTGTTTGATAGTGTAATTTGATAAAAATCGAAAGAAAATTATGTGTTCCCTCTATTCTAGCTGAAGCCTCAGGTTTCTAGTGATTTAAATTGAACAAGGAGGACTTATATATAGATAGGGCGATGGTAGGGCTGACGCCTCGCTCTGCCCAGTGCACAGGCAAGGCAGGCGCCTTATGTTTCCCATGACGTAGGAAAGGCAGACGCCTCACGTTGTCCATCGCAGGCAAGGCCAGCCCCTCGCGCTGCCCATCGCGCAGGGGGGCTGGCGTGTCACGCTGACTCTTTGCGTCCCAGTTCCATCTGACCCTGCTTCTAAGGCTCTTTTCACATGCGTCAAGCTCTTCTTATTCGTCACAAATTCACACGTATGCCTACTAACCGTTGACATTTTTACGGGTTGTAACATCCTCCCCCCTTAAGAACATTCGTCCTCGAATGTCATCTTCAAGCTTACAAGACTAAACTCTTTTTAGCTAATGCCAGAAAAATTTTGGCAGAGTCTCTTTGTAGTATGGACTATCCAAAAACCTGAAACATAGAAAAGTCCAACACAGGTGGCTCATAGGATGCTATCTGCAGCTAAATAACACAATAGTACTACATGTATGTATTCAATTGTTAACAATAGCAACAAGGATCATTTATATAGCATCTGAAACTACTATACTTTAACTGAATTCGACTAGATCTATATATTTTTGTCATAGGGCTTGGAGCAACTGAAATTATCCAAACTTTGCATCATTTGTAGTTTTTTTTTTCAACTCATTTTTGCTGCATTTCCATTCTCTCACGATACTCTAATAACTTACAACTTTGGTTCTCAATTTAGCTCCCCTTAAGGTAACTCTTCGGTAGCCTAAATATTCCAACTGGGTCAACTTGAGAGGAAATCTCCTATGCACTTGCATAATATTAATGAACAGATCCTAACCCAAAATAACTCTATCTCATAGGCTACTTGGCCAAGCTCTCAGAGGGTCTAGTACGGTTTAGTGAGTCTAGGGCTGGGCTTTCTTTTCTTTCAAATTCCATGACACCCTTCCTTAGTGGATTTTTCAGGAATACCTAGTCGCTTCTTCAATCTTTAACTCCCTATGCTATACGATAACCCTGAGCTGTTGATATACCCTTCCTAAAAGGTTTAGCTTTCTTCGTTTGATTGATGTATTAGCATGCCGGCTCAACTACCCTTAATTTATTTGCTTCAGGTCATCATATAGGGGACCTACATTTCTACCCATAACAGTTCTCCGGGCATCAGACCCATGTGCTCTGCTTTGTTATTTGCTTGGAGACAATAAACCATACTTATATTAGCGTGCGCTCTAATTTGTTCTAACAGTTTCCCATAACCTAGCTGGGAGTTGTGCCTCTCCATTAGAGTTTATTAGGTATTGGGGTTCCACGTGACCCAACTACTTGTTAAACATTTAACTCATCATACGCTTTCTATTCGTTGAGACATGAGTTGATCTCGTTAGCCTCCCTATACCGACTCATATAAGGTCAATTTACCCCTGGTACAAGATAACCTTATAATTGTATTCATATTGACTACTCTCCACTCCTGTGTCGGCATGGCTATCTGCTGAATTAATTTGCTCGGTTCCTACTGTCCATCTTTCCTTGGCTGGTCATTGAAGCTCTACACTACAACTCAATGATATCTTCCCTCTTCCCATACCATCAGTAGGTCTCTCTTTACGACCTGATGTGTTTTTATTATACTCTGGGTAGAAGGAGTAACAGACATGGTGCACCCTAGCTATAATCTATTAACGAAGTTCTGCCACCTTTGGAATGCAGAGTTGACCTCTAGGTCTTTGTAACTCCGCCCCTTACTATTTTGAGGGCCAATAACTTCCCACTAGACCTTGTCTCTAGGTTGTGTTAGGTTAAACTTTCTGTGTCGGCACTCCTTTACCTCCACAACTAACGATGATATTGCAGCATTCTAGGTTACAATCTCACTATCTCTTACCTGGCAACCCGATGTCTATTTGTTGACATTCAGCGGTAGTCCTATGCTCTGTCTATTTAATTTTAACCTGGGGTGATTCTGTTTCCTCCCCCCCCCCAAAGGTAAGTACTTGTTCCCTTCCCCTTGCTCCCTTAGACTGAACTCTGGGGTTCATGCCTTCTGTCTCATACTATCAAAGATATTAATAACTAAATCTACTGACCTGTATTCCTTTTGACCGGTACTCGATCCCATTTTGTTCATGTGATCTCCCCGTCCTTCGATATCACAAACTAAGGCCATGACCATTATCTTGCATATATGCTCTACCATCATTAGCACGCTGCGTCGAAATCGGCCTATTTCTGACCTGAACCTTATTATTGTTGGGGGTTTGTTGCTGATGGACCCTCTCACATGCACTTAAGTGCTACTGGCAGCCTCACCCTCTCTCCTGGTTTACTTACTATGAGGGTTTAGATAACTTTGTAAGCACTAGGGGTCTTAACCACTTTTTAACCTTTCTCGAAGTCAACAATTCTATCCTTCATTTACTCTTTATTCTGGGGAATATGGCATTGCTAGCTTCACTTCCTGTTATACTGAAAGAATAAACTAGGAGGTAACCTTATCATTCTATACCAGGGCTAGGGCGCGAATTTCAACAATTCTAAAGGTTGAAGGTACAAACCTTACATGATCCCTTGAATGTTTTAGGTGGTCCAACCTTAACTCTTTCCCCTATCTAATTCTACATATCTAGTAGATAAGCCCAACTCATATGTATAATGTTTTGAGGTACTATTTCAAAGATGAAGAAAGAATCAGGGATGAAGCTGACATATCTGTTGCCTTAGGAAGTTCCTGGTGCCTCGGGAGGATGATAGGAAAATGTAAAAGACGTCTGCTTCTGCCCTTACGCTTACCGTCTCCCAATTGTGGTACTTCACTGGTACCTCCTTCTTCTACTGTAGTCATCTTGCGACTGGCTAGAGTATGTCTTATATCAAACGTTATTCTAGACAGACATAACAATGAAAGCTTAGGGGCTCAACCCTATACAACTCTGCTCTATAGCACGATCTGAGAAGAAGGAGGGGTAACCATACTATCATGCCTCGTAGCCTCCTGCTTATAGAATGTTGTGGACAACACATTTATAAACAAGACTCCACTAGACACAGCTTGTAGACTCCCGAGGATACGACCTCGTCTGATACCAAGTTTGTCACGCCCCACCTTAGGAGGCATGACTGGCACCTAGTGCCATACTAGATTCTGGATGACCTAGCTATGCTTATGCATGTCTAGTTCATGCCTGCAACTCAATTCAAGAAAACAACGGGCTATATCTTTGTTGTAAACACGGCCTCCAGCCGACAAGGCCATATAGCCACCTGTAAATAAAAACAGCTATCCAACAGCATGCAACAAAAGAGATCCTATGTGGGCCGACAAGACCACCATTCTGTCTAGTTATAACTAAAATCAAAATCAGTATCTATACTATAGCCGACAAGGCCGCTATCTAATAGCTAATAAAGCCCCACAAGGTCGTCACACAAAATTAAACATATATAGGCTCCACACGGCCGACAACCAACTAACTAGCTGGCGATTGTAGTCTGCAAGCCTCTAAGAATACAAATAACGGTCGGGACAGGGCCCCGACCTACCCCCAAATGCTATACAACTGAAGGATTGTAACCTCTACAACCTGGCAACTCCAAACGGAGGGATCTAGCCAAACTTATGACTCTGAATAGATGCTACTGAAAAGCCTAAACTCTGTCTGTCTAAACCTGCAGGCAAGTAATGCAGCGCCCAGGATGGGCGTCATTACAATATGTACCAAATATGAAAGGCAATAAGTAAGTTGTTAAAGACTGAAAGTAAATAGAGAGAAGGGGCAGAAAGATTAACCTGTAAGCTGGCTTATTCGTAATCTGCATCTAGCAAAACCCTACATGTATATGAGCTACGACTGTACAATCATATATTCATAGTAACCATACCGATTATTAAAGTTGTTTTTGGTATGTCACATTCCCTGACCCTAAGCTGATGATACCCTGACCTAAGATCTACCTTAGAAAAACAACTGGCTCCCTGAAGCTGATCGAACAAGTTGTCTATTCTGGGTAGGGGATACCTATTATTAACTGTAACCTTGTTCAGTTGTCAATCGTTGATACATATTCTAAGAGTACTATTTTTCACACGAAAACCACTGCAGCACCGCATGCAGAGATGTTAGGCCTAATGAAAACCTTATTTAAAAGGTCTTTTAGCTACTCGTTCAACTCGTTAAGCTCAAATGGAGCCATTCTATAAAGAGGAATAGAAATGGGCTGAGTGTCTAGAATAAGGTCTATGCCGAAGTTTATTTCCTGCTCGAGAAGGAATCTTGGAAGATCTTCAGGGACGACATCAGGGAACTCGCTGACAAATAGAACTGAATGTATAGTTGGGGACTTGGAGCTAGAATCTTTGAACCAAACTAGGTGATAGATACACCCTTGCGAAATGAGCTTCCTTGCCTTAAGGTAGGAAATAAACCAACCCTTAGGCATTGAACACTACCCATCCATTCTAAGAGTGGCTCATTGAAGAGTTAAAACCTGACGACTCTATTTCTGCAGTCGACTGATGCATAACTGGAATGTAACCCATCCATGCCAAGAATGAGGTCAAAATCGACCATGTCTAGCTCCACTAGATCAGCTGGAATGAATTTATTCAACACTGAGACCGGGCAGTTTCTATATACCCGACTGGTTCTAACTGACTCACTAACTAGGGTAGAGACTGAGATAGTTCCGAGAGAACTTTTGGACAAATTTCAAACTGAAAAACTACATAACGAGTCACGAGCGATAATGTGGCTCCTGGATCTAGTAGGGAATATACATCTAGGTGAAAAATACTTAACATACCTATGACCACGTCAGGTGAGCTTTCCTAATTCTGATGAGAGGACAAAGTATAAAAGCGATTTTGGCATTGACCGCCATCTATAGCTGAAGCATTTCCCTACTGAGCTAGACGGCCTGCTGGGGCTGCTAAAGTAGACTGAGCTCTTCCCGTCCTGCTGAAGGACACTCTTTTAACCTGTGACCCAACTGCCCACATCAAAAGCAACCCTCCTTGACCATACGGCATTCCCCTGGATGGTTCTTGCCATACTTAGGACAAGAGGGTAACGGTTTTTGGCATTGAAACTCTAGGACTAAGAACTAGATGCTCCATCCTTCTGATCCTTGTGGGATCGGAAAGAAGATACGCTGGCTGATGTAGGTGCTGGAGTCTTCTGTTGCTGCTGTTATGGGCGACTACTATGTGGGACCTCTGGTGGCCATAATCCGAGTGACCTATTCTGTCCCATTTGTTCTCCCACTCCATATCCTTCAACTTTTCTACCTCAATCTACATGAATGATGAGGCTGGAGAGGTCAATTTCCTTGATGAGCATCGCGGTTCTTCACTCTTTAAGTATCAAATCTGACACTTCATTAACGAATTTGAGCATGTGATCCCTTGGTTCGGTTACCATCTCTGGAGCATAACTCGATAACCGAGTGAACTCCAACGCATACTCCTCCACGATTCTGTTACCCTGCCTGAGATTCATGAATTCTGCGACCTTGGCCTCCCTCAATTCTTGAGGAAAGAATGTCTAGAAATACAGTTGTGAAATATTCCCACTCTACTGGCCCTGATGTTGTTGGCCTCCCTTCCTTTAATTGGTCGTACCAAATCTGAGCCACCCCTTTCAAATGGTAGGCAGCCAGATCAGCACTCTCTGTGAAACTAACACCCATAATCCGGGTGATCTTCCATTCCTCATCTACAAACTCTTTCGGGTCCTATCTCACAATTGATCCATGAAAAGTTGAAGGTTCATTCGGGTGAAGTTTCAAACCCTAGCAGCTGCTGCAGACCCACTTGTATTCACTAAAACCACCTGTTGGTCACTTGATTAGTCACTGTTTGAGCCAGCAGCTAGATCACTACTCAGAATTCCGCTGACGACATTGGGTCATCCTGAGGGGCTGTTGGAGCTGGTGGGGCAAGTCGGTTGGCATTGGCAGCCTCCTTCCATTTCCTCATCTTGGAGGTATATTTTTCACTAAAAAGAATAAATCACAAGTTAGGATGACATTTTCGGATTCAACTTCAATGCACGATAAGGAGTATGAACAAAAGGGAGTATTCCAAATAACGTCGTGTAGACTCCACGTCATAAGTGTGGCGCGCTTCACACCGATGAAAAGGACTCTACTTGGTGTGGCTTTCAGACATCCTAGGATACTCTAAACCTAGGGCTATGATATCAAGTTTGTTATGACCCGAGTATACATCCTGGCCGAGACACAATACTTCGTGCCACAAGTGACACTAAGCTAACCCATGGTGTAACATTTGCACTGCCATACTAAGTAAACATAAGCGGAAGCTCTAAAAGAAATATTTAAAATCAATACTGCTGGAAGTGTAAAACAGCATTACACAACTATGTCTGAAAGCCACTACTAGCTGATGAGATGCTGGGACAAGCCTCCAGCTAACTCTAATGTCTGACTGGAAAGAAAATAACTGAAAAGCAAATAACATCCTCGGAAGATGAGGACTCACCAAATGGACTGTGCTGCTAGAATCGTCGAGGGGACCTACTGATGATGTTGGGGATGAGAACCTATTCCTTTAGCATAATACGATATAGCACAGAAAGTATGCGTCAATACTTTGAATTTACAGAGTAAGTGAGATATACAATAAGCATGGAAAATAAACAACTGAGCTGAAATAACATGAAATGACCAACTGATACCGAATACTGATAAACAGAGTTATAACTGATATGATCAATAATGACCCTGACAAGTGGTCAATAACATGTCCTGGAACTGAGTGGCTGAACTGAGCTAAACTGAGTTGAACTGAACTGAACTGACAAGTGGGAGAGTCTGTAACCGACATATAACCACGTGAGCTGAACATGGAATCTGATGTATACACCCCATCGGAGAAAGCCCACTGTACCTTGCCAGGGTATAATGGCTGGCTGGGTGATTATAAAGCTGGGGCCTATTGGGCCAAAAACCTACGGTGGCAGCATAGTTCTAGGACCCTAGGTGCGCTGGAACCCTGATCCACTCAATACTAAGTACTACTCCCACTAGATAGTCCTAACTTGACTACTAAGCTGATAGCTCAAAGTTGGGGTTCTAGACTAAGTCAGGAATACTTATCTGGAAGTACCCTAAGAGTATCAGATCGGATAACTATAAACTGGTGTTCTAAGATTGGCTAGATCTGCTTATCCAGAAGTGTCATAACTGAGGAACAAACTGATAACTGAAAGTGTTGGTTCTAAGACTGGTCAGAGTTGCTTATCTGGAAGCGTCGTAACCATCTAAAGAACAAACTGAAAACTGGGACTGGGAGGTATTTCTGACACCTCAAGAGACTGACTATAGTCAAACTGATCAGTTGACATTTCTGTAAGATACTGAAATTTACTAAGTATTGACTAAGACAAAATAATCAATAATTCTACTCTTAATCAAGCAACTGTACTATCCTGGTAATTTCAAGAACAATCGAAATCAAGCAACACTTGTATTTAGAACATGCTTAAATACTCAATTCATTGTATTTAAGAAACTAGGGCTAAAATCATATAATTTCATGAAAAGGGAAATTGACCAGAAGTATAGCTAACAACATCCCTAATTATTCATGAAAATCATAATAGGAAGAAATCCATAATTTACTGCCTAACGGTAAACTTTAGGGCTAGAGCTGATAAGCATTTCAGAAGAGTTTTGGGGCACAAGGGAAGGCCAATTTCCTTGTTGAATTCTCACATACCTAGTGTAGAAATCCTGGAGGAAACTCTTGAGAAATCTGAGAAGAAAAATCGAAACCCTTGCTCCTGCTCTATGCTTCCTGACTGAGTTTCTACGTTCTGACTTTGAAGTAATGAGAGGAATGAAGAGGGAAAATCGATTACCTACCTAAATCCCCTGAATATAACTCAAAATGACATAGTTTAGGGATTAAAAAGGTGATAAATTACAAAAATACCCCTAAAAGAAAATCTAAAAATCTACCCGATAGGGACCAACTGGTCACACAACGAGTCATTGGTTGATACCATGACTCTTTGGGACCAGTCATTGGTCCTAGGCCTGAAATTGGGGCTCACTAGAAACTGGCAACGAAGGGAACCACGACTCGTTAGATAAACCAATGGGTCGTTGGTACCTCTCGTTGTCACTAGTAGGAAAAACTCAATCCCTTAGATTAGGGACGACACAACGACTCATTGGTAGGACCAATGGGTCGTTGTGTTTGCTCACGGCTAACACTGCCTGTACTTGAGATCTGACGACGAGTGGAAACGACGACTCATTAGGGGTGAAAACAAGTCGTTGGTCCCACTCGTTTCTTCTAGGAGATGTCTGGTAGATTTCTAAACTTGGGATGTAATGGAAGACAGGATGACTCATTACTCCTCCCAACGAGTCGTCCTATGCCTCATGGGTTCCCGGAGGGAAATTCTGCAGAGCTGACAATGGCTCAAACGATGGCCCATTAGAGGTGACAACAATCTATTGTCTGGGTCGTTTTATGATAAAAATATTTTGGTTTCCCCTGGTTTTTCATGCAAGGTCTGAGTTTGGTCTAGCAAAGTTTTGAGGTGTTACATTAAGACTATTTGTTTTTCAACATCTGAATGTACATACTTTATTTATTTATAAATATATTAAATATACGATTCAAATAAAAATAATTAAATATTAAATATATTAATTTAATATAATAAATTTATTATATTTTATTATTTGATTAAAAAAATAAAATATTTATATTTGCCAATGATGGTGGAGATGGTTTGTAGTGATGGTCATGGTAATAATTAGGGCTAGTGGCTAGTAATTGTGGTGGTGATAGTTACTAGTAATGGTGGTGGTGATAGTTATGATGGGGGTGATTGATATTGTAGTAACTTACATAATGGTTACAGTTGGTAGTGGTGGTTGTGGTGGTGAAGTTGGTTGATGTTAGTAGTTGATGATGGTAGCTGAAGAATATGTGGTGATTGACGATGTGTTGATAGTAGTTGGCAGTGGTGCTAGTTGTGATGTGAAGGTGGTTGGTAGTAGGAATTAGTTGCAACGGTGGTAGTGAGCTATAATGATGGTAGAGGAGGTGGTGACAATAATTATGATAGTGGTGATGGTGGTGGTGGCATTGCATATAATTATATATGATGGAAGTGTTATATATAGTAACGATTGAGAGTAGTGGTTAGCAACAGTGGTGATTGCTAGTAGTTGTTGTGATGTCGGGGGTGGTTGGCGGCGGTAATGGCGGTTGACGATGGTAGTAGAGGTGGTTAGTGGTGGTGGTGATTGATGGTTGGCGATGATAATAATGGAGGTGGTTGTGACGATAGAGGTGGTTAATGGTGGTAGATGGTAGTTTTGGATAGATTAATGGTGAAAATTATCCATACAGACATACCTCTTAATGGTATAAAGACTTTGTTCTAGATATTAATGATTAAAACCTATTCAGACCAACTAAGTGCTTAAATCTTAATTAAAATAAACGCACTTAATGGCCTAAGGTCTGAACCATTCAGATTTGAACCTCTATTAAGTGTAAACAAATAAAGCCTTGGCATACTCATGACACCATAGTTGAGTTTTGTTAGGTTAGCGTGCCCTTGTCCCCACGTATGGGTTTAGGCTTAAGAGGTATCTCATGAAATCAGTTGGAATAAGTGTTGGGTATGAATTAGAAAAATAGGGAAGAGAAATTTGAAAGTTCCTTTGTAAAAGGAACTTTGTCCCACATTGAGAGGGAAAAGGAAATTATTTATGCTTATACTGAGAAGCATATCTTTCAACTAATAAAGAGTTAAGAAGAAAATCTCGCCTCGTGTTGTCGCCATCGCTTGGCTCGTCTTCGGCTTCAGCTTTGATTTTGGATTTGGATTTGGTCAAATAATTTGATTGATAGATTTTTTAGACAGCGCAAGTCAGGCTGAACAGAACAGGTTTTTTCACACCCTTTTACTTTATATATTTAAATATTAATAAAGGCTTTTTTCCTTCATTTTTCTAATAGAGAATTTTAAAATATTATGCATATTTTCAAACAAATAAAATTGAGTCTGTTGCGTGATTTGTTACCGCTCTTAGAGTTTGACAAATTTATTGGCATTTGAGGTACTGCTACACCATTAACAAGTATATCCGTTTTATCATGAGAGGAAGTAACCCAAAACCTCGAGTACAGTGAGGGGATTATATTTCTTAAGGGCATATAGTAAATTCGGTGATCTCGAATGTTAATTATATTTTCTGTTTTACTGGAACACAAGATAACAACAAGCTTAAGGAATTTAATAATTTAATATTTTTTGTGTTCATCTATTTTTTGATTTTGGAGACTAAAACCTTTCTGAGTTTCTACTCCACTGTTGGAGATTAAAATCATCGGTTTTCTACTCCTTTGAGATTAAAATTCTTGTGATTTTCTACTCATGTTGATTACTGATTTGAAGATATAAAAACTTCACCAATTATTTAGTTTATTTCTGTTTAAGTTTTTGATTTGAAGAAATAGAATCTTCATCGATGACTAACCTTGTTGTTATTGATTAACAGATATAACAGGAACAACTGACCCCATGCTTGCCTCTACAAGCAATGTTGTCTCCTCCAATCGTGTTGTGACAGCAAAGGCTCCGATAGAAAAGCTCAAAAAATTTACTGGCATCAACTTTAAACACTGGCAGCAGAAGATGTTCTTCTACTTGACCACGTTGAGTCTACAGAAGTTCATCAAAGAGGAAATTCCGATTCTGTCGAAATCAACTCCCGAAAATGAATGAAAAATGAACAATTCTTAATTACTAAGGCTTGGAAGCACTCAGATTTTCTGTGAAAGAACTATATCCTAAGGGGATTGGAGGATGATCTGTATAACGTATACAGTGATGTGCAGACTTCTAAAGAACTCTGAGATGCTATAGAGAAGAAGTACAAAATGGAGGATGTGGTTTAAAGAAATTTGTTGCAGCCAAATTTTTGGACTACAAAATGATAGACAGCAAGCATGTCATCACACAAATGAAGAGCTGCAAGTGATAATTCACAATCTCCTTGTTGAAGGTATCAAGCCTATCATCACACAATTCCAAGAGCTGCAAGTAATGATATATGATCTCCTTGCTGAAGGTATAATTCAAACTAATGTTTTTATTAAAAGTATTAATTATGGTGCTAATTATGAGTTTTTCATTGAAGGTTTTGTCATCAATGAAGCTTTTCAAGTTGCAGTCATGATAAAAAAGTTACCTCCTTCATGGAGGGACTTTAAGAATTATCTAAAGCACAAATGCAAGGAGATGAAGCTTGAAGATCTAATCGTTCGATTGAGAATGAAGAAGATAATAAAGATGTTAAAAGGAAGGTAAGGGAAAACTCAATAATTATGGGGGAAAATATTTTTGAGACTGCTCCAACTAATCCAAAAAATAGTAAGAAGCCTTCTGGACCAAATAATTATCCTAGCAAGAAGAAATTCAAAGAAAACTACCACAACTATGAAAAGATTGAACATAGGACTGCTGAATGTCGTGCTCCAAAGAAAGAGAAGAAAAAGGGTCAAGCTAACATAGTTGAAAGAATCATGGAGATTCATGAGTTGTGTGCAATGGTGATTGATTGCAACTTAGTAGGGAGCCCAACAGAGTGGTGGCTTGACTCTGGAGCCACTCAACATGTTTGTACTGTTAGAGAAGCATTTGCTTCCTATGCCCCTACTGGACCCCACGAGATCATGTATATGGGAAACTTTGCAATAGCCAAGATTGAAGGCTATGAAAAAATATTTCTGAAAATAACATCCGGCAAGATGGTGACTCTGAATAGTATATGTCATGTTCAAGAAATGAGGAAGAACTTAGTTTCTGCTAGGCTTCTCATTAAAAACAGGTCTAAGTGTGTTCTTATTTCTAATCAAACTGTAATTAGTAAGAATGAAGTGTAAGAATGAAGTGTATGCAGGAAAAGGTTACCTAACTAAGGGTCTTTTCAAACTGAGTGTAATTATTGTTCAGAGCAATAAAATTTCAACTTCTTCTTACTTGCTTGAGTCAAATAATTTATGGCATTCACGTTTGGGACATGTCAATTATAAAACCTTGAGCAAAATGATCAATTTGAAATTATTGCCAAAGTTTGAATGCAATCAATCAAAATGTCAAATCTGTGATGAATCTAAGTATGTTAAACATCCTTATAAGTCAATTGAAAGGAATTCAAGTTCCTTAGACTTAATTCACACAGATATTTATGACATGAAGTCAATACCATATCGTGGTGAAAATAAGTATTTCATAACTTTTATTGATGATATGTGTGGTACTGCTATGTTTGCATACTCAAACGTAAAGGTGAAGCAATTGAAGCATTCAAGCAATATAAAAGTGAAGTTGAAACACAACTTAACAAAAAGATCAAAATGACAAGGAATAATAGGGGCGGCGAATATGAATCTCCTTTTGAATAAATATGTTTGAAATATGGCATTATTCATCAAACAACTGCCCCTTACTCACCACAATCTAATGGGATTGTGAAAGGGAAAAACAGGACATTAAAGGAGATGATGAATGTTTTGTTTATAAGTTCTGATTTACCCCAGAACTTGTGGCGGGAAGCTATCCTTACTGCAACAGAATACTCAATCGAGTGCCCCATAGCAAAACACAATCCATATACAAAAAATGAAAAGGAAGAAATTCTAACCTTGAATACTTGAGTCTGAGGGTGTTTGGCTAAGGTACAAGTTGCTAAACCCAAAAAGGTTAAGATATGACCTAAAACCGTTGATTGTGTTTTTATATGATATGCTACAAATAGTAAAGCATATCAATTTCTGGTTCATAAATAAGAATATCCTGACATTCATGTTAATACATTAATGGAATCAAGCAATGCTAAATTTTTTGAACATATATATCAATATAGACAGAAATGCCAATACTCTAGCGAAGTACTTGAAAGACCTTGGAAAGAGATAAAGAAAATTATTCCTAATGAGTAGAATCCAAGACGTAGAAAATGTCAAATGACTTCTACTTCCTTTGGACTAGATTTTCTAACATTTGTTGGAAAATGAATCTCGAACTTTTCAAGAAGATATGACTTCTTCGAAAGCTCAATATTAGAAGAGGCAATCAATAGTGAAATTGAATTCATAATAAATAACCATAAATGGGAATTTGTTGACCTTCCTCCAGTGATAAACATTAGGTTGCAAATGAATTTTCAAAAGAAAAGTTAAAGATGATGGCACTACTGATAATGCTCAAACCACACCTCCTTTGGAAGTATGAAGCAGACATTGTCAATACAGAACCAACTAGAGGTTGGGGTCGATCCCACAGAGATATGGAAGAGCTAGACTAAATCCGGTAAGTGAACTTGTTAGGTAGTTACTCTAAATAGGGAGGTTCTAAAGAAATAATAATTCAAAAGACAGTTAAAGCTTTAGTTAAAATCAAGAATGAAAGATAACTAGGGGTTTTGTGTTCCCCATGGGTTCATACTTCTTCGGATATAAATAAGTGATCATCACTAATGCTTACTTGTAGAACTAATAACTTAGGTTCATTCAAACGACTGGCCCGTCCCTATTGTATAACTATACTTAATCACCGTGTCAAGTCTCATGAGCGATTGCAAATTAACCATTATCAATATGTCCAAAATTTAACTATCCTACAACCACAGCTCAAGTTAATACAATGACCATCAAGATCAAGGCTTTGTTGTAGTTCTCTTTTCCTAATCTCTACTTCTCTAGGCTCAAGCAAGTAAAGAATTCAAGCATGTCCTAACATTGTACACAGTTAAGAAACATTTAAGCATGAAGAGAATACAATACAAGTGTTTTGCATTGGTTTTGAATCACTTTTATGTAACCCTAGCTTGTTAATTCATCATGGTTTCCACAACCCTAGCTATGGAGGTTTAGCCTCTCATAGTTGCAAGATTGTGAATTGCATTCATATTTAAATACATAAATCAATACTTACAATTATAGATGAGAGAAAAACTTCTTTTAATTAATTAGAAAAATTCTCAAGAACAATATGAGGATTAAAAGAAAATCAAGAAAAAAATGTGGTTCACAAGTTGAACCACTCAATTCTCACGTCTAAATCTCCTCAATTTTGTTGTTAATCAATTCTAATCACTCCTAATTACCTTCCTTAATGAAAATAAAACATAAAATGTGTTTATACAGACATAAAAATTATTTTCCTAGGCTAATAGGGTGTATTTCCATAACTGAAGCCGCCTGCAGCACGACTTGTCCTACGACCCATAGCAGGTATGTAGGGGTCATACCTGCTTCCCGTAGTCATCGACTGGGTGAAATTTGGCTAAGTGTTGAACCTTGTTATGACTCGTACATGCTTCCTACGAGTTGTACTGAGCTTCTGTGGCTTGACTCTGAGACTTTGAAATTTTTCTGAAGTTCATCACGAGTGCTTTGGTACAACTCGTACCTTGCTTCCACGACTCGTACTATCTATCTGTAGCATGAGTCAGCCTCTTGTGCAAATTTTTTGATCTTCCCACGACTTCTTCACTACGGCCTATACAAGCTTTGTACGACTTGTATTGAGAGTTATAGGATACACATTTTCATCCTTAGCCTTCTGAAACTTCTCACAACCAGCAGTACGACTCGTAGTACCTTCCTATGGCTCGTACTGAGGACTGTGAGTTAAGCCTATTTTCTGCACTTTCAGGCTATCTTTTGCACATTTTTGCTCCAACACCTATTTATCTTGTAACCAAAGAAAAAGTGCCTTATATCCATATAAATATACCTAAGTCCATGCTATTTTCTTAGTTTTGAGCGTCGAAAGTATTGTAAACTCACAGAACATAAACACCCTCAACTTAAGACTTTTGCATGGCCTTAGGCAAAGAAAAAGAAAAACTAAGCACAATGCTCAACTAGAAAATAAACCTAGGATACTACATCAATATTAAACAAAACTTGCACTATACATTCAACAATTTTCTGACCCTTTTTCATGAACCAACATCAACTAATGTACCACAAGCAACCACAAAACATGATAAATAGGGATCAAGACATGTCATATAGCTATCAATAGGCAATCAAGTCATCACCAATGTTTTTCACACAGACCAATGATAAAAGTAAATATAATCCATCTACCCTCACGACGAATGAAGACCCCACTCACATATACAGAGTCAAATATTGCATAGGACTAAACTGTTATACCCGTAAAATTCCAACACATAGATGGCCTGTTCGCGTGTTGGTTAAGAGTATTTGAAAGCCATGCATGCTATAAAAAGGCCCGGGAAAAAACCGGACGAGAAACCTGTCAAACCATCGCGGAAGGAGCTGGGGCATAGCCCCTCGCGATGGCAACGTGTCACGGAGGTGGAGCCTCCGCGTTGGCTCCGTGACATGTTGGCCCTGTCCAGGCCCAAGTATATAAGCCTCCAACTTTGGTTTTTAACTTCATTTTCATCATTTAATTTCCAAAACACGAAGAGAAACAGAGGGGTGCAAAGGTTTCTTGATAATTTCTTTCCGATTACGCTATCAAACGCAGTCCAAAACTCAAATTAACTCTAGATACCGAGGTATTTAGCAGCAAGGAGCATTCCTATGGATTTAGTTTAAGAAATTCGACTGATGAATCGTCGTGCTACCGAACTAAGGTAAGTGGAATTGCTCCAAACTAGTGTCAATATACTCCTATCCTAAAGTAAGTACTTCTCCCTTCTGGACCTTCGAGAAATAGCGAGTTTTTGACCGTCTTTCGATAATCCAAAGTTTAGGCTATAAATATATCGAAAGTGACATTTTCTTTCAGAATATTGGTGTATTTGGTTCTAATTGACACATATGTAAATGCAGTTGGGAGGAATAGCTGGAATACTGACTGAGCTTCGTCGTTAGTCGGATAAATCGAGGTTAAGGTATGTAAAGCCAGTTTCTTCGGCAAGTTAGTAGTTTTAGCCTTGTATAGCATAGTAAACTTTGTAGTAAAATTCCTGGAGTTGAATATTGAGCATTGTGCAAGTTCAGTAAAATCTGGTTTGCGTTGTTATATCGTACTCAGTTCGAAAGTTAGTAAAGCATGCGCCAAAATGGCAAGTTAGCATTCCAGAATCAGTATAGCCCAGTATGTGATTAGAAAGCATGTTTCTAGAATAATATGATAGATATTCAGAATAAGAGTTAGTAAAGTAAAATCAGACAGTCAGATAGTATCTTGGCTACAGATTAGCCATACAGACAGATGATATCTTGGCTACACTATAGCCATACAGTTAGATAGTATCTTGGCTACAGATTAGCCATGCGGTTAGATAAAGATCACAGATTTAGTATAAAGCAGTATAAGAATCAGTATAATACAAAAAGAGATCAGAATAAGAAATCAGAATTTCGATAGTATTTTTCAGTTTAAACATGTTTGCTATATATGTGCTTATTGTTTGTTGAGACTTGGTTGTGTCGTGAGGGCACCTTTTTGATCGTCCTCGCCGCCCCTGGGTTGGTAACTATGTCACCCACTGAGCGGGTGGTTTACGTCACTCCAAGGAGTGGCATGCCCGTCCCCAGTTTGGACGAAGATGGGATGAAGCTTTCCCATATCAGGTTGATCAGCATTACAGTACAGATAGCACTGTTGTGCGCAAGCACTCAGGGAACAGATTCAGATACAGTTACAGTTACAGATACAGTATAGGAGTCCTCCGGACTCAGACACGGTTATTTATATTGAAGGCTATGGCCCGAGCCGGAGACCCAAGGGGTCGGCAGAGGTGCTCGTAGTTAGTAGATGAGTGGAGTGACTTATTTTTGGCTGGTTTTGACCCGGGTAGGGGTATATAGATTGTTTGCTTGCTTGGCGCCATCCGGATTATGGGGGTTGGTAATTGGCTCTTGTTTGCTATATATATATATGTATTTATGTGCTATATATTAGTTAATAGACAGCAGGCCGCCGCGTCTACAGGTACGCTCCTACCCTATCACAGCACAGAAAGTCTAATTCAGTTCCTATCAGTTCTTACAGATTCAGTTATCTCCTGCTATTCGTAATTGCTAGCTATGTTATTTGTATTTAGTTGTATCCAGTTGCTTTGCATACTCGGTACCAGTGGTACTGACGCCCGTCTGGGGCGCTGCATAACTTGCCTGCAGGTACTCATAGACGAGGAGGCGATCCCTCGTGATTCCAACCAACTTATAGAGTCATCAGCTCCTGTCATCCGGAGCTTGATATTCATTCATTTTCTTTTATTGTACAGCATGGGTAGGCCGGGGCCCTATCCCGACCATTTCACCAGTACTCCATGGAGGCTTGCATATTGTATATATTCATCTCCCTATGGTTAGTTGTGCCGGTCGTGTGAGGCCGTGCATTTTGTTTAGCTGTTTAGCATTGTTGATTATGTTGGCCGTGTGGGTCCATAGTCTGATAGTAGTGGTAACCTTGCCGGTCACGTAGTTATTCAGTATTCTATTGTTGAGCTATAGATAACTAGACAGCATGGTGGCCTTGTCGGCCCGTATAGGTTTTCCCCCTTTGTAAGTATGTTTCTGGTTAGCTAAAGTTTTATACAGGTGGCTACAGACCCAGTCGGCTGGAGGCTGTGTTTACAGCTATTATATAGCCTATTTTTTCCAGAAATCTGAGTTAGAGCTAGCCAGGCATCAGATGTGCTTAGGCTCACCAGTTGGCAGTCTAGGTCCTACTAGGGCACCAGGTGCCAGTCATACCCCCAAGGCGGGGCGTGACAAACTTGGTATCAGAGCAGGCCGTGTCCCAGGGAGTCTGCAAGCCGTGCTAAGTAGATGCTTTTCTATGGATGTGTTGTGCACCACATACTATAGGGCGGAAGCTGCGATGCATGATAGGATGGTTACTCTTCTTTCTCATTCAGTCGTGCTATAGAGCGGTACAGTATAGGGTTGGGTCAACTTATCATTTTCTTTGTCTACAGATAAGGATGGCAGACTAGTGTCACCCTGCCACCGGTAGAAGATTAAACACAGCAGCAGGAGAAGGCACCAGCAGGATGCCTCAATTCCATTCAGAGTCAGCCCGATCTGAGGGCGATATAGAGGCTTCATCACAACCCTCTCAGTAGTCCCCCTCACATCAGGAGCCGTTGGGCACGACACCGCCTCTGATAGCTCCTGTACCTTCGCCATCAGACCAGGAAGTTCGGAGCACGGTGGTTATGTTGGCACAAATGATGGCCACACAGCGCCAGTCAGTGCCACCTGTAGCAGCAGAGCCTTCAGGTGGGTCAGGGAGTTTTTGGCACTAGGTCCCCCACAGTTCACTGGGTCAGATCAAGCAGAGGACCCCTAGGAGTTCCCAGATTAGATGCAGAGAATTTTCTGAGTTATGCATGTGACCCCTACAGAATCAGTTGAGCTGGCAGTGTTTCGGTTGCGGGACATAGCTGTATTATGGTACGAGAGTTGGGAAAGGTATCGAGGGAGATATGTTGCCCCTCCGACCTGGTCCAGCTTCTCGGAGGCCTTCCTGGACCGTTATTTGCCACGGGAGATCCGGCAGGCCCGGATGGATCAGTTTTTGCATTTGGAGCAGGGGGTGAGGAGCATACGAGAATATGCCCTACAGTTTGACTCCCTAGCCCGCTATGCTCCAACTTTTGTGGACACTATGCCATCCAGAGTCCACCGGTTTATTATGGGTCTGAACTCAGAATATATTGAAGCCTGCATGACGGCTATGTTATGAAAAGATATGGATATTTCTTGAGTACAAGCCTTTGCCCAGACCATTGAGGGCCTTAGACAGCGGCAACAGGGCAGTAGACAGACAAATCAGGAACAGCGCTGCAGAGACAGATCAGATGGAATGCAGAGGGAGGTTCAGAGAGGACCTAGGCCCCGATTGTCAGACAGACCCCCTAGACCCCCACCTCCACCACAGCAGCAGCAGCGAGGTAGATTTGCTCGTCGAGGGCAGTCAGAGTCTGGTGGCAGTTCTCAAACAGTAGATTCCCCGTAGCAGAAAAGGGGAGCAGAGCAGATTTACACCCCCACCCTGCCCTAATTACGACCGACCTCACATCGGAGCTTGTAGATATGGCTCCTTGGGATGTTATATTTGTAGGCAGGAGGGGCACCGCATGAGAGATTATCCGACCAGGGGACAAGAGAGCATAGATAGTCATGACAGGGGATCCGCAGGGCCACGAGCTCCAGCAGCCTCGGCAGGGCGTAGGCCCTCAAGTACAGCAGGTAGAGGACGAGGTAGATTAGGAGCCTCCAATTCAGGTACGGGCTCAAGTCGTACCTATGCATTACCAGGGATACAGGACTCAGAGGCGTCTCCAGACGTAGTGACAGGTATGATGACTATCTGTTCATGCCCTGCTTATGTACTGATTGATCCAGGGTCCACTCTATCATATATTACCCCATTTGTGGTTCGAAAGTTTAATGTCGTATTAGAGTTATTACAGCAGCCCTTTTCAGTATCTACACCCATCGGTGACTCCATTATAGCTAGTAGAATTTATCGAGGGTTGTACAGTAGAGGTTGTTGATCGCCAGACTACAGTAGATCTGGTAGAGTTATAAATGATTGATTTCGATGCCATTATGGGTATGAATTGGTTGGTGTCATGCTATGCTAACGTTGAATGTTGGACCAAGACGGTCCGATTCCACTTTCCAGGAGAGGCAGTGCGAGGGTGGAAAGGCAGCACAGCTACTCCAAAGGGTAGGTTTATTTCCTACCTTCAGGCGAGGAAATAGATAACTAAGGGATGTATCTACCACCTAGTCAGGGTTCAGGATGTTCGGGTAGAATCTCCGACACTTCAATCTGTTTCGGTGGTAAATGAATTCCCTGATGTATTTCCAGACGAGTTACCTGGTATTCCCCCAGAAAGGGAGATAGATTTTGCAATTGACTTGCTACCATGCACTCAGCCTATATCAATTCCTCTGTATTGCATGGCTCCTGCTGAACTCAGAGAATTAAAGGAGCAGCTGAAGGACCTACTAGATAAGGGTTTTATCAGGCTGAGTACTTCACCGTAGGGTGTGCCAGTTCTATTTGTGAGAAAGAAGGATGGCTCGCTCCGCATGTGTATAGATTACCGGCAGCTAAATAAACTTACAGTAAAGAATAAGTATTCGCTTCCCAGAATAGATGATTTGTTTGATCAGTTACAGGGGGCTAGATATTTCTCCAAGATTGACTTGCGGTCTGGATATCATCAGGTTCGAGTTCGCGAAAGAGACATTCCCAAAACGGCTTTTAGGACCCGATATGGACACTTTGAATTCCTAGTTATGTCCTTTGGGTTGATGAATGCCCCAGCAATATTCATGGACCTGATGAATAGCATTGTCAGACCATACCTGGGCCTGTTCGTGATAGTGTTTATTGATGATATTCTGGTGTATTCTCGCTCTGAAGCAAATCACCAGGCTCATTTACGAATAGTGCTCCAAATTCTCAGGGACCGTCAATTATATGCTAAGTTCTCCAAGTGTGAATTCTGGCTGAACTCAGTAGCCTTCTTGGGGCATATTATATCGAATGTTGGTATACAGGTTGACACGCAGAATATAGCAGCAGTTAAAACCTGGCCTAGGCCTACCACTCCGACCGAAGTCCGCAGTTTTCTGGGGTTAGCGGGATATTACAGGAGATTTGTTGAGGGATTCTCTACTATAGCGGCACCTCTGACCAAACTGACGCAGAAAGCAATGAAGTTTCAGTGGACAGAGGCATGTGAGCAGAGCTTCCAGGAGTTAAAAGACAGATTAACCTCCGCCCCAGTGTTAGCATTTCCGGAAGGTACAGAAGGTTATTCAGTGTATCGCGACGCATCAGGCATTGGGTTGGGTTGTGTGTTGATGCAGCATGGTAAGGTGATTGTGTATGCTTCCAGACAGCTGAGGAAACACGAAAAGAATTACCCTACCCACGACCTGGAGTTAGCCGCAGTGATCCACGCCTTAAAGATATGGAGACATTACTTGTATGGCGTCCATGTGGATATTTTCACATATCATAAGAGCCTACAGTATATCTTCACTCAGAGGGAGTTGAATTTGCGACAGCGTCGCTGGTTGGAGTTATTGAAAGATTATGACGTGGACATTCTGTATCATCCGGGAAAAGCCAATGTAGTAGCAGACGCTCTCAGCCGTAAATCAATGGGAAGTTTGGAATATCTGTAGCCCGAGCAGCGGGAGTTGGTCAGGGAGATACATCAATTAGCCAGCCTAGCCGTTCGTATAGCAGACACAGAGGACAACAGAGCGGTAACTCAGAACATCGCCATGTCATCATTAGTTGTGGAAGTAAAAGAACGGCAGGATGAGGATCCTGACCTGATCCAGCTCAAAGATAGAATCCAGTAGGGTAAAGCGCCAGATTTTCAGATAACGGAGGAAAAAGTGCTGTTATATAAAGGTCGCCTCTGTGTTCCAGATGTTTCAGGGCTCCGCCAGCAGATTATGAATGAGGTACATTATGCCCGTTATTCTCTTCACACCGGTGCGAAGAAAATGTACCATGATATCAAGGAGAATTATTGGTGGCCAGGAATGAAAAGAGAAATTGTCGAATTTGTAGCCCAGTGTCCTAACTGCCAACAGGTAAAAGCGGAACACCAGAGACCAGGCGGGTTAACTCACGACATAGTTGTGCCTCTCTGGAAATGGGAAGCAGTGAATATGGATTTTGTAGCAGGATTACCCCGTACCAGACATAGACACGATTCTATTTGGGTAATAGTTGACAGGCTGACAAAATTAGATCATTTCTTGCCAGTGAAAGCTACCTTCTCGGCCGAGGATTATGCCGAATTATATATAAGAGAAATAGTTAGATTACATGGAGTGCCAGTATCTATTATTTCAGATAACGGAGCATAATTTACAGCTAGATTTTGGCAGTCATTTCAGAGAGGTCTGGGAACACAGATTAATTTGAGCACAGCATTCCACCCTCAGACAGATGGACAGGCTGAGCGCACTATTCAGACGCTCGAGGACATGCTACGAGCGTGTGTGCTATATTTTGGAGGTAGCTGGGATGAGCATTTTACCGTTAATTGAATTTGCTTATAATAATATCTATCACTCAGTCATCCAGATGGCGCCCTTTGAAGCATTGTATGGGCGAAAATGCAGATCACCGGTTGGCTGGTTTTAAGTGGGAGAATCAGCGTTGATTGGGCCAGACATCATTCAACAGTCAGAGGAGAAGATAAAGCTTATTAGAGAATGCCTACTAACTGCACAGAGCCGCCAGAAATCATATGTTGATGTGCGGCGCAGAGACCTGGAATTTGATGTGAATGATTGGGTATTTCTGAAAGTATCTCCGATGAAAGGGGTGATGAGATTCGGCAAGAAAGGTAAGCTCAGTTCAAGATTAGTTGGGCCTTATCAGATTTGTCGAAGGATAGGCCGAGTAGCATATGAGTTGAACTTGCCTCCAGAATTAGAATCCATTCATCCAGTCTTTCATGTATCTATGTTGAGGAAATGCATAGGAGACCCATCCAGAGCAATCCCAGTCCAGGATACCCAGGTTACGGAAGAGCTGGCCTATGAAAAGGTTCCAGTAGCCATCTTAGACAGATTCGTAGATTCAGAACTAAAGATATTGCGTCTGTCAAGGTGTTGTGGTGTAACAGGAACCGAGAGGAGATTACTTGGGAGGCGGAGGAAGATATGAATACCAAATACCCTCATTTATTTCAAGCCTAGTTAGGCGACAGGTATGTCAGTATTATTATCTTATGCAGTGCCTTATAGTATACATATAAATGAGAAGGTCTATTTTAATCTGTCATTTAAATACTATAGTATTGTGTGGAGTACCTGTATGGGACTTTTCTGCATTTTAGGTTTTTGGGATAGTCCATATTACAGGGGAAACTCTGCCGAAGTTCTTCTAGAAACAAGTTGAGTAAGTTGAGAAGTCCTCTAGATAGAAGTTTACAATCGAGGACGAATGTTCTTAAGGGGGGAGAATGTCACACCCCGTAAAATTCCCAACACATAGATGGCCTATTCGCGTGTTGGTTAAGAGTATTTGAAAGCCATACATGCTATAAAAAGGCCCAGGAAAAGATCGGACAAAAAACCTGTCGAGCCATCGCGGAAGGAGCCGGGGCAGAGCCCCTCCATGATGGCAACGTGTCACGGAGGTAGAGCCTCTGCGTTGGCTCCGTGACACGTTGGCCTCTGTCAGGCCCAAGTATATAAGCCTCCAACTTCGATTTTAAACTTCATTTTCATCATTTAATTTCTAGAACACGAAGAGAAATAGAGGGTGCGAAGGTTTCTTGATAATTTCTTTCCTATTACGCCGTCAAATGCGGTCTAAACTCAAATTAACTCTAGATAACGAGGTATTTAGCATCAAGGAGCATTCCTATGGATTTAGTTTCGCAAAATTCGGCCGACGAATCATCATGCTACCGAACTAAGGTAAGTGGAATTGCTCCAAACTAGTGTCAATATACTCCTATCCCTAAAGTGAGTACTTCTCCCTTCTAGACTTTCGAGAAATAGTGAGTTTTTGACCGTCTTTCGATAAGCCAAAGTTTAGGCTATAAATATATCGAAAGTGACATTTGCTTTCAGAATATTGGTGTATTTGGTTCTAATTGACACATATGTAAATGCAGTTGGGAGGAATAGCTGGAATACTGACCAAGCTTCGTCCGTTAGTCGGATAAACCGAGGTTAAGGTATGTAAAGCCAGTTTCTTCAGCAAGTTAGTAGTTTTAGCCTTGTATAGCATAGTAAACTTTGTAGTAAAATTCCCAGAGTTGAATATCAAGCATTGTGCAAGTTCAGTAAATCTAGTTTGTATTGTTATATCGTACTCAGTCCGAAAGTTAGTAAAGCATGCGCCAAAATGGCAAGTTAGCATTCCAGACTCAGTATAGCCCAGTATGTGATTAGCAAACATGTTTCTAGAATAATATGACAGATATTCAGAATAAGAGTTAGTAAAGTAAAATCAGACAGTCAGATAGTATCTTGGCTACAGATTATCCACACAGACAGATGATATCTTGGCTACAGTATAGCCATACAGTTAGATAGTATCTTGGCTACAGATTAGCCATGCAATTAGATAAAGATCACAGATTTAGTATAAAGCAGTATGAGAATCAGTATAATACAAAAAGAGATCAGAATAAGAAATCAGAATTTAGATAGTATTTTTCAGTTTAAACATGCTTTCTATATATGTGCTTATTGTTTGTTCAGACTTTGTTGTTTCGTGAGGGCACCCTTTTGAGCGTCCTCGCCGCCCCTGGATTGGTAACTGTGTCACCCACTGAGCGGGTGGGTTTACATCACTCCAAGAAGTGTCATGCCGTCCCCAGTTTGGATGAAGATGGGATGAAGCTTTCCCCATATCAGGCTGATCAGCATTACAGTACAGATAGCCCTGTTGTGCGCAAGCGCCCAGGGAACAGATTCAGATACAGTTACAGTTACAGATATAGTATAGGAGTCCTTCGGATTTAGACACGATTATTTATATCGGAGGCTATGGCCCGAGCCGGAGACCCAGGGGGTCGGCAGAGGTGCTCGTAGTTAGCAGATGAGTGGAGTGACTTATTTTTGGCTGGTTTTAACCCGGGTAGGGGTATATAGATTGTTTGCTTGCTTGGCGCCATCCGGCTTATGGGGGTTGGTATTGGCTCTGGTTTGCTATATATATGTGTGTTTATGTGCTATATATTAGTTAATAGACAGCAGGATGCCGCGTCTACAGGTACGCTCCTACCCTATCACAGCGCAGAAAGTCTGATTCAGTTCATATCAGTTCTTACAGATTCAGTTATCTCCTGCTATTCAGAATTGCTAGCTATTTTATTTGTATTCAGTTGTATCCAATTGCTTTGCATACTCAGTATCAGTGGTACTGACGCCCATTTGGGGCACTGCATTACTTGCCTGCAGGTACTCATAGACGAGGAGGCGATCCCTCATGATTCCAACCAACTTATAGAGTCATCAGCTCCTGTCATCCGGAGCTTGATATTCATTCATTTTCTTTTATTGTACAGCATGGGTTGGCCGGGGCCCTGTCCCGACCATTTCACCAGTACTCATAGAGGCTTGCAGATTGTATATATTCATCTCCCTATGATTAGTTGTGCCGGTCGTGTGAGGCCGTGCGTTTTGTTTAGCTGTTTAGCATTGTTGATTATGTTGGCCGTGTGGGTCCATAGTCTAATAGTAGTGGTTACCTTGCCGGTCACGTAGTTATTCAGTATTCTATTATTGAGTTACAGATAACTAGACAGCATAGTGGCCTTGTCGGCCCGCATAGGTTTTCCCCCTTTGTAAGTATGTTTCTGGTCAGTTGAAGTTTTATACAGGTGTCTATAGGCCCATTCGGCCGGAGGCTGTTTTTACAGCTGTTATATAGCCCATTGTTTCGAGAAATCTGAGTTAGAGCTAGCCAGGCATCAGATGTGCTTAGGCTCGCTAGTTGGCAGTCTAGGTCCTACTAGGGCACCAGGTGCCAGTCGTACCCCCAAGGCGGGGCGTGACATAAACAAGCAAGGGTCTCACTCTCACAAAGAAGTTTCAAGTATTATGTATCAGATACCATATGCTTGCCCTATTTTCTATGCTTCAGTTTATCAGATGATCGGATTAGAATCACTATAGGACTTGTTGCGGCTTGTAATGTAGGTTTTAGGGATGGACATGATAAATATGCAAGATTTTATAAGTGATTATCCCTTCCTTGGTAGTACATACATTGGCTACACCATTCACCTATTTCACCCTTTTTTCTTTTCATTCCTTTTCTTCTCTTTTCACCTCTTTTATGTACATTTGTATGGGAGTGGTGTATTTTCAACTTTTTCCAACAATTTTTTTCTTTTGAAATTTCTTTTTCAAGATTTTCAACTTTTTTCATGTCCTTATTTTTTTCTCTTCACACCACACCTCATTTTTAACCTTTTCTCTTTTATCTCTTTTTCTTGTTCCCATCACTTATGCACCCCTACTCTAGCTACCCTCAACTTAGGCATTTTTCCTATGTTGAGGTTCACAATATCCAAGGAAGGACCAGGGCCAAAATAGGTTCATTATAAAGAAATGGCTACATTTAATCAGTAAATCAAAGAAAAATGGTCTATTAAAGGCTCAAAATTGAGATCATGGGAATCATATGATTTTGGTAGGGTTATTTAGGTTAAAAGTGAGCTTCAAAAAAAATGGCCTATGATCATATCCTAACCAACCATCCTTAGCCTATGCAAAGACCAACCAGGCAAGTTCTAGATCTTCAACACAATACCGAACTAAATACTACACCTAACTCACTCATGGTACATGGCTTATATTCACGTCACCTGTCTGGTTTGCACATGGCTTAATAGGACTCCTCATGCTAATTAACTAAAGGGCATCAAAAGATCCACAAAAATCATGCATGTAGTCACAAGTACATAGCTAATGCATCAAAAAAAATTTTAAGTAGGGTTAATTTTTTTCAAAAATCAAAACTAGTGCTTTTTCATTGGCTGAGTACTCCTAAGCTATTTCCTAATTAAACAAAAATCACAAAATAATAAATAAAATCCTAAACATGTTGGTTCTACTACATAGCATGTCCGAGGGAAAAGAAACACGGCAAGAAAAACCATCGGACGAATCAAAAATTCCAAAAATTACAAGAACGTCCCCTCCCCTTTTTGAAAATTAATCTTTGTCCCCGAAGCATGAACTATAAGATCATAGGGAAGGAAACATACATGTGGCACTCTAGGCACTCCTATCGTCCTGCGGAGGAGGTACCTCCGCTGTAATCGTGGCGCTAGCGGTGGCCGGTGCAATCAATGAAGTATCCACAGGGGGAGTGGTTACCCCCTCAGTAGTTTTGGTTGCTTCTATGGCCTCAGTGGCAATCTGGGCTGAATGTGCTCACCTGAAGGGTCACAGCCACTGGCAAGCTCGGTTGAGTCATGGTGGAGCTGCCTGCTCCTCTAGCTCACTCCTGCAGCTCTAACATGTGTGCATCATGAGTCTACAGGCTCTCCGCTCTGGCCCGCTGGCGTTCTTTCCTTTCCTTCTTCCTCTTATTTCTCAGACTCTCCTCTCCAACCTCCACAGAAGGTCTTTTCTTTCCCTTATCTCCAGTAGCTACCGTCGGCTCCCAATAAGCCGCCAATTCAATCTCCTAATCAAGCTCTGCATCTAGGTATGGAAGAGTGGGAGCTGTTATGACTGTCGGTTTTCGTGATAACAACTTGGCTACATGGCTCCGAAGAGCACCCAACTCCTTAAGGAGACTATTGGTGTCAGTCTGCTCTGTAATCCGCACGTTGAATCGGCTCTCAAATCTATCCAAGCGAGCATGTAGAGCCTGAGTTGTTGTATCTATCTCCTCTTTGACCCATGGCTTTATGTTTTCCATCATATCTTGAATCTTTCATTTAGCCATGGTCAATTATTTAGCCAGTTTTAAGAGGAAGTCATGAGGCACCAAAATATGCCCGCTGGAGTTTAAGTCTGCAGGCCAGGTTGTGGTGCAGCTGAAGTGCTAGGAGCAGACTCTGAATGATCGACATCTATAGCTGGTGTCTTGCTATGCTCCTGTATTGTGGGGACATTCACCTGTGCATCCCCTGCTGGTTGGACTGATGGAATTGCGGTGGGTATTTTGGCTCGACTTACCAGGTTCATCTCATCCCGGATAAGGCCGATGTTTGCAATCCTCTGGCCTCCGATCATCCCCTCCTCACCCCATCGTATTGGCACCCCTATCTCTGTGCATAGCCTAAATACAAGACTCAAGAATGGGATGGTAGTGCTCACTCCCACCGCCCGATATCCTATCTCCTATGCGATGATCCTCGGGATGTTAATAGGATAACGGGACATGAGGCATGCCACCAAAGCTGCTCTGTCAGCACTCAATGTATTTTCATTGACCTTGGGTGCTAAATGGTGGCGTACTAGTGTCCAGCAGGCTTTTTCTATGAAGTTGAGTGAGTTCCTTGTCACCTGCTTTCCACCAGTAACCCATTCAGCTTCTTCCTAATTTTCAGCGATCACACCTGCCAACCATCACAACTGCCTCTGCTTTTCCTGCAAGCACAAATTCCTGATCTTCTTCATTGCCTCCACCCTATAGTCATACTTAGGCATCATCCGTGTAGGCACGAAATGTGGTCCATACAGAACCCAAGAGATGGTCTGCTCCGATATGTCTACCTCTCGCCCCCCAACCATCACACTCTCCAGTCCGGGTTGGTCTTTTATTTTCTGCCCTCCTTTGCCTTTTGCTCCATGGTGGCCAAATAGTTGGCACAGAACTCCCAGACCAATTCTGCAATATATTGAGCTAGAGTCTTTAGCCATCCACTCGAAACCATAGAAGCTAAATATCCGCTTCATCTCCTCAACTTCATTTAGTGTATTTGTGAGGATCCTCGGTTCTTCCTGGATGCTCCTCCTTGGCTTGTTCTTTGCAATGAGAGAAATGCCTTGCTCATAAATCTCTTTAGCTCCCAGCACTCTCCACCAAACTATGCGGTTTTCTCTGGGTGGGGTCTATACATGTGCAGCATTTGGAGCCTCCTCCTCTAATTCATCGCTGCCACTTGCTTCACCTGATTGGGTCTCCTCAGACCCTTCCTCTGCATTTGAGTTGTTTCCCGACTCTTGGTTACCTTCTCTAGCTCCCTCCTCAAATTGGGGAGCTTGGGCAGATGTGGCAGTAGCTGCTTCGGCTTGTGCTCTTGCTCTTGTCCTAGTTGTTCTGGTTCCATCTGTGTCTGAAGTATCTACCTGGTAATCCTCAACCGAACCACTTGGGGAGTTGCCTGCTTGCCTAGCCTCAAATTCAAATGTTTCATCAATTAATGTTCTCTAGGTTGTTTCTTTGGATGTTTTTCACTTCATTGTCATTGTTCCTATAAAGAAGAAAGTTAAAATTCCATATTTGAGAAAAAAGAACAAGAAGAGAATACTTTCAGATTCTTAACACGGGTTGACAGTACAGGTCGTACCCTGGAGGTATGACTCGTATGAAGGCCCAGAAACTCTATATGCATGTTACGACTCACAGGTATAACTCATACTACGAAGGTACGACCCGTACCTTGAGTCGTCTGATGAAGCCTCAATATTATCATTTCCTCTGTATTTTTCCACGACCCGTAGGTCGATTCCACGAGTCGTAGAAAGGACTCTTCTGATTAGCCTTGTTCAGTTCTTTGGTATGGATGCTCAATACGACTCGTAGTGACAAACTACGAACCGTACTGTGCTTCATACCACTTTGGCTTATTCAATTTTTGTGTAGTTTGTAGGGGTTCTTTTTCACAATTTGGGTACTCAGATTTCCCCAAGTCTAACCATATCATTCAATCAATTAAACACTACTCATCCCTCCCCTTCTAAATCACTAGCCGCAACTCAAATTTTGAAAACTTCAGTTCACAAGTTTATCCCAACAAAAAGATAATGATTTCCAGTCGTTCATGGTTTGATAACCTCCCTGATCATTGTATTTTTGAAATTCTTTTTCGAGCAAAGTCAATACTCACAGGGGTTTTGATAGTGAAAGCTTTAAGCAAGTTAAGATTTTTCATTATTCAATGCATTACTTACTTGTTGCTTCTTTCTTCGACTGGTAATCACAAATGTGGGTAGAGTCACGCTTAATTTGAGCACAAAATTGCTTGAAGACTCCTAGCTTTTGAGTTACGGGTGTAAGAGGTTTGAAGGTAGGGTTCATAGGTTGGTTTTGTTTGCATGGGAAGAGGGGTCATGTGAGGTGTTTGATTTAAAATAGGAAAAAGGGCAGGTGTGAAAACCTAGGTCGAGTCGTGTGATTTTTAAACTTTTGACCCGTCACGACTCGTACCACGAGTCGTATGAAGGACGTACGACTAGTCCCTTGGACCCATGAGTCTGAGTTTTTGAAAACTTACCTGGGGACCTATGAGTACCTCGTACCACTCGTACAAGGTAGGTACAATTCGTATGATGACTCGTAGGTCATTGCTTTGAATTACATCTCTAAACCTCGCCACGCATCCTGCTACAACTCGTAGGATGTTGTCACGAGTTGTACTGAGAGCCATAGCAACTGCTTTTTCAGCAGTTTTTCTGCCTCCTTTTTTTTGTTTGCCCTACAGACTAAGCACACATTAGTTCATAACTTGGGTTGCTTCCCAAGAAGCATTTATTTAACATCGCAACACGACGTAGGTGGCCTGGTTACTCAGATTTCACCAAGCCACCACTTGGGTCCCTCCCAAGAAGTGCCTGATTTAATGTCGCAGCACGAAGCAACTCTCTTGACTACTTAGAATTTGTCAAGTGACTCATACTCATCCTCCAATGCTGAGAGTACACTGTATTCCTTGGGTTGCTGCATTATCCAGTAGATGTTGAAAGTGACCTCCTCTTTGTTTAATATGAACTTCCGTTGGCTAGCCTCCATATCTACTAAGGCCCTCCCAGTCTCAATAAATGGTCACCCCAGAATTATGGAGACCTCATAATCAACTTCGCAATCCAAAATCACGAAGTCAGCTGGGAATATGAATTTGTCCACCTTGACAAGTACATCAAACAAGATCCCCACTGGTTTCTTCATAGTTCTGTCGGCCATCAGTAGCCACATAGTGATCAGTGTAGGGGCTCCTAAGCCCAATCTCTTGAAGACTGCCAAGGGCATCAGATTGATGCTTGCTCCTAGATCACAGAGTGCCCTTGAGAACTCGACATTGCAAATGGTGCACGGTATAGTGAAAGCACCTGGGTATTCCTTCTTTTGAACCAGCACCTGTGTAGCTATGGCACTACAGTGATGTATATTGTCTATCGGCTCATAGCTTATGGACCTCTTCTTCGTCCCAAGTCCTTCATAAACTTAGCATATCCCAACATTTGTTCCAATGCCTCTACCAATGGTATGTTCACATATAGTTGTTTAAGCATCGAAAGGAATTTCTGGAACTTACCATTTTCCGCCCTTTTCTTCATTCTTTGAGGGAATGGTAGTGGTGGTCATGGAATAGCTCTGTGCACTTGAGTTGCTCCTTGATCAATTTCAGGTTCCTTCTCCTCTATCGGGGCCTCTGGCAACTCAACACTCTCCATCTCAACACTCTTATCACTTTCCTCAATAATGCTCTCTTTCATCCATTCAACTACAACCGAAAAAAGGGGATCAACTGTGGTCTTACCACTCCTAGTCATCACTGTCATGTAGTGGCCATCATTCTTTGGGTTCTGGACGGTGTTTCTAGGAAGTGTACCCTTTTGTCTAGGGTTTAGTGATGCTGACAGTTGCCCAAGCTGCTGCTCAATTTTCTTGATGGCGGTTGCATGAGATTCCACTCTCTGACCCATACTAGATATGTCACCACGGATCTCCTTCAATTGCTCATCAGTGGACCTCACCTTCATCAGAATCTCATCCATTATTCTCTCTAACTTTGATTGACCAGCCTCCCCCTCTCGTGCATTAGGAGGCACATAAACTCTAGCCTGGTTATTGCAGTAGCCATCATTTCTTCTCCATTCTCCATCGCGCTCACGACCGCGGCTCCTATCTTTGTATCCTTTTCGGCTGTAGTTGTCTCTATATTGGTTCCGACCTTAGTTTCCAGAACCTTGGCACCAATTTTCTTGTCCAGACGCTTGAGCGTTGGCTCGGAAACCCACCACTTGGCTATCAGGAAATTTGCCTCTTCCTCGAAATCAGAGTGATCAGCTCCCGGCTCCATTCCTTGTGTCACTACTAAATTTACCTTTTTGGCTCCTGCTCCCATGATGTGCTTTGTAAGCAAATCAAAGAATGTGCGCATGTGAGCCAACTCTTGATCGCGTTCTTCTTCCTTCCTACGTTGGTCTGCAGTCAAACCAATAGCATATGTACCGACCGCTGCATTAGCTTCCCTTGTATGCCATGCCCTGTTTGTCTTAGTCACCCTTTCAAGGATTGTAGCAGCTTGCTCCCAGGTGTGACTCATCAATGCTCCTCCTGCCACCGTGTCTACAATAGCTTTTGTGCTATTATTTAAAGACCTATAAAAATTTTCCAACAAACTATCATTTGGGATTTTATGGTTCGGGAACTTTGTCAACTTCTTCTTGAATCTTATCCAGGTTTCATGAAGTGCCTCTGTCTTGAGTTGTCAGAAATTGTAGATCTCATCCTTTAGCAGCAACATTCTGGAGGGGGGAAAGAATCTCTCCAAGAAGGCCTGCTTGAGTTCCCTCTAGTTAGTTATGGAGTCATTGGGAAACTCCAATAACCATAAAGTGGCTTCCCCTACTAGAGAGAAGGGGAAAAGTCTGAGCCGAATGGCATCTTGGCTAACTCCGGGCAATGTACACCTTGCATATTCCTACAAAGTTCATCAAGTGTAGGTTGGCTTCATCCGCTGTGTGACCACTGAACACCCCTTTCATGTTTAACAATTGAATCATGGTGCTCATCATGTCAAATTTGGCCCCAACGGGTAGTAATGGTGGCATAATTGCTCCAGTCGACCTGACTTCATCAATGTCTGGGTCCTCATCATCGAAGAACTGAGGGGCAAGTCTATAACCTCTGTTGCCCCTCCCATGTCGACCAGCGTTAACTACCTCTTCTCTGACATCTTCCGCATCCTTAAGTGCAGCTTGCCGATCTAGCTCAGCTTGCGTAGCTTCTTCAGCTATGCAGGCATCTCTTTGTTCCTGGTTCTCCATCCTGTGTAGTGTTCATTCAATTTCTGGGTTCAAGGGAATCAGGGGATCTCCACTACTACAAATTCTTAGCATTCACAAAAAAATAGCCTATGGGTATCAAAAACAAAAAGAAAACATAATTAAGGAAATAACTATCGAAAAGTCAAATACCAGCAAATAATCTAGTCTTAGTCATATTCCCCGGCAACGGTGCCACTTTTTGATAATGCTCAAACCAAACCTCCTTCGAAAGTATGAAGAAGACGTTGTCAATAAAGAATCAACTAGAAGTTAGATTCAATCCCACAGTGAATATGGAAGAACTAGACTAAAGCCGGTAAGTGAACTTGTTAGGTAGTTACTCCAAATAGGGGGGTTCTAAAGAAAACAATGATTAAAAACACAGTTAAAGCTTTAGTTGAATCAAGTGTTACACTCCGTAAGTTTCTAGCATTTAGTCGACCTATTCGCATGTTGGTTGAGAGTTTTAAAATGTCATACGTGCTAGAAAAAGGCCCGGGCAAAGCCGAACGAGTGCGGTTGGAATTTCGCAAGAGGAGGCCAAACCGCGCTACCTAAAGGGGCAAAGTGGTATGGAGCTGGGGCCTCCGCGTTAGCCAACGCGGCACAGAGCCAAAACGGTGCGTTGGCCAGCGTGCCATGTTGCCATGTATTTTGCTGCAAGTATATAAAGGGCCTCACCTTCAACTTTAAGTCATTTATCCATGTTTAAACGACCAGAGAGGGAGAGAGACGAAGGGTTCCTATAAATATTCACTCAATTATGCCGTCAAACGCGGTCCAAACTCGAAATAACCTCGGGTAGTGAGGTATTGAGCTGCAAGGAGCATTCCTACGTAGTTAGTTTCGTGAAATTCGGCCGGCGAATCGCCATCTCACCGAGCTAAGTAAGTGGAATTGCTCCAAATTAGTGTCAATATACTCCTAGCCCTAAAGTGAGTATTTCCCCCTTCTAGACTTCCGAGAAATAGCGAGTTTTCGACTGTTGTTCGATAAGTCAAAGTATGGGCTATATAGATATTCAAGTAGTGTTTTCTCAAGAATATTGATGAATTTAGTTCTAATTGCTATAAATATGAACGCAGTTGGAAGAAATAGCTGGATATTGGCCGAGCTACACCAGTTAGCCAAGGAGTCAGTAACTGAGGTATGTAAAGCTAGTTTCTTCGGCAAGCTAGTAATTCTAGAATAGTAAAATAGAGTAAATTCCATAAGAAAGTTTCAGAAGCCGAGTATTATGCCCAGCGTGAATTCAGTAAGCATGTCTGAGTTATTATACCATATGCAGAATAAAAGTTAGTAAATTAGTATCAGATAGCGAGATATTATTCCAGATTTTGTATAACTCAGTATCATATTCAGTTTAATTCAGCAAGAGATTCAGAATAGAATACCAGATCATGGTCAGTATTATCGGATTTATTACACATGTTATATGTGATTGTTGTTGCTTGTAGAGACCTGATTGTTTTATGTGGGCACCTTAGATCTTCCTTGTCGCCCCAGGGTTAATAGTTGTGTCGACTCGCCTGCCAGAGGGTGAGGATACGTCACTCCAAGGAGTGGCATGCCGTCCGCTAGAGGACGAAGATGGGATGCAGCATTCCCCATAGCAGGCTGATCAGCATTATAGCATACCCCTATCGAGCGCTTGCGCCTAGGGCATAAATTACAGATTACAGATCACAGATCTCAGATTACAGTTTACAGGAGTCCTCCGGACTTAGATACAGTTATAGTCAGGGGCCTAGAGAGCCCAAGTTGCATACCTAGGGGGCCGGCGGGATGCTCATAGTTACTAGATGAGTGGAGTGAATTGTTAGTTTTGGATGGCGACCCGAGTAGGGGTATATAGATTGTGTGTTGATTGGTACCTTCTGGCTTATGGGGGCTGGTATAGGTTCTTGTATGCTATGTGTGTTATTTATTAAAATGATAGATAGCAGGACGCCGCATTGACAAGTATGCTTCTCACCTTCTTTCCAGTACATAAGTTTAGCTTAGATTATGCCATCCCAGACAGTCTTAGCCATTTTCTGTTATTCAATAACTATCAGTATTACTGTCTATTTTCAGTTATGTTTAGTTATTGCTTTGCATACTCGGCATCAGTGGTACTGACGCCCTTTTGGGGGCACTGCATTACTTGCCTGCAAGTACTCATAGACGAGGAGCCGATCCCTCGTAATTCGAGCCAGCACACAGGGTCATCAACTCCTGTCTTCCAGAGCTTGACAGATAGAGGTTTATTCCTTTTCTTTAGTTGTACAGTACGGGTAGGTCGGGGCCCTGTCTCGACCATCTTATCAATATTCTTAGAGGCTTGCAGATTGTATATTCCCTGTGGTTAGTTATACCGGTCGTGTGAGGTCGTGTCTATGTTTTAGTTTGTTTATGATGGTCGTGTGGTGCCTTATTCAGTTAATAGTTGGTGACCTTACCGGTCACAGAGTAGTTTAGCATTCAATTCAGCGTTCCAGTGAAACTAGTCAGCATGGCGGCCTTGTCGGCCCGCATAGGTTCCTTTATACTATTGTTGTTCTGGTTAGCTGTTGTTGTCTTACAGGTGGCTATAGGCCTAGTCGGCCGGAGGCTGTATTTACAGCCATTATATAGCCCGTTGGTTCCTTGAACCCAGAGTTAGAGCCAGCCTAGCACCAGAAATGCTTAGGCTCAGGAGTCCAGCAGTCTAGGTCTTAGTAAGGGCACCAGGTGCCAGTCATGCCTCCCAAGGCGGGGCGTGACAAACTTGGTATCAGAGCAGGTCGTATCCCAGGGAGTCTGCAAGTCGTGCTAAGTAGAGTCTTGTCTATGGATGTATTGTGCACCACATACCATAGGCAGGAGACTGCAAGGCATAATAGGATGGTTACTCTCTCTTCATATTCAGTTGTGCCATAGAGCAGTACAGTATAGGGTTGAGTCCCTAAAACTTATCACTCTTTGTTTACAAATAAAATGGCAGACCAGCGACATCCTATCACTGGTAGAAGACTGGATACCGCAGCAGGAGAAGGCGCCAGCAGGATGCCTCAGCCTTGTTTAGAATCAGCCCGATCTAAGGGCGATACAGAGGCGTCATCTCGACCTTCTCAGTAGTCCCTACCCCACCAGGAGCCACTCAGGACGACATTACCTCCGACAGTTCCTGTACCCACACCATCCGACTAAGAAATTCAAAGTGCAGTAGTTATGTTGGCACAAATGATGGCTACTCAGCGCCAGCCAGTGCCACCCGTAACAGCAGAATCATCAGGTGGGCCTGGCAGTTCGAGGGTCCGAGAATTTTTGGCACTAGGTCCCCCAAATTTCATAGGGTCAGATCAGGCAGAGGACCCCCAGGACTTCCTGGATCAGATATAGAGAATCTTCCGGGTCATGCATATGACATCTACAGAGTCGATTGAGTTAGCAGTATTCCGGTTGCGGGATATTGTTGTGTTGTGATACAAAAGTTGGGAAAGGTCCTGAGGGAGAGATGTTGCCCCTCCGACCTGGTCCAGCTTTTCATAGGCCTTCCTGGACCGTTATCTGCCACGGGAAATCCGACAAGCCCGGATGGATCAGTTTTTACACTTGGAGCAGGGGGCGAGGAGTGTACGGGAATACGCCCTATAATTCGATTCCTTGGCCCGCTATGCTCCAGCCTTTGTGGACACCATGCCATCTAAGGTCCACCAGTTCATTATGGGTCTGAACCCAGAGTATATTGAGGCATGTATGACAGCTACGCTGGGGGAAGATATGGATATTGCTCGGGTACAAGCCTTTTCCCAGACTATTGAGGGCCTTAGACAGCGGCAACAGGATAGCAGACGAATAAATCAGGAACAGCGCCACAGGAATAGATCAGATGAGATACAGGAGGAGATCTGGAGAGGGCCTAGGCCACGGTTGTCAAATAGGCCACCTAGACCCCCACCTCCATCACAGCCGCAGAGGGGTAGATTCAGTCACTGAGGGCAGTCAGAGTCCGGCGGCAGCTCACGAATGGTAGATTCACCCCAGCAGAGCAGAGCAGGTATACACCCCCACCTTGCCCTATTTGCAGCCGACCCCACACTGGAGCTTGCAAATATGTCTCCTCAGGGTGTTATATATGCGGGCAGTAGGGTCATGTGATGAGAGACTATCCAGCCAGGGTCTGGGTAACCGAGAAAGACAGGACAGAGCGTCAGCAAGGCCACGAGCTCCAGCATCCTCGGCAGGGCGTAGGCCCTCAGTCCCAGTAGGCAGAGGCCGAGGCAGATAAGGGGCCTCTAGTTCAGGTACGGGCCCAAGTCGTACCTATGCATTATCAGGGAGACAGGACTTAGAGGCGTCTCCAGATGTGGTAACAGGTATGATGACTATTTTCTCTCACCCTGCTTATGTATTGATTGATCCAGAATCTACCTTGTCCTACATTACCCCATTTGTGGCTCGAAAGTTCAGTGTTGTACCAAAGTTGGTTCAGTAACCCTTTTTAGTATCTACACCCGTCGGTGACTCCATCATAGCCAGAAGGGTTTATCGAGGGTGTACAGTAGAGGTTGTTGATCGTCAGACCACAGTAGATCTGGTAGAATTAGAGATGATTGATTTTGATGCCATTATGGGAATGGATTGGTTAGTGTTGTGCTATGCCAATATAGAATGCTGGACCAAGACGGTCCGATTCCACTTTCCAGGGGAGGCAGTACGAGAGTGGAAGGGTAGTAAAGCTATGCCCAAAGGTAGGTTTATTTCCTACCTTCAGGCAAGGAAGTTGATAGCTAAGGGATGCATTTGCCACATAGTCAGAGTCCAGGATGTACGGGTAGAGCCTCCGACTCTCTAGTCTACTCCAGTGGTTAATGAAGTCCCCGAAGAATTCCCAGATGAACTACCTGGTATTCCCCCAGAAAGAGAAATAGATTTTGCAATTGATTTGCTACCAGGAACTCAGCCCATATCAATCCCTCCGTATAGTATGGCTCCTGCTGAACTCAGAGAACTAAAGGAGCAGCTGAAAGATCTGTTAGATAAGGGCTTTATTAGGCCGAGTACTTCACCTTGGGGTGCGCCGGATCTGTTTGTGAGAAAGAAGGACGGCTCCCTCCGCATGTGTATAGACTACTGGCAATTGAACAAGGTTACAATCAAGAATAAGTATCCGCTTCCCAGAATAGATGATTTTTTTGATCAGTTATAGAGGGCTAAATATTTCTCCAAGATTGACTTGAGGTTCGGATATCATCAGGTTTGAGTTTGTGAAAGGGATATTCTAAAGACTGCCTTCAGGACCAGATACAGCCATTTTGAATTCCTAGTCATGTCCTTTGGCTGATGAATGCTCCCACAGTATTCATGGACCTGATGAACAGCATCTTCAGACCATACCTGGACCTATTCGTGATAGTGTTTATTGATGATATTCTGGTGAATTCTCTCTCAGAGGTAGACCACCAGGATCATTTGCGGACAGTGCTCCAGATTCTCAAGGACCGTCAGTTGTATGCCAAGTTCTCTAAATGTGAATTTTGGCTGAACTCAATAGCCTTCTTGGGGCATATCGTGTCGGATGCTGGTATACAAGTAGACACACAAAAAATAAAAGTAGTAAAAACATGGCCCAGACCTACCACTCCGACCGAAGTACGCAGTTTTCTGGGATTAGCAGGGTACTACAAAAGATTTGTTGAGGGATTCTCCACCATAGCGATACCTCTGACTAAGTTGACGCAAAAAGCAGTAAAGTTTCAGTGGATGGAGGCATGTGAGTAGAGTTTCCAGGAATTGAAAGACAAGTTGACCTCCGCCCCAATGATAGCATTGCCAGAAGGTGCAGAGGGTTATGTAATTTATTGTGACGCTTCGGGTATTGGGTTAGGATGTGTGTTGATGCAGCATGGTAAAGTAATTGCTTATGCTTCCAGACAGTTGAGGAAACACGAAAGAATTATCCTACCCATGACCTGGAACTAGCTGCAGTGATCCACGCCCTAAAGATATGGAGACATTACTGGTATAGCGTCCATGTATATCTTCACCCAGAGAGATTTGAATTTGCGGCAGCGTCACTGGTTGGAGTTGTTGAAAGATTATGATGTAAATATTCTGTATCACCCAGGAAGAGCCAACGTAGTAGCAGATGCCCTTAGCCGTAAGTCTATGAAGAGTTTGGCATACTTGCAGCCCGAGCAGTGGGAATTGGCCCGAAAAATACACCAGTTAGCCAGTTTAGTTGTTCGTGTAGCAGAAACAGAAGACAATAGAGTGGTAATTCAGAACACTGCAGTGTCGTCATTAGTTGTGGAGGTAAAGGAACGGCAGTATGAAGATCTTGACCTGGTTTAGCTTAAAGACAGAGTTCAGCAAGGAAAAGCGTCAGATTTTCAGGTAATCGAGGATGAAGTGTTGCGATGTAAAGGCCTCCTTTGTGTTTCGAGTGTTGCAGGGCTTCGCTAGTAGATTATGGGCGAGGTACATTATGCCCTCTATTCTTCCATCCAGGTACAACGAAAATGTACCACGATATCAAAGAAATCTACTAGTGGTCAGGTATGAAGAGGGAAATAGCAGAATTCGTAGCCCAGTGTCCTAACTGTCAGCAAGTAAAAGTTGAACACCAGAAACCAGGCGGATTGACTCAAAACATAGTTGTGCCTCTTTGAAAGTGGGAAGCGGTAAATATGGATTTTGTAGCAGGATTACCCCGCACTAAGCATAGAAATGACTCGATTTGGGTAATTGTTGACAGACTGACAAAATCAGCCCATTTTCTACCAGTAAGGGCTACTTTCTCTGCCAAATATTATGTTGAGTTGTATATCAGAGAAATAGTCAGACTGTACGGTGTTCCAGTGTCCATTATCTCTGACAGGGGGACGCAATTCACAGCTAAATTTTGGCAATCATTTCTCTTTTACTACGGCCGGTACAAGCTTTGTACGACTCGTACTGAGTGTCATAGGATACACCTTTTCATCCTTAGCCTTATGAAACTTCTCACAACCAGCAGTATGACTCGTAGCACCTTTCTACGGCTCGTACTGAAGACTGTGAGTTAAGTCTATTTTCTGCACTTTCAGGATATCTTTTGCATATTTTTTCTCCAACACCTATTTATCCTGTCCAAAGAAAAAGTGTCTTATATCCATATAAATATACCTAAATCCATGCTATTTTCTTAGTTTTGAGCTTCGAAAGTGTTGTAAACTCACAGCACATCAACTATTGATAAATACAAAGCAAGACTTTTAGTCAAAGGGTTTACACAAAAAGAACGTCTTGATTACTTTGGTACATACTCGCGATTAACCAGAATTTTATTCATTCGTGTGTTAATAGCATTAGTCATTGTATACAGTTTTAATATCCATCAAATGAATATGAAAACAGCCTTTTTAAATGGAGATTTAGAGGAAGAAATTTACATGGAACAACCTAAAGGGTCTGTAGTTCCTAAAAATGAAAAGAAGGTCTTCTTTTTTTTCCTTGTCTTTCTTATTTCTTTTTTAAAAAAATAAATCATTTCTCTCCTTTTGTATCTGTTTATTTTTTTAAAATCATATTATTATTTATTATTTTCTTATATCATAATCTGATTCCATACGCATTTTGGCTTCTTTTCTTTTGTTTTTTTATTTCTATTTTTATTCTTTTTCTCATGTTCTTTATTTCTTTCTTTTTTTCCCGTAATTTTATTTTTTGCATAATCTAATTTCATTCCCTTTTTTTTTAACTCCTTTTTCTTATTGTTCTTTTTTTTTCAATACAATAAAAGAAGATAATTGATATAGTAAATATTTGTTCATCTTTTTTTTTATTTTCATATTTTCTTTTTCTCTATCAGTTTTTTATGATAAATAAACAAGTTTATTACCTGTAAGAATTTAAAACAGAGAAAAAAGTAAGGTTTGGACATCCCCAGCCTTACAGAACACATATCCTAACAACTCAATTTAAATAACTATATAGTGAAAGTAAACAACAGTAACACTATGAACAAGTTCATGTTGCCAATTAAGGGCCTGTCTTCGCACTTGTTTCCATGTCAACACTTTGTTTCATATCAGAAAAGCATAAGAAACAACTAAAGAATAGATGATCAACATTCTCAGTAGTTCCCTCACAGTGCACATTCAACATCCTCAATACATCCCCATTTGATCAATATTTTTTTGTAAGTAACTTGCCACAAATATTTCAAATACAAAATAAAAGTTCATTTTGGAGAAGTTACATATTATATTTTGATATCCTCCATTTCACATTTGGAAAAGAGCCTCCTTAAACTGAAGGTACACCCTTTTAATAGAGAATTTTGTAATCTTCAGCACATCACCACTCATGCAGTCCTGCCTCCTCATTTCTTAAGATTCTTTTGGACTAGTTGGAAAGCTTGTGTTAGTGCAGTACCCCAAAAAAGAATCCTATTTTTCATAGTATATATGAACTCATTATATCCCCATTCTGTCATTTTTTATACACAAACATAGAAGTATACATATAGCAGCTTTGTTGCAAGACTCAATCTCTAGTATATTCGAACCACCACCAGCCTTTAGGGAACACAACTTTTCTAAAAGTACACACTCCATCAGTCCAAAAAATATTTTTGCACACTGCTTCAATACACTTAATCATCATATTTGGCAAGATAAAAATTTAAGATCAAAACACTTGGACTGAGAATAGAATACTTTTGATGATCTGAGTCCTTCAGCTAGCATATGACAGAAACCTAGAGCTCCAACTTTGTATCCTATCTATGATCTTGTCAATCAGAGACTGACACTGCAGTATAGGTACTCTGTTGGTGCTCAAAGGAACACCTAAATACGTGATAGGGAAAGTTCTTTTGGAAAAGTAAAGAAGTTGAATAATATGTTGTTGGATATCTTGGGAAACTCCTTCAAAGAAAATGAAAATCTTGGACTCATTTACAACACTAAAGAATTTCATGAAGTGTTTTTAAAATAACTATATAGAGATATTATCCCCCCCCCCCCTATAAAATAGTAGAAGATCATCAACAAAACTTAGTTGTATAATGTTCATCCTTGAGTATTTTGGGTTTCTTTGAAGTTGATTTAGAATTATAGTGAAATATTTCATGATTAAAACAAAATGTTCCCTTTCCTAAGACCGTTCTTAGCAGGGAATGGTTTACTGTGTTGTCCATTAATAAGAATTGAGTATGATACAGTTTCTATGTATATATATTGCATGATCCAATGTATGAATATCTAATGGGAATTGTAAATGGACTAGAACATGTTTCAAAAACCTCCAATCCACTAAATTAAGGTCTTTTTCATAGCTATTTTGAGCATACATGCATCTTGGGGATATATTTCCTCTGTTAATACCCTTTCACCAATTCATATTGTCATTAATCAGCCTTCCTCGATAAAAACATATTGATTTTGTCAATCAACCCATCCATCACCATCTGTAATCTGCTAGCTATAATCTTAGAGATAGACATTATACATCAGCGCACCGGAAAGGGCCAAGGCAGTAATCTCGATGGAGATTAGGATGAGCTTTGACGAATAAAAGAAGAATTGTTAGAAATTATCATAGGTGAGCAAGATATTTGCCTACATTCAATAATCATACATAAATTTTTCACTTTGAAAATTAGAGTACAATTTATAGGTTTGTAGATATTTCCTATAGAGAAGAAGCTCAACACAATATCAATAACTTATTATCAATTTTAGGCTAGGATCTTTCAGAAAAAGAGTGCATTGAAGCCATCACAACCTAGTGCCACATTATTATGGATTTCCCTCATTGCTACCTCCATCTTTGTTCTATTTATAGGTTCAGTGGCTATAGTTGTTGCTCCCTAGATAAAGTTGCACCACATTTCATCACATTAGGATTGGACGTGAAAATTTTTTGTACAATTGATCCCAAAAGATTCTAATAGAAGTCATTCACTTTCTTTATAGTCCCTGCAATAGTGATTACTAACTTAACTAGTACTGGTGGGCAGACTAGTCATAGTGTTTGGTATACTTCTGTTATTCAAACTAGCAAAGAAAAATGCAGAGTTGTCATCCTCCAATTTCAGCCACTACACTCTTGACTTTTGTTCTAGAATACTTTCTTCAACCTTGAGCCACTTTTTTGAGATTTAGTTTTATACTTTTCTCTGCCTATATCATAGCAATAGGTTGTCCTAGTTCTTGAATATAATTAATAGAGATTTTGCCTGCGCTACTTGATCTTATCATTCAAATCATCAAATTTAAAAGCATTCAACAATTTCATAGCCTTCTTTATAACTTTTAGTTTTCTCCATTCCAGAACACACTACCCCATGCCCCAGCTACTACCTCTAGGAAAAGAGTCATGATCCCCTGGATAACTTAGAAACTTAAAACGTCTAGCTCTCTTATCGTCTTCTCTCCCAAGTAAAACTTATGCATTATACTTTTTTTCTTTTTTCTCTTTTTCTAATTCCATTTTTAAAAATTATATTTTCAATTTTCTACTCTCTGTTTTTCTTAATCTAATTCTACACACTATTTTAGTAGGCATTTAAACATGCGATTTCATCTCATAATTTTAAATCATGAGATGAAATCTTGAAATTCTCCAAAAAGCTTGATTTAGGATTTCAAATCATGAGATGGGATTTTTCAAATTCAAAATTTACCCACAAGTTTATATTTTGTAAAATAAAAAAAGTCCACTATTTTATATATACCAACTATTTATTTAATAAATGTAAATAACTTTTGCCAACTATTATATTGCACATAAATAATTTGTCAACTTTTGTCCGTACTATGTGGGAAGATTACATTAAAGAGTAGTATACTACAACTCATATTTAATTTTACTTTTTATTGAACTAATGTTCGATTTTAAATTGTATTTGTTTTAGAATGGCTTTGTAATAATGTATTATATTTTATTATAAACTTTTACTTATACAATCATTTAGGCAACTTGAATAGTTTTTACAACTTATGGAGTTCTTATGTTCATGAGGAAAAAATAAAACTTAAAATTTTCAAATTGCATATTCAAACAAAACTTTAAACTTTAAACTTCATCGCATATGATTTCAAATTATGATTTCATCTCGCATGGACAAATGGGCTCTTAGTTTCTTTATTTTTGCTTCATTTTATTTTTCCTCTATATTAATTTTTTAAAAACTAATATACTACACCATTATATTTTCTATATCAATTATCAAAAAAATACTTATTTTAGCATATAATATATCAATAGCAGTTTAAGTACACTACTGCAGTATATTATGATATCCATATAATATATAACATATACTGGTATGGGATCATATATAGAGATTCGTTCATTCATTCAAAAGACAACACTCCTCAATCATCTATGCTACCACATTGTATATATCATGTATTGATAGATATCAGAAAGGACTAGTTCATTCCTTTAAAAAAATACTCTTCACTTCTCAATGATACCTAGATAATATATAAATCATACATTAACAAGGTATCATAGAAGACTGATTCATATCTTAATAAAACACTCATTATCCTTTAAAATAGTCACATTGTGTATATCATATTGACAATACTGGATGGATTATATATATATATATATATATATATATATAAAGTACTTCTCAATCTTCTATAATATCCAAATAGTATATATTATATACTAACAAGATATCATAAAGGACCTGTTCATTCTTTCAAAAAAGAATCCAATCCTATATGATGTCAACCCGGTATATATCATATATTGACAGGATATTATAGAGGATAGATTCATTTTTTTTTTAAAAACATTCTTCAGTCTTATATGATATATATCATTAGGGGTGTACATAGTCCGAGTTGGTTTGAATTTTTTAAATACCAAATCAGATCAATTGTATCGTGTTTTTAAATCTACAAACCAAGTCAAATCAATAGAAGTCTGATTTTTTTGGATTTCTCAAATTTTTTGAATTGTTTTTGATAAATTCTCTATAAAACATATAACTTATACTTGAAATATTTCTTTAACTATAGTAACATACAACTATCTAAGGTGGTTCATATTTAAGAAAATAACAAAAATGATGAGATGAGTGATGATATTGTGCTAAAATATTCAACAAAGAAGATAATAAAATCGCATAAAACAAATGTTGATAATTAATAAGTCATAATGAAAATGATCATATACTCTAAAAGTACTAAGTCATGCCAAACAATGTACGACTATAATTACATGACTAAACATTATAAAAAAAATAAGTTATATATTTTCACTCTATAAATTAACCTGCAAAATTAAAGAATAGATATTTAATATGTATTATTGTCATTCGTAGTGTTGAAATTATTTTATTTTGTTAGTAAATATTGATTTGGTTTTGATTTAGGTGTTATTTGAGTTAATAACATTCATATATGAACTATAAAACTTATTGAATCATTCAAAATTTTAAGTCCAAACTTGAAATAATACATGGTATAAGACAAAAATTATAAAAATAAGTTTGAGAAATATTTATAAATTACAAAAATATTTATAAAAATTATATACATATAGTGTCGGGTTGGTTGATTCGGTTTGACTTTTTAAATTAAAACCAAACCAAACCAATTATAGTTAGTTTTTTTCCAACACCAAACCAAGTCGAACCAAATCACTGACCGAATTATTTTTTGATGTGACTCGAATTATCAGGATGGTGCGGTTTGTCAGTTTTCAACCCCTATATATCATATACATACAGATTATCACAGAGAACTCGTTCATTCCTTCAAAAAAAAAAAGTTATCCGTCCTCTATGATATCCATCGTATATATTATATGCTAACGGAGTATTAATATAAATGATAGGTTCATTTCTTTATAAAAATAAAGTTTTAAACTTAATTTTGATATTTTAATTTTTATATCAGTTTTAACAAATTTACTTGTGAAAAAAATAATTATAAAAAAGTTGAGTCATATTTTAAATATAAATTTTATTTTCATATAAAAAAGTTTTTTTCAAACATAAAAATATAACTTTTATTAATTTATATTTTAATAAATATGTTTGTGACTTTAATATTTTTATTAATTAACTCTTGTTCTATTGTAATTATGTTTTTAAAATTTTTATTAATATTAAAAAATAATTAGCTAATATTTATTTTTAGATTTCAAAAGAAAAATAAAGACAAAAAGAGAAAAGCATTTTTAAAAAAATTATAAAAAAAAAAGAGAAGAATATAAAATAATCAAAAGGAAAAAAAAAGTTAAGAGAAAAGCGGACAAAAAGAAAAAAAGAAAACAAAACAAAAAAGTTTAAAAGAAGGTGGAGAAAAGAACATAAAAACAGCTACGGCCTAAGGGAAGAAATGTCGTGTACGTCTTTGGAGCCGGTGAATAGTGAGAGTGTATTTTGCGGCAAAAACTAAAAATAGCCGATTTGAAAAACTTAAATGCTACGTTAAAATAGGAGTAATTCGTGTAAAAACTCGATAAATTCATAAATTTGACATATAATGTAAATTTCTTATTTTTCTATATATGTTCGGTTTGCTTTTTATATTTGAAAAAAATTATATAGTAGTTCTATCGAATTAATTGCAGAAAATATCTCATTAGGCAATCTTTTATGATTATTATCATAACATATTCATAAACTGTTATGGTATATTTCATGATATCATTACACTATATTCATATACTGCTGTGATATTTTATGCGCGAAAGACTTTCAAACTCATAGTGGAACACGAATTGTAATTAGTTTGGATCGATTGAATATTTTCAGTAATTACTGTGACACGATCTATTTTGACGTAATTAATTTAATTTTTGATCTATTTTGTAACCTTCTTCCTTATATTTTCTTTTAAGAATTGGGCTTTTGGCCATTAACTAATTGGGCCGAAAAGTATGCCCGCACTAAACAGTATTATAGCCCTGATGAATTTCAAGATGTGAGGCCCAGTTCATAAATTTCATTGAGAACCAACCAAAATTGATATACATATTAGACAAAATGTGTAGTTGATAGTTGTCATTTTGGAATGAAATCAATCTTCTTGCAAACTCCGATCGAGTATTAATTACTTAGTCGGTTTCATTTTCTAGGACACTTTTTACTACCGTTCTAAAATGAATAACATAAATATTTTATATTTAAAAATAATTTAATTTTAGTTTTTTATTTTATTTTTAATGGCATACTTTTATAACTAAATAGATGTAATGATATGCTTTAAATCACAATTTTAGAAGTACGTTTTTCCTAAATCTCGTGTTTATTCAAATAATGCCATATTATTTGAAATGAGCAAGGACTGAGCTAGAATTTGACTTACGAATTTTATAGAATTCATTAATTTTGATTCAAATTTTATATTTATTTTTAAAAATTTATTTAATATACATAAATAATTTACCTGAACACAATTTATAAATTAGTTTTTCAAATTCAAAATACATAAAGTTAAAATCCTGATTAGAATGGTTAGCCATTGTCATGAGTTGATCATCTTTGTTGCTAGCTAGCTAGCTGTATAATAGCTTAGCTAAGTTATGCTTGCCAACAGGTTAGAAAAAGTTCATATCTGCCTCTCTTTTCAACTTAAATCCAAAGAATACATGCAATCTTGTACATAACGTTAATTTATTGCATTTCCCAAGTTAATGATAAGTTCTTCCCCCACAGAACCCAATATCCCCAAAATCAAAAAGATACAGTTGTTCCTTTTTTGTTCTTAACCATTGTAAATGAACTGGTAGGAAGCAAAGAACAAAGAGATAACCACTTTTGGTACAAGCTGAGTCAGAATTTAAAATTTATGAGCTCTAAAATTTTAATTTTTTTAAATTATTGAATTTTAAATTGATAATTTGTACTTATAAAATAAATTTCTTAAAATTATATATAAAGCTTGAACCAAAACTATTGAGTTTCGCCGAATAATCTGCTTCATGCATTCTGGCTTTGCTCCCGACTTTTTTGGGAAATTATTAGTAGTAGAAGACATGGTACAGCTATAGTTCACTGAGGATATGACTTTAAAATAGGAAAGCATGTAGATTGCGGAATATTGAGGTAGAAGGTTAGTAGGTTGTAGAATGTTGTCGCGTTTTTCAGTAGGATAGGCTTGATAGTATAGTCTAGAACACCATATATGTCGTAGTATTAGTCTTATTCGGGTAGTTTCAAATGACGTTGTTATTGTTCCTTTTCTATATGCTTTGTATCGTTTTATATATTAGTTGTCATGTTTTCTTCATTATCGTATTTTTTCGTTCAGATTTATTTTGTTTTGATAGTATTTGAACCGGCGGTTTTTCGGAAACAATATCTTTGCCTCCACACAATTAGAATAAAATATGAGTATATTTTATTCTCTCAAACCTCACTTATGAAATTACACCGGGTACAGTAGTAGTAGTAGTAGTAGTAGTAGTAGTAGGGGAATAGAATAAGGATTTGAAAGTATTAGTAACAGTATTTGTTGGTACATACAATAATTCATTGCGTCAGCAGTTGATGTTGTCCACATTGCATTGGCTTCTCTTTCTATAAAGATGGGGTGGGGGGAAAGGAAGTTCCATTATTATACACCACTATCTACTCTTATGTTTTTGAGAGAAATAAAAATAATGAGTTCTTGGTCATGTTCAATTGTCATTTGGTTTGTTTTAATTGTTGTAATAACAAGAAGTTGTAATTTGGTGGAAAGCAAATGTGCATTTGAGGCAATTTTTAATTTTGGAGATTCCAATAGTGATACTGGTGGATTTTATGCAGCATTTCCTTCTCAAGGGTCTCCTTATGGAATGACTTATTTCAAAACACCAGTTGGAAGGGCAACTGATGGCAGAGTCATCATTGATTTTCTTGGTATAGTTTTTTCATCTATTTTTTTTTTTCCAAGTGCATCTTATTCTGTAAGTGTTGATCTGATTGTTATATTATTTTTTTTTGTTAGATTGTTTCAAAAATAATAAAATATTTTTATTTTTAATTTTGAAGTCTTTATAGTCACAAAAATGGTATGGTATACTTATAGCTTGTCTGATCAAATTTTAAAATCAGTTTATTATAGAAAGTGCTTTTCAAAAAAATACGTTTGCCAATAAGCAATTTGTGTTTAACTAATAAGTTTAAAAAATCACTGTTCAGCAGCAATTGACGTTTAGCCAAACTTTGTAAAAGTGCTTTAAATGTACTTTTTTCAAAAGTGTTTTTCACTTTTGCGGGAAAACTAATTTTTTTCTTATTTTATGAAAAATAACTTCCACTACTCCCTAAAAATACTTATGTTTTTTAAACGCTTGGCCAAACACCCCTTTTTTTTAAAAAATATATATTTTTTAAAAAAATAAACATTTTTGACCTTATAAAAGCTTGACCAAACGTGCTATTAATATCACAAGTTTCAGTCTTATAGCCAAACACAGATGATTATAGCATATTTATGATCATAAAATTTAAAAATCTTTATTTTTTTCTTAAATAGTGTTGAGTACTCAACTATATCACATAAAGGATATGTTTGATGGAAGAAAAATATTTTTCAATTTTTTTGTATATGATTTGTTCAAAATATATTTTCTAGGAAAATAAGCTTTTTTTTTAAACTGATTACATCCAAATTCTCAAAAGAAGTCTCCTTCCACAACTTAAATATGTGACCTATAAATTACATAAAAATAACTTTATTATTACTGCAACGCTCGCCTATTACATTTTGATTACGTGATCATAGTATAATTCTATTTACAGCGTCTGTCGGTGTACAGAAATGAATCTCAAACAGAATTATGTAAGTTCATGAATGTCTTTTTCTTACTATTCCCTAAATGACAAGAAAGCATATTGGTCTGAAGACAGTATGGAATTGCTGGAGTTTTGTAATTACAAGACAGAGAAAAAAAAGCCTTAGCTGTAAAAAGCAATGTTGGTCCATGTAAGGGTGGAATAAGTTTTTGTTTTGTCCATAGGTTTTTCTATTTTTGGTAACTTGTGGATATAGGTTTTTCCCATTCTTTGTCCCAGTAGAAATGACTTGACTTTAGCTTTTTTCTTTTCTTTACATTATTCTGCCTTTATAGTAAGTGTGTTAGTCACAAGTGTGTGGGATCTAGCAACAATGCTACAAGAAAAATGAGTAACGGTAAGATAACTTATAAGTCACGGGTTCGAGTCATAAATTTTAACTGTTAACTGTTTGCATCAGGTAGATTGTTTATATCATACTTGACTTTTTCCATCCCTGCGTGAGCATTCGATGTTTTGTGCATCAATCTACTTTTTTTTTTAATAGCAAAATAATCTGGTCTTAAAAATCATATTGACCAGAAAAATTTGATCGTCACCCGTTGTTATTGGTTCCGCCGCTAAAAATTAATAGAGTTACTGGTCCTTTAAGATTTTTAGCAATGAATCGTGTGTTCCCTCTAGACTCTAATTCGATTTTGAAGAAAGTGTTAATTAGTGTTGTTTAATTTGGTGTGCATGCAGCTCAAGCATTAGGTTTGCCATTTGTGAGTCCATATTTGCAATCAATTGGATCTGATTTCAGACATGGTGCCAACTTTGCAACATCAGCGTCAACAGTCCTCATGCCACAAACATCATTGTTTGTATCAGGTGTTAGCCCTTTTTATCTAGATGTTCAACTCCAACAGTTCAAGGAATTTAAGGCTAAAGTTGATCAGCTTCAAACCAAAGGTAAAATATTTTGACTTTTATCAACCGGGATCCACCACAGGTTGGATTTAAAAGCCGTGTGATGGGTAACTATCCAGTAAGGTTGGGAGAGCACTTTTAGACTGATGAACATATATATTAGAGTAGCTAGTATTCCATTTAACAAATATTCATATATATCTTTATATTTTATTTTATTTTCTTTCCAGGTAACACTAATCTACCTCCATCAGACATATTTGGGAAGTCGCTATATACGTTGTACATAGGCCAGAATGACTTCACTGGCAATTTGGCAAGTTCAGGAATAAGTGGAGTCAAGCAATACTTACCTCAAGTAGTTTCCAAAATTACTAGCACCATCAAGGTAATAACATTAGAATATACTTTCCGACTTAATTTATGTGACATAGCTTGATTTTGCACGGAGTTTAAGGAAAAAAATTCTTGAAATTTAATTTGTATTCTTGAATATATCGTAACATTTATGTGTCAATAAAAACTTCTAACTAAGGGTAAAATGCAAATTTTAAAATTAATTAATTTCAATATATAAATTTTTGAGTTCCTCACATAGGTTGTGAATGAAAAATTATTCTTCTTATATGATCTTAAGCGTTTCTCACATCATGATCTAACTTTTAAATTGAGTTTGGCGCAAAGTTTGTTCTTATATATCACGGTATTAGAGTCAAACCTATCTCAAATCGCCGTTTATCGGATGTTGGAAGCCATATTAGATTGTTCCCACATGAATTATGAATTGGGGATTTGGTCTCCTTATATAGACTTAATCATTTGACTTTTGGGGTGAAAATCTGATCATTTTGATTTAATGGAATTTTTTTTACACCAGGAAATCTATGGATTAGGTGGGAGAACATTTCTGGTACTTAACCTTGCACCAATTGGATGTTACCCAGCGTTTTTGGTGCAACTCCCTCATGAGAGTTCTGATATTGATGAGTTTGGATGCTTAATATCATACAACAATGCAGTGGTGGACTATAACAATATGCTTAAAGATGCATTGGCACAAACCAGAAAAGATCTTTCTGATGCAAATGTTGTTTATGCGGACACTCATGCTGTGCTCTTGGAGCTTTTCCAACACCCCACTTCTCATGGTAAGTTAATTTCTTTTGCCACTATATAAGTTCAATGAAACATAGGCTGAATACAACAAGTCCTTAAAATTGTCATTTTGGCACTCGAATTCAATTAAGTATCTGAATACATGATAAAATATTCCTATTAGATATTTTCGCCTCAGATTTTGGAAAAGTTTTTGTCCGTTATGTAAATAAGTTAATCACATAAAATGTGAACTTTCCTTTAATTAAACACATCAACATCAATTAAAACATGCATGAGATTTTATTGGTTATTGAGACTAATGGGTACAATTAAAAGAGGTGCATATTTTAAGTAATTGACTTGTCTACATAACGGACGCTCGGACAGAAAGTTTCTCCAAAATTTGAGTCTAAAATGTATAATAGAAAAACTTTATAATGGATGTGTGCAGGTGCGGAATCGGAACAAATCATAATTTAAGTGTCTAAATGAGATTTACTATCAAGTTGAAAGGGCTATGGATATATTCCGCCTAAAATTATCAAACCAGCTTCTAATGATATTTGTCTTTTTAGGGTTAAAATATGGAACAAAAGCATGTTGTGGACAAGGAGGTGGTGCTTACAACTTTAACCAGCAAGTATACTGTGGAAATACCAAAGAGATAAATGGACAAACATTGTCAGCCACAGCCTGTGAGGATCCATACAATTATGTAAGCTGGGATGGGATACATGCCACTGAAGCAGCAAACAAACTCACTGCAGATGCCATTCTCAAAGATTCTTATTTTGATCCTCCATTTTCACTACATAAATTCTGTGATATTCAGCCTATTGGTTGATACATGAAACACACAAGTTTTACTAGGAGGAATGAATAAATAAAGGTCGCGTGTTTAATTAAAAATGTTGGTAATAAATAGATGCATTAGGTTGCATGTAGACTAATGAACAATGGATCAACATAATACTGCATCAGCAAATGGCCAGGCCTTAAGAATTTCTTCTCGGCACCATATTTTCTACCACAAGCCTTCTACAGATGGCAAAAACTGGAATATCAAAGTGCTATCTAAAGCAACGTCAGACAGCATCAGAAATTAATCCCTTAAAAACTCAAGAATGACAGTCTTGAGAAGGCAGCATTGCCATTGGTCCCGGTGAGAAATCTTGGCCTTCGCCATAGAGGCAAAGATTAAAATTTAATTCTGCTGACTCTGCTCTGCAGTCCTAATAATAATTACAAGAAAACAGAATAGCCCTTGTGGGAGTGAATAATTGCCACTTCCAAATGAAGAAACAGAATCCCAGAAGACCTTAAACTTCCTACTTGGACAAACTTTCAGAACTACACAACTTTGTTGTTCAAACAGCATGCACCCCTCAAAATAAATAGTGTAACAAACAAAATAAAAAGAATGAAGCAGGTCTGACCATTTAAGTTCTCCTAAACCAAATTCATCATCCAGCATCATGACACCTTACAAAACTATTAAAAAAGCGGTAGTAATGAACTGAGTCCAAATCCCTCTTTTTTTACTCCTAAGAAAGGCAAAAACTCTAGACCAGTAACCTATGAAGAAATCAGTTCACAGCCATGAGTCCAACCATAGACCTAAAGGGGGGCCTACAAAACCTAAAGGATAGCATCCTGCAATCGAAGTCTCCTCATCCCCCATCCTCTAATCCAAGCTTCCTGTTCTCAGAAGACAACTTGAGCAGAGACTGCCAGAAACGGGTATGACAATATTCTACAATAATCGCTCAATGCAAGTACATCAAGCCCCTCTAATGAGGTGCAGCAACCAATTCAGAAATGTGACGACACCCAAACGTTTCAGCAGTGAAACGGCAAACCATACGTCAGCAGACAGCCAGATTACAAGCATAATTGAACGGAAAGAACATTGCATTCATTTCATGAAAAAATAAACTTTCATACAGAACTCCAATGCACAAAGCTCAATCATACAACTTCAAACGATACACAAAATACTCTTTCAATGTTTATGGAAAAAGAACGCCACAGAAATATTGGTAAGGCCTATGATAGACCACAATAACAGCAGTCAATGAGTTTACTTCAGATTTTGTCAATGTCTTCATCCTCAAATTCAATGTAATCATCACCAGCACCCTCATCCTCTTCATCCAGAGTATTAGCAATGCCCTCATTAAGCCTTGTATTCTCTGGTAACTCTCCATATGCCTTCAATAACCTGGCCTCGTCAGGCATGTATTTCAAGATCACATCAGCTTTGTCATCCTGGCAAAATCAAAATTACAAGTTAAAAACAGCAATATCCACATCGGAAAGAACCCAAATCTCATCAAAGCAAGCCTATAATAAAATAAATTTCCAAGTAAAACAACAACGCCTTAATCCCAAGCTAATTGAGGTCGGCTGTATGAATCATCATTATCAGATGCCCTGTTTGGATCCAAAATATTTAAATACTCCATGCTTATGGAAACAGTAGTTGTTCTCTATATACCCAAGTGGTTATGTCTCTAATATACTAAGAGTCTTATAGTAAGCACTAGTCTTTTAGATAGTATCACCTATACAGATTTTTCAACTTCCATTGTTTTCCATCTTTTGCTGGATATGTACAGATTCTGAGATATTGTAAATCTCTTGAGATAACTTCTTTCTATGTTTAATCATCATGTTCTCATATCTAAGAACCAGCGCACCTAGAGGACTAGGTAATAGGTGATCAACCATCACTAAGAAACATTTTCATTTTAGCTTCAACATGCTATTTGCACCCTCTGTTGGATGTGATCATTTATGATTTTATCTAATCTTGTATGAACGCATACCCATCGTAACTTTCACATCTCTACAACATACATCTTGTTGTAGATTTGTTGGGCTTAAGATGTGACCTTTTAGATGATAGAATTTGCTTTTCATTTTGATAGGTATCTTCCTAGAATGAAACACTCCATTTCAACCATCTTACTTTAATACTATGTGTAACATCTTCATCTATCATTCTGTTCTCCTAGAACTTTGAGCTAAATATCTACACTGTCAACATTTAGATACCTCAACCCCATCTAATCTCAAAACTTGCAGTGCATGAAATTTTATCCTACTCTCAACTTATGTCAAATCCCTTATTCTCTAAAGTGCTTCTCCATTACTCGAGCTTTTGAATGACAACATCACTAGTCCCATCAATTAACAAAATTTAGCTTGCAAAGAGCGTGCAACATTGTACTTCATCCTGTATATTGTTGGTTAGCCCATCCCATAACAAGGGTAAATAGACATGAGCTTAGCGCAAAGCCCTGGTGAAACCCCACAATAATGGGGAACTCCCACCTCTTCCACCGCTGTTTTCACACTTGTGACAGCTCTCTCATACATATCCTTTATGCCATTTAAATATCTGACATGAATTCTTTTATTTTCCATTACCTGCCAAAGATAAATCTTCACATCCTATAATTCTTTTACTTTCCATTACCTGCTGATAGATATCATATGTATGTCCTTTCTCTACATATAATTTTTCAATCTTCTCAGTAAAAAATATAGCCTTTTGTTTAGATTTATCAGGTGCAACTTCTCACTGGAACACTGCAGTAAGAAGCAATTACAAAAACTATTTTACTCTTGAAAAGGACAGATGTATGTCAAGCCAGAAGCAGGAACACCACTGTTAATATATATACATATACACATATAATAAATATATATACATACACACACGCGCGCTTGCACGCCTACACAGGGGCGGATTAAGGGTATGAGGTGTAGGATACCCAGTAACTATTGCTCGGGCCTTGTATTTATATTGAGAATCTACTAAACACATAACAAATTTTTAGTTGGGAACCCAGTATAAAAATGGTCTGTTGGTTCAGTGGCAAAGGGGAACCCTGTTAAGCTTTGTTGTCCTCCACAAGGGTTTGAATCCCTTGGGCAGCATAATTATCTTGTTTTTTGCTACTTTTTTTTTCTTTTACAAAAGCCATGCAGCAAGCCTTTATTTTGTCTTACTTTTTCTTTATAATTTGAGAAGCCATATACTTCAACTCTTGGATCCACCTCCATGCATATATATACCTACATAACTGTCAGTCGTACATAGACTTGCTACTTCCCTGTGATAGATACCCATACTACTACAAAGTAATAGATGTTCCATATCCAATAAATTAAATCCCCGGTCTTTCTATGCCCTTCAATCAAAAAAAACATGGAATCAATAGTTCTATTTTTGTACATCATCCCGTTTATACTTGCTTCCATCGAATACTCTTATCAATTTAGGCAAGGTGATCGAAATTTTACTTTTCGTGAATACGAGACGACCTTAAGAAAAAACACAAAATTCTCAAAACGGACATGCAAAATACAAATAGAAGAAAAGGGTATCGGGAAAAATGGATCTTGCCTGATAGTCACGGAGTCCAACAAGAATGATATCACCAGCAGCGATCCATACTTTCTTATGCATCTTACCACGTATGTGACAAAGACGCTTAGTTCCATCAATACACATAGCTTCACAACGACCATTACCAAGCATACGAAGGACCTGGGCATACTCCTGTCCGTCTTCTTTGAAAACAAGCTCTCTTTTCTCATCGTCGGCTTCGTTCTTTCCTCTCTTCCTGTTCTTACCTCCCTTACCCTTGTTCTTCGGCATGTTTGCTTGATTTGCCTCTCTCTCTCTCTCTCTTTGCGTCTGTGGCTCAAACACCAACTTCGATTGGAGAAGGAAGAAACCCTAAATTGGAAAAAGGGGCGTTCTTATTCCTTTATCTGGATATTTTCTCGGCGTCTTGATGTATAGAAGCGTTATGAGCTAGCGTTGGAGCCACGAGAGTCATGGTGGCCATTGGACCAATTTACCCTTTTGTACACGTGTGGTGGACAATGGGGCCGTTTGTATTCAACATGGCATAGGTGGTGTTTTAAAAGGCAGAGGACGTGATAGCAAAGCATTTTAAGCAGCACGGATAAGAAATAAGTCTTAAGATGTAGGACATATATTTTATATATATAAGGGTGTATACTTTAGGATATTTTTAATTTTATAATTTTATTATTATTATTATTATTATTTGTAGTAATTAAAATATTTCTTTTATTAATTATCAAGTAGGAGGAAATATAAAGTTAAAGGAGAAATAAAAAAATTTCCTTTCTCAGCCAAAACCTCCTAGCCTATTTGTCGTAACAAAACACAAATAAAATTCACATCGGACCAAATTGAATTACAAGCTATTCACATAACATTCTAGCTTCCCATTTGCTCTACGTCTGATGCATAACCTCAATTTAATCTGATGAAGAAGGACCTCTATGGGCTTGGCCTTTTGCTGAAAAATTCCGCAGTTTCTTTGGATAGAGTAAACCACAGCAGTCATACTAGCCTTCAGCACAGTCCCTTTTGCATGTTTTCCACAGGCAATCTGTTTCACCCACTTTCATTCAACTTCCCAAGAGTGTATATGCACGTACCATCGTTGCCATTCCAATATCTTCCTCCACATAGTTTTGGTAAATGGGCACTCAAAATACGAATGCGCAGCAGTCCCATTTACAGTGGAACAAAAGATACATTCAGGTGTACAGGCAGCTCCCATTTGATCAATGGGTCCTTAATTCTCAAACGCTCATGTAATTGTAGCTAAAGTATGAAAGTATGTTTAGGTTCAGCTAAGTTGTGAACAGATCAGATGTTTCCATGCTATATTTTGCACATTCCCTCTTTATCGCTTATATGCAGTAGCTATATGAAATCTACCATTGTGAAGCAATGTAGTTTGCACTCCCAGGTCCATCCATAGTTTCCTCATGCTGATAAATTTCTGCACCGTCCATGATGCCTGTGTAGGCAAGGGCATCTCATAAACACTCTGCTATTTTATGTAATATGTGTGCACCCAAGTTATCCATAGTCTGTCCTTTTTTGAGCTAAGTGCCCATAGGAGCTTGCACAAAGCTTCTCTGTTCCATATTTGTAAATCGAGTACATTCAAGCCCCTTGCTCCTCGTGGTAGACATATCTGTTTTCAAGCTATCAAAGCTCTTTTTGTGATGGTTGCTTTCCCCGACCATAAGAAACTTCTGCAAGTTGTTTCTATCAGTTCTTCTCACTCTTAACTAATATTTTTATCATCCACTTCATCATTGATCTCTACATCTATTAGTTCTTCTCGCTCTTAACAAATATTTTCATCATCCATTTCATCATTTATCTCCACATCTATAACAAATATTTTCATCATCCACTTCATCATTTATCTCCACATCTATTAGTTATTCTCACTCTTAAATAATATTTGCATTGATTATTGTGTATATATTTTAAAGAAGGAGAAAGAAAAAAAGTGTAAGAGTACTGACAAAATATAGATGAAATTATCTAATTAACATAATGTTATGGAATCTCTATAATTTCAAGAATAGTCATCTAAAAAACTATTTATGACAATGTTATTTTCTACGAGAGTTGCTTTCTTTATTTATATATTTTAGGAAAAATCACTACAATATGAAAAACATGATAGCATGAAGTATAAATATCATTACACCAATAATAAAAAAAATATGATTTACGACAAAAATACTTTTAAAACAATAAAATCAAATTTAACTTTCAGGTCATATGCTTTTACCTCCGAGGCTTACATTTTTACATCTGAAACTTATGCCCCAAATTCTAGGACGTATGCTCTATCTATTTATGTCTTTCATTTGTGCCTCCTAACATTTTTTGGTATGCCTCATCCCGAACTCGTCCCAAAAACGATTTTGAAATCATTGCGTGGCATTACCTTTTCTTTGTCTTTCTGAATTTCCCTTTTCGGTTGAATAGAAAATCAAATCAAAAATTTATTTTATCGTGAGCTTTTTGAACATGATTTTCAGGTTGATTTGAAGTTAAAATTTAACTTTTTCATACAATTTAAATTTTAGAATTTGTATTTTTTTATAGACTTAAAATTTTCACAATTTATGAAATTTCGCAAAACTTCTTCGGCTCTTATATAATCTTATCAAATGAGCAAATTATAATTTATAAATAAAATATTAAATATATTAAAGTATTGTATTAATAAATTGCATATCTCCATATTTCTTTTATAAATAAATATTTGCAATTATATATTATTACAAACTTTTAAATACATATAATCTTTCAAAGATTCATTGGACCAATAAATCAACAAAATCGTAACTAAATATTTCTAGTATAATTCTCCCACATGATACATATAATTTCTTCATGTTAAGCATGAGTTTTTTTTCTTTTCGTTTACAAAATATAAAATTATAAATTAAATATTAAATTTTTTTTAAAAAAATCACAAACTTGAAATTGAAATTCTACCTTTTAGGTCTACTATAAAAGCAAGACGTGAAGGATATTATTTTCATTTTTAACCACTCTTTCAAGTTTGAAGGCAAGAATGCCAAGAAACACCATCAACACCCAGAGCTTGAAGATTAGAAAGCACTCAATGAGAATTTTTTTATTTTATTTTTTATTTATTTTTTATGTGTAAAATGAATATCAAATAATAAAAGAAAATTCAATTAAACAAATAACCTTTTTTAATTTTAATTTTTCCTAAATTGCATATGCCAAATTAAAAATTCTGTGATTTTGACTTATTTGTCTTAATTAATTTCTTAATATTTCTACTAAATATTTTTAAGTTAAAAATTTCATTTCACAAATTTAAAAATTTATTAAGAAAGCCAAGAAAAATAATTTTCATTGTTTTTGATATTTTTGAGATTTCCTTTTTTTCCTCTTTGTTACTTTTCTGATTATTCTCATTTTTGTCTATTAATTTTTTATTTTAATGATATTTTTTATCATTTAATTTTATCTTTCTTTGCATTCACCTGAACATCATTTTCGGTTTCTCCTTTACTCGTTCTCTTTTTTTATTCATTGATCTTTGATTCTTTAATTCCTTCGTATTAACAACTATTATTGCCGTTTCTTAATAATTATCAAGGGAATTACTTTTCTTTTTCTTCTAATTTTACGAAAAATTTCAAAAATTAATTTTTTGATTAATTTTTTCTTATATATTTTTATGATTTATTGCTATATTAAAAATTTAAAAATAACTTCATAAATAGTCTTAATTATAATGGGTTATGTTCCTCTTCTAACTCTCATATTTTCTTTTTTAACATTTCTAAAGATCACATGCTAATAAAGTTTCGCAAATGTACTTATATATATATATATATACACACACATATATATATATATATACAGATATACATATACATATATACATATATATACAGATATACATATACATATATACATATATACATATATATACATATATATATATATATATATATATATATATATATATATATATATATTATATCGTTCTTGCAAATAATTTTTTGTATATAAAGTAGCCTTATAAATTTAAAAAGTCATAACATCAATATTCTATCATCCTTCTTATTTATCAAAGAAAAAAATGAAACATTGTTGTTGTTCGAGTACCATCAATAATAATTTTAGATTTAATTATTCTTTTCATCTAATTATCACAGTCTTTTTTTTTGTCTAACCTTTATCTTATATGTATATTAATTCTTCTAAAAGATAATTTAGATATTTAACAAAATAGATGTAACACCCTGTATAATTTAAGTGGTAAACTCGTACTTTCGGGATATGGCCAAGAGAGCTTAATACCATAAGAAGGATGTGTTATGAGGTATTCAAATCACTCAATGATTGTATGTTAAGATTTGAAGTCGATCAAATTGTAAAATAAAAATCGGCAAAAGTTATTGCAAATTATTTTCAGAAATTTTTTGAAAATTGGTTCATATATCTTGGAGCTTTTCTCCTAATATGTAAAGAGTTAGGAGGCCGATTACCTATCAAATTAAAGTTTTATGATTTTAGTTTTCAATAGATTAAACCGTTTACCTATACGCCTTCGGAATATAGAGATATTCACTTTGTCACGACACTGCGCAAACATTTATGTGGAGGCAGGCCCTTTGCCAACGAAAAATATATAGATATATCTTGGGGGATAGTTTTAATTTTCAAGCAGTTTTCAGGCAAGGTCATCTTCCTCTTCCCTTCTCTAGGGTTTCAAGTTGATTTGAAGGGGAAATCACCACTAAACCTTTGCTCCAAGCTAAGAACAAGTTGAGGTAGTCGTAGAACTCGTCTAGAACTTGTTTGCGCAGTCAATTTTAAGTGTGTGGTCGATAATTAAAGAATCAGCTCGCAAGGGTTGTGGTGTATGTACTATTTGCTTCGTATGACGTAAGTTAAAGGTTTATAAACCTCCCTCTACCATTAATTTAGAAGTTATATGCTTTTATTGAAAACGACTACAAACGTCAAAATCTCTTTTTTGTTTGTGTATTGTGGACTATTTTAGGTGGTTGTTGAGTTACTATGTGTTGTGATTATTGTGTTGCAGTAGCATATCAAATTATTGATTGATAATAGTCGACCTAACGGATCGTTTACGAGGTATGTTAAGCTTAAATCTTCTTTGAAAACTTTTCTTCATTGTATAATTGATATGACTTGTTATCTACCGTCGTATTCATGGACATGTTAACTGTTGTTGGTTAGCTGCTGGAGTTGAACACATTGATTAGAGTAAGCTTCCTTTGCTAGGACTTACCTCATTTAGCTATTGCCTTTGTTAAAAGCGATATAAGAATCTCTTTGTATAAATTATCATCCTTTAATGGACTATTAATAATTTGTTGCCTTATTGAAACCTGAAGGGCCTTGTGGTTAGTTGTTTAGCATTTCATATTGTTATTGGCAGCATAATGATTAGTTTGGCGTAGAAGCCTCATGATTGTGACGCCTGTAAGTTATAAAGCTCGCCTATGGGCCTTTGGCGTATCTTGGCGCCTATAGAGCTAAATTTTTAGTGTTATAGTTCAATCTTTGTGTTAATCGCGTCGTGACTGCCTATCTATTTGTGTTGGTGAGTTTTCAGGTATATCACCTTTTTGTTAGCAGCCTTATAATTCGATGCGACATACGTATTATCGTGTAGGTCGCTTAAAAAGCCACCTTACTTGTTAATAGATAAAATATTGTCTGATACCTTCGTTGGCTATCTTATCAACTATTAGTGTTGGAGACTATGTCTTCGAGCTATACACGTATATATGCCCATTTACAAGTTGCCTAGAAAGTTTATTGATAAGCGTATCTTGCCTATCATGCTATACTTTGCTTATAGGATCTATAAAATGTCTAGAAGACCATATTAAGGTCTGCAGAGCCATATTGTAGTTTATTCACTTATGGACTTCCTTTATGCCTAAGTTGGCATTACTGGTCCTCAATAGAGCCTTGTGTACTCGGGGTGCAGTTACAGAAGCCAAGAAGGCTCAAGATACAAACGCAGGAGTCAAGTGTGCTCTAGTTACAGTTATAACTTACCTACGAGGCTACAGGAATATGAATAGAAGTATATAGATTAAAGTGTACCTGTCAGGGCTTATGGGGGCTTAGGTAGGTTATTGTTTGTTATTTGTACCTTCTAGGCTTATGGGGGCCAAGTTAGATTCTTGTTTGATTACTGCCAGTTTAGCTTACAGTATAACTTAATAAGATCTTTTGGGTTATCCTCATACTCTTATAGCTGCTTACCTTCAGTTCTTACTGTTAGTTTAATTTCAGCTTATTCTTATTACCTTATATACTCGATGCATTATAGACGCTCAAGCCTAGGGCACTGCGCTCTTGCATGCAGGTTTTGACATACAGGTTTAAAATACCTCCTCAGTACCAGTTTAGGCTCAGCATATTGGTTAGCTCATCTCTTCTGAAGTTACCATACTTTAGAGATTTGCCTATCTTTTGTTGAACAATTCTTTTTGGGTAGGTCGGAACCCTATCCCGGCCAAGTATTTACTCTTTAAAGGGTTGTAGGCTATGGTGTTGTATAGAAGTACGTTGTTTGCCATGTTGGCTTATTGTTTTGTATCGATAGTTTTTTAATGACCCATGTATATATATATTTATTTTTTATGTTTAGCTTTATCTGATTTAGATATCATGGTGGTCTCATCGGCCTGCATAGGGATTTGTAATATTAAATAACATAATGGTCTCGTTGGCACACATAAGATAATATTATTGTTACGAACTATTGGTCAGCTAATTATCTGCAAGTGTTGTATTGCGGACTTGCCGGCCAAGGGCTTTTTTTAAAAGCCAAGATATACTTATTTATTTTCTTGATTATGTGTTATTGGTATGCACCAGAGGTGTATACGTCCAGCTAAGTCAGCTCAAAGTCAGCGTGGTATCAGGTGTCAATTACGCCTCCCATGGAGGGGCATGACAATATATCATAGATTGTAAACCATAATTCAATTTTTTTCTCTTATTCATATACTTCAAACTATTATCCTTTCTTGAGTAATCAAATAAGTGATCTCCTTTCACTTTTTATTAATTTTGTAAAAAGAATAAAAATTGTTTTCTATCTTGACTAATTCTTCATTACTCATATATTAATCTTTTTTTTGCCTTGTTTAAACTAAGAAAATTCATTACTTTATGACTGATAGAAATAATAAATAATGAATTAGAATAACAAAAATCTTTTTTGAAAAATAAAGTGAGTAAAGAAAGATAAATAATATTACTAAACTATTTTGATCTAACCTAATATTTTTGCATTTTTCTAGTAGTAATCTCCAAAGGTATAGACCAACAGGTAATTGTAATGATTTATAAAAATCTAAGAATATTGTATTTTTCTAATATCAGAAAATAAAAAAACGTGAGTACTGTATTCTTATATGTCAATAAATATTTTTCTATGAATTAAATAATATTCTGAAAATTATAAAATATCCTTATATTTTATCAATAGGCTTATTAAAAATTGATCCACATAATTGTGGAAGGATATATATATACTTTCTTAAACAACAGCAGTTGACTTTTTTCCCCGACTTACTTTTATTTTTAAAAATACTGTGATCTAGAGAAATAAGAAATTAATGTTGTCACTAAAGAAATAGAAGAAAAAAATTAACGAAACTAATGAAAATTCAAAATAACACAAGTACTTAAGAATTAAAGGGGAAAGATGAACTATATTACAACATAACATAATCAAATTATTTTTAAAATAAAGAAAAAGAAAGACAAAAGCTGAAACCACATTTTAAAACTTTTTTCTATTGATGAATCAAAAATCAAATGCTTTTATCAGTGGCTATTGCACTACAAAATATATCATAGCTAATATGACTCAAAATAATTTTATTATAAATAAGAATATCATTTAGGTGTGATTTTAAGGTGTTATAAACTTGCCCTTTAAATAATTGAAACTATAAACATAAAGATTTGAAAGTTATGAATATTACTAATATTAATTAAGTAGGCGTTGGGACATGCGATTTCATCTAATTATTTCAAATCATGAGATGAAATCCCAAATTCTCTAAAAAGCTTGATTTGGGATTTCAAATCACGAGACAAAATTTTTCAAATGCAAAATTTAATCCACAGATTTATACTTTGTAAAAAAAGTCCATCATTTTATATATACCAACTATATATACCAATCATTTATTTAATAAATGTAAACAACATTTGCCAACTATTATATTGTCCGTGAGGAGATTGTCCGTACTATGTGAGAGGATTATATTAAAGAGTAATACACTATAACTCCTGTTTAATTTTAATTTTTATTGAACTAAAGTTCGATTTTTAAGTTGTATTTTTTAGAATGGCTTTGTGATAGTGTATTATATTTTATTATGAACTTTTACTTATTTGGTAAGATTGTATAAGAATTTGAGAAATTTAAATAGTTTTTACAACTATTGGGGTTCTTATGTTCATGAGGAAAAAACACAACTTAAAAATCTCAAATTGCATGTCCAAACAAAATTTCAAACTTCATCTCATTTCATATCATAATTTTATCTCGCATGACCAAACGGACTCTAAGAATATATATTATGAAGATGAAAAGGTATGATTTATAGAGATGACTTTTTAAAAGGAAATAATTGAAAAAAAAAAGAAGAGAAAAAGTAAAAAAATGAGAAAAAATAAATAAGATCCTTGACCAAAGTGAAGCCCCATCAATATTTTTTTCGTCTCTCTCTCTCTCTCTCTCTCTCTCTATATATATATATATATATATATATATATATATATATATATATATATATATCATATTATTATATAAGTGGGAAGTCAAAAAGTGAAAAGGTAGATTACCATTTTACTCCTCAATAAAATAAAATTTTAATTAAATATATAATTAAATATTAATATTTTATCATCATCATCAACAACAACAACAACAAATAAAAATAATAACAACAACAACAATAACAATAACAATAACAATAACAATAACAATAACAATAACAATAACAATAACAAGAACAAGAACAAGAACAAGAACAAGAACAATAATAATAACAAGAACAATAACAACAATAAGAAAAATAACAAGAATAATAACATTAACATGAACAATAACAATAACAATAATAATAACAACAATAATAACAACAACAAAAAAAATAACAAGAATAATAGCAATAGCATGAACAATAACAATAGCAATAATAATAACAATAATAATAACAATAACAATAATAAGAATAATAATAAGAAGAATAATAATAAGAATAAGTAAGAACCAAAAAGTTTAGAAGTTTAATTATTAAATTTTCATCTAATATTGAAAAATAATTTACTCTTTAAGTAAAAAATATTTGTATAATATTCGTGTATAAAAATGTAACTATATATTCTAATAACTTATGATACTAATTCAATATCCTTTAAAAGTTATGTTATTCCGTAATTTATAAATTAGCAAAATTAAAGTAGACTCTCATTCTCTTTATTATTCTCAAAAGATGAAAAGTTTAACGAGTTATCTGTAGTAAATAATAAATATGTCTGTTTATTACATATAATTATTTAGCACACCACACATTATTGTCTGTAACAAATACTAATATGTCTCTTCATTGCATATAGTTATTTAACATACACCACAATCATCTTAATAAATAGAATTCAAAACTGAAATAGGCCTCAAAATTTAGATACAAAAATAAGCTACTTTTTTAATTTGATACCAAAATAGACTTAGCGGACCAAATTATCCGCTATATGCTTTTTTAAAATGAAATTGTGACAGTGAATATAATGGACTAAATTATTCCGTATATAGCGGACTAATTTAGTACGTTCTATATACAAAACCTAGATCATCTTCTTCGCCGAAAATCAGGAGCTATTAACAACTTTTTGCTTCTCACCTGTTACACAACAGAAGCATTAGCTCTTTAAGGACAGTCACAGAGAAACTCTAATAAAGTTCACACTAAAAAAGGCTGGTACTTCCCTAAAGAAGGAATAAGCTAAATTATGTCATAAAGCTACTACTATAACTTCATGTAAATAAAAAATAAAAAATGTTACAAATGGTAATTGAAAAAAGAATATTGAAGCCAAAAATTTTAGGCGGGGGCAGGGGTGGAGGGTGAAGAAGATGATATGGGATTTGTATATATAACAGATTAAATTAGTTCGTTATATCCATCGTCATCATTCGGTTTTAAAAAAAAAGCATATAGCGGACTAGGCCTATTTTGATATCAAATTTAAAAAGCGGCATTTCTGTATTTGTTTAAATTTTGAGACCTATTTCGATTTTGAACTCTAATAAATACACCAGATAAATATCAAATAATTAAATGTAGTAAATTTTAACAACAATTGAAAAATGACTTTTTGTTAGCGCAACCTCCTCCCCCCCCCCCCCCCCCGGTTGCACTGCCACTCTTATGATCCCATGTTACCTGTTGCACTGCCACCCTCATGATCAGTATATATATATATTGCTTACTACTATAATATATAATTAATTATCTTTTAACTTTGTATCAAATGTGATTTTTATTAAACTTCATATATTGAGCAATTAAAAATTAAGTTCAACTAATCTAAAGTTGAAAAGATTACTATTATAATATTCTTAACATTTTCTTTTACAAGGAAAAGAAGAGTCATCACTCTATAATATTTATGACAAATTTGATTTCACCTCTATTTCTTCATTCTTGCCACACTCACTCATATACTAATAATTGAGTCATTAGAGTTAGAGTTGCTGCAGGAGAAGAAGATCAGCATAAATTTAGGTTATTTGTTTCCTCTCACATTCAATCTTATTCTTCTCTGTATATTTGTATGTTGGTGTCGGGTACTTGATATTGTGATAAAAACAATCTCATTTTAATTTTTTCTATTTATATTTTTGCAACTTGATTTTGTAGATAAGTACATTGATTTTTGCCACCTTATTTTATAAATTTTTTTATTGTGTGTGTGCGCGCACACATTTTGTGTCTTTGCTAATTTCGTTAAAAGAATTTAGATGTATTTATTAATTCTAAAATAGGAACCTATTGGCATATTTATATCATTAGAGGCTATATTATCTTAATTAGTTTTATATATTTCTTGCTTGATGATATATCTCTTCTCAGCTCTTGTTTGAGATCTTGCTTAGTCTATCCTCTAAAGAATGGCGAAGAGCATCTTTTATTGGGCCAAAGAGTGAGAAAAATATAAGGAAGCATAAATAGAGAGTTGGAGCAATATATTACCATATCAATCTATTTGTATAAATTATCAGTTAAAATAAAATTTTAAACAGAAGAAAATAACTAAAGCAGGATGTCCTATAAGACTTTTCAATTCAACTAATTTACTAGCACCCTGAGAAATTATTAAAAATTAGATATATTAACCACACAATAACAAGGAGTGAAGGAATTAATCTAAAGATTCTTTTCATAATTTTGGGAATGAAATTTTAATAAATGGATAAAATGTAAATGATTAAATTAATAGTATTTATTTTAACCTTTCTTATTTTACAACTTAACTTTTTAAATATATATATAAAAAAATTCTAACAATGATAAGAGACAATTTTTAAAAGTATCAGTGATTACATGTTCGTTAAAATTTTCTATCATGTAAATCTCAAAAGTAAATTTTTATTAGAAAATGGTATTTTCAGTATCATTTTATTTATTTTTTGCTATACAAAATTGATTCAAAGCTTCGAAAAGATTCTCAATTCAACTTGTATTATTGTTTCACGTTTTGTTACCTTTTTTACTAATATATGTAAGATACAATACTCAACTATATTGTCTTTACCTTCAGCAGTTCTTATGAAAAATACCACTACTTACTAAAACTGTGATTATTCCTAGCTACCATGATGTTTTCACAGTTCCATTTTCATTTTCTTTGTTTGCTCATAATAATGGGCTAACTGTTTCTTTATTTGTAGTCATTATTTCTTTGAAATAATTTAAGATTTTTTTATTGATTAGTTGAATCAAAATTATCACTAAATTGATAATAATTTAATACTTTTGCGCAATTGCTTATTTTTAACTATTAAATAATATAGTCATACATATTACATCTCAACTGAAATATAATACAAATAGATCAATTGTTTATATATTTAAATATATGTTGTTCTACAAAATAATTTGTGATACTCGTTACAATGCGCTTTTAAGATGATTTGTAACATACATACTGCTTGCTTAGGACCTACGTGCAACACACGTATTCAGAACTAGCATATATATATATATATATATATATATATATATATATATATATATATTATGACCATAGAAGATTATTATTAAAAGGATTAATTAACAAAAAGAAGAGAAAATGATTGAGGTGTAATTAAGAGGACTAAATAAGTGACTTTGAGGCTGATAACACAAGACATAATAAATGTAAGAAAAAAAATCTCACAAGACCAGAAATTAAGAAAGTAGCAAGGAAGGAAAAAGGCTAAAAAAATAAATTCTTTACCAAAATTCTATGCCACATAATTCTTTTATAGACCACAATTATAATATATATATATATATATATGCTTGCTATTTTATAAATGAGTCTTTGTTTATTTAATTAATCTTTGTTTATTTTATGAATGAATCTTTGTTTATTTAATTAATCCAACCAACATTTAGTTTAATAGTTATAATTTTTGTGAACCAAACTTATGAACCATCTGTCCATTTAAACAAAATATGCAGCAAACAAAATTAAATCAAGATTTATGAGAGTGATGAGCATTGATATTCAATTTTGACCTTCCTACGCTCGTATATGCTGTTTAAATATATTTTAAAAATTATCTTTTTATATAATTATTTAGTTAGCATTAATAATATTTAAATAATTAATTATGATAACTCTTAAATTTTGCATAATCATTCCAAATTATTGTTACACCCCGTAAGTCTCTAACGTTTAGTTCGCCTATTCGTACGTTAGTTAAGAGTTTTAGAGTGCCATACATACAAGGAAAGGGCCCGGAGAAAGGCCGAACGAGTGCAAAGTCGGGATTTCATGGGAGGAGGCCGAATCAAGTTGCCCAAAGGGGCAAAGTGGCACGGAGCAGCCCCCTCCGCGTTACCCAAAGTGGCACGGAGCAGAATCAGCGCGGCCGACAGAGTGCTACATTGCCTTGTATGCCGCCTAAAGTATATAAAGGCCTCACACTTATAAGTTAGATAATTATTCACATATTAACGGCCAGAACAGAGGGAAGTGAAGTATAAGGCTGTAGAGAGCATCGCTGCGGAGTTATTTTCGTAAAATACGCTCGGCAAATCGTCGTCCAGCCGAGCTTATATATATATATATATATATAAAAGTTATTGTTTTCTTCGAATATAGTAATAAAGTATCCTTATTCTTCCTTTAGTATGATTACAGTTGAGAAGGACAGTTGAACACGAGCAGAAACTCGCCAGTTAATTGATAATCAACGAACGAGGTATGTTAAGGCATTTCCTTTCGGCAAGTTAGTTTCTTCAGCATAGTAGTCCAGTACGAATCCCAGTAAACCATGTCAGGAGTATGTTATCATGTCTAGTTGTTGTTGTCGGTCGAGGCTCATAATTTGTATTGTTTTGGGCTGGATTACACATATATAGCTTCCGTGACCACCCCAGGGTTAATAGCTGTGTCGCCGCCCACCAGGGGCGAGGTTACGTCGCTCTACGGAGCGGCATGCCATCTGCAAGGGATGAAGATGGAGATCCAAATCCTCATATGCCGTGGTTGGCCTTATACACACCCCCGCCGAGCGTTTACACCCGGGGTGTATATATCAGGAGTCCTCCGAACTCAGACACAACTATAGTCAAGGGCCGAGCGGGCCCAGTTGCAGACCTAGGGGATCGGCAGGACGCTTATAGTTGGTAGTTGATCAGTATGACCTGGATAGGGGTATATAGATTGAGGTGTACTCACTAGGGCTAATGGGGCCCAGGTGGGTTACTCTATGCTGATTGTACCTTCCGGCTTATAGGGGCTAGGTAAGGTTTATGTTTGCTTTAGTTACTGATAGTTAGATAGTAAGACGCCTCATTTGTCAGGTATAACCCCTACCCTCCTTATTACGGTTATGTTTAGCCCTGATTTCACTACTTCATCCATCTTCAGTTCGGTTCCTTTACTTCAGTCATTGTCAGCTCTATTTCCTTACTTTCAGTTATTTAAAGTTACTGCCTTACATATTCAGTACCTGTGGTACTGACGCCCTCTTCTGGGGCGCTGCATTACTTTCTTGCAGGTACAGATAGACGAGGAGTAGGTCCCTCGTAGTTCCAGTAGGCCGTACAGAACCGTCAGCTCCCTTCTTCCGGAGCTCGTGTGATAGAGGTTTATTCCTTTTGCTTGTACAGTTTGGGTAGGTCGGGGCCCTGTCCCGACCATCTTATTACTCCTAGAGGCTTGCAGATTGTGTTACTTCCCTGTGGTTAGATAATATCGGTCGTGTGGGGCCCATATGTGTTTTAGATTATTTGTGTTGGCCGTGTGGGGCCCTGTTTACCTGTTGATTGGTGGCCTTGTCGGTCATAGTTCAGTTTAGCATCTGATTTTACTTTTCAGTTATAACTAGATATCATGGGGGCCTTGTCGGCCCGCATAGGACTCCCTATGATTGTTTGTCTCTGGCTAGTTGTTTATTTTCATAGGTGGCTAAAGGCCTTGTCGGCCGGGGGTTGTATTTACAACCGCTATATAGCCCGTTGTTTTCTTGATTCTAGAATTAGGGTCAGCCCTGCACCAGAGGTGCTTAGGCTCAGTCAGCTTAGCAGTTCAGGTCCTAATAGAGCACCAGGTGCCAGTCATACCTCCCAAGGTGGGGCATGACAAACTTGGTATCAGAGCAGGTCGTATCCCAGGGAGTCTGCAAGCCGTGCTAAGTAGAGTCTTGTCTATAGATGTATTGTGCACCACATACTATAGGCAGAAGGCTGCAAGGCATGATAATACTCCTTCTTACTCAATCATGCTATAGAGCGGTGCAATATAGGGTTGAGTCGCTAAGCTCATTATACTCTTTTGCTTGCAGAGAAATGTCGGACCAGCGACACCCTACGACAGGAAGGAGGCTAGATGTAGCAGCGGGAGAGGGCACCAGCAGGGTGGTTATGTTAGCCCAAATGATGGCTGTTCAGCGCTAGCCAGTGCCACCTACAGTTGCAGAATCCTTAGGAGGGCCTGGTACCTCGAGGGTCCGAGAGTTCCTAGCACTAAGTCCCCCGCAATTCATAGGGACAGATCGGATCGAGGACCCTCAGGACTTCTTAGACCAGATGCATTGGATTTTCAAGGTGATTCATGCTACACCTACAGAGTCGGTTGAGTTGGCGGTATTCCGATTACGGGAGATCGACATGCTGTGATTTGAGAGTTGGGAAAGGTCTCGGGGGAGAGATGTTTCCCCTCTGGCCTGGCCCAGCTTCTCAGAGGCTTTCTTGGATCATTACCTACCGCGGGAGATTCGACAGGCCCGAGTTGATCAATTCATACACTTGGAGTAGGGGTCGACGAGTGTTCAGGAATATGCCATGCGGTTTGATTCCTTGGCTCGATATGCACCAACATTTGTGGACACCATGCCAGCTAGGGTACACCGCTTTATTATGGGGCTGAACCCAGAATATGTTGAGACCTGCATCACAGCCACATTGCGAGAGGATATGGATATCGCTCATGTGTAGGATTTTTCTCAGAATATTGAAGGTATCAGATAGTGGCAGCGGGAGATTAGGAGGACAAGTCAGGAGCAGCACTGCAGGGACAGTGTTATACCCCGTAGAATTCCCGGCACCTAGATGACCTATTCGCACGTTGGTTAAGCATGTTTGAAGGCCATACGTGCTAGAGAAAGGCCCGAGAAAAAGATCGGATGAGAAACCTATCGAACCATCGCGGAAGGAGCCGAGGCAGAACCCCTCCGCGATGGCAGCGTGTCACGGAGGTGAAGCCTCCGCGTTGGCTCCGTGACATGTTGGCCTTGTCCAGGCCCAAGTATATAAAGCCCCACTTCGGTTTAATTTCATTAAAACCTCTTAAAATTTCCAGAAAACGCAGGAGAACAGGGAGAGAACGAAGAAGTAATATAATTTTCATCCGGTTACGCTGCTAAACGTTGTCCAAACTCAAATTAACCTCAGATACCGAGGTATTTAGCAGCAAAGAGCATTCCTACAGATTTAGTTTCGTGAAATACGGCCGACGAATCGTCGAGCCACCGAGCTAAGGTAAGTAGAATTGCTCCAAACTAGTGTCTATGTGTTCCTAGCTGAGAAGTGAATATCTCTCCCTTCTGGACCTCTGCAAAATAGCGAGTTTTCGACCGTCTTTCGATAAGCCTAAGTTTAGGCTATAAACTATATCGAAAGTGATATTGCTCTTTAAAATAAAGCTGTATTTAGTATTAATTGACATATTTATAAATGCAGTTGGGAGAAAATAGTTGAAGTACCGGCCGAGCCTCGTCCGACAGACGGATAGTTCGAGGATAAGGTATGTAAAGCTAGTTTCCTCGGCAAGTTAGTAATCTCGGTACAGTACGGTAATTTAAAGGCCAGTAGAATGTTCAGAAGTCATGTGTTATGTTTATTACGAATGTTGATACGATATTAGAAGCATCATGTTGTATTTAGCGCGAAACTTGTTAGCACGATATAGATTCTAATATAAGTGTTAGGAATTGCACAGCATGCTCAGTATGTGATGTGACACAGAATGTTAGGATATCATTGTATTCAGTTGAAACCCAGTAAAGCAATGTAATATCTGTAAGACATCTCAGAAGTAGAATGATAAGTTAAAATGAAGTTAGAAAGCATGTTAGGAATAGTAAATCATGTTACTATAGAAACTCAGCATACAACATAGTTTTCAGCAGAAAGACCATATCTTGTTCAGCATTAGACCCAGTACAGTCTGGCAGAAGACTATATTTATAAGTATTTACTATTACCAGCCTCAGCATGTATTAAGTACGCACATATTACTATCACCAGCTCAGCATATAGTATATACAAATACTTTACCACTATTAGCTTCAGTATGTGGGACATGCAGATAGTATTACTAGTTGAGACCGTTGTATTGTTTGGGGTTGGAATACCTAGCATCCATGACCGCCCCAGGGTTGATAGCTGTATCGACTCGTCCGCCAGAGGACGAGGATACGTCGCTCTACGGAGTGGCATGCCGTCCCACAGGGGACGAAGATGGGATGCCAGTTTTCCCCATATTGTGCCTTGATCGGCCCTTACACACCCCTGTCGAGCGGATACGCCCGGGTGTTGATTCAAGAGTCCTCCGGACTCAGATGCAGTTATAGTCAGGGGCTCAGCGAGCCCAAGTGCATACCCAGGGGACCGGCAGAATGCTTATAGCTATTATAGGAGATGGGATGACCGGGGTAGGGGTATAGATTCTGTGCTGGTTGTACCCCCCCGGCTTATGGGGGCCGGGTAAGGTTTGTGTGTGCTATGTTATGTTATGATATGTTATTCCGTGTTACAGTAGATACGAGTAGATCGATAGTAGAACGATAAATCCTCAGGTATGACTCCTACTCCTTCCAGTATAATTAAAAGAAGGTATGATTTACATTATCGGACAGTTAATCTATTCCTTTCTACTTCAGTTTCATCAGTTGTATTGTTATTTTCAGATATTTCTTTCAGTTATTGCTTTACATTCTCAGTACCAGCGGTACTGACGCCCGGTGGGGCACTGCATTACTTGCCTGCAGGTACTCATAGACGAGCAGGTGATCCCTCGTGATTCCTATCAGCGATCGAGTATTCAGCTCCTGTCATCCGGAGACTGAATCCCAGAGGTGTATTTCATTTTCTTTTGTTATACAGTACGGGTAGGTCGGGGCCCTGTCCCGATCATTTCTATTGTTATTCCTAGAGGCTTGCAGTCTGTATATATTTCCCTATGGTCAGATGAGCCGGTCGTGTGAGGCCGTGCAGTTGTATAGCTGTTAGTACTTTTGTTTCCTTCATGTTGGCCGTGTGGGGCCATAGTTCGACTGTAGTGGTGACCTTGCCGGTCACGTAGCTATCCAGTACTTCAGGGTTGAGTTATAGATAACTAGACAGCATGGTGGCCTTATCGGCCCGCATAGGTTTTCTTATAGTTGCTTGTTTCTGGTTAGCTGTTATTATAGGTACAAGAGGCTATAGGCCAATGGGCTGGGGGCTGTGTTTACAGCCGTTATATAGCCCTTTGTTTCCAGAAATGTGAGTTAGAGCCAGCCAGGCACCAGATGTGCTCAGGCTCAGCAACCTAGCAGTATTGGTACTAGTAGGGCACCAGGTGTCAGTCATACCCCCCAAGGCGGGGTGTGACAGACAGACCGGGTGAATTACAGGGGGAGTCTCGGGGAGGACCTAGGCCACGGTTATCAGATAGGCTGCTTAGGCCCCCGCCTCCACCACAACGGCAGAGGAGTGGGTTTAGTCGTCGAGGGCAGCTAGATCCCGATGAAGGTTCGCGAGCAGTAGGTTCACAGCAGCAGAGGAGAGTGTAGCAGATTGGGTTTATGATACCACTTTGCCCTATTTGCAGTCGAATCCACTTTGGAGCATGCAGGTATGGTTCCACAGCATGCTACATTTATGGACAGGAGGGTCACCAGATGAGGAATTGTCCAGCTAGGGGTCAGGGTGACCGGGATCGACAGGATAGGTCCTCGGTAATATCAAGAGCTCCAGCATCCTCGGCAGGGCGTAGGCCCTCAGTTTCAACAGGCAGAGGTCGAGGCAGACCAAGGGCCTCCAGTTCAGGTGCCGACCCAGATCGTACTTATGCACTACCGGGGCGACAGGAGTCAGAGTCGTCACCAGATGTTGTGACAGGTATGCTGAGCATTTGCCCTCATCCTGCTTATATGTTGATAGATCCAGGATCCACCTTGTCCTATGTTACACTGTTAGTGGCTCAGAAGTTTAGTATTATGACGGAATTGCTTCGGCGACCTTTGTTAGTGTCTACACCCGTTGGTGACTCTAATATAGCCAGAAGGGTCTATCGGGGGTGTACAATAGAGGTTGCCAGTCGTTAGACTACGACAGACTTGATAGAATTACATGATTGATTTTGATGCCATTATAGGTATGGATTGGCTAGCTCCATGCTATGCCAATGTCGAATGTTGGACCAAGATTGTCTGATTCCACTTTCCAGGGGAGGCAGTATGGGAGTGGAAAGGTAGTACAGCCACGCCAAAAGGTAGGTTTATTTTCTATCTTTGGGTGAGAAAATTGATAGCAAAATGGTGCATTTATCATATTGTTAGAGTTCAAGATGTTCGGGCAGAGCCTCCGACCCTTCAGTCTATTCCACTGGTTAATGAATTTCCCAACGTATTTCTAGATGAGCTTCCTGGTATTCCCCCAAAAAAGGAAATTGATTTTGCAATCGATCTATTACCAGGAACTCAACCTATATCTATTCCTCCATATCGGATGGCTCCTGCTGAACTCAGAGAACTAAAGGAACAATTGAAGGATTTTCTAGACAAGGGCTTTATCAGGCCGAGTACCTCACCATAGGGTACGCCAGTTCTGTTCATGAGGAAGAAGGATGGCTCCCTCCGTATGTGTGTAGATTATCGGTAGCTGAATAAAGTCACTATCAAGAATAAGTACCCGCTTCCCAGAATAAGCGATTTGTTTGATTAGCTACAGGGATTGAGGTATTTTCAAAGATTGACTTAAGGTCAGGATATCATCAGGTCCGGTTTCATGAAAGAGATATTCCAAAGACTGCATTCAGGACCAGATACGACCATTTTAAATTTCTAGTCATGTCCTTCAGACTGAAAAATGCCCCAGCAGTGTTCATGGACCTGATGAACAACATTTTTATACCATACCTGGACTTGATCGTGATAGTATTTATCGATGATATTCTGGTGTATTCTCGCTCAGAGGCAGATCACCAGGATCATCTACGGACAGTGCTCCAAATTCTCAGAGATCGCCAGCTATATGCAAAATTTTCTAAATGTGAATTTTGGCTGAATTCAGTAGACTTCTTGGGCCATATTGTGTCCGATGCTGGTATACAGGTAGATACACAGAAGATAGAGACAGTGAATACATGGCCTAGACCTACCACTCTGACTGAGGTATGTAGTTTCCTAGGGTTAGCCGGGTATTATAGAAGGTTCGTGGAATGATTTTCCACTTTAGCAGCACCTTTAACCAAATTGACTCAGAAGGCAGCAAAATTCCATGGGATTGAGGCATGTGAGCAGAGCTTTTAGGAATTGAAAGACAGATTGACATCATCACTGGTGCTAGTGTTTCCAGAAGGAATAGAGGGTTATGTAGTCTATTGTGATGCTTCGGGTGTTGGGTTAGGATGTGTTTTGATGCAGCATGGTAAGGTGATGTCCTATGCTTCCAGGCAGCTGAGGAAGCATGAGAAGAACTACCCTACCCATGACTTGGAGTTAGCCGCGGTGATTCATGCCTTGAAAATATGGAGACACTACCTGTAAGGCGCCCACGTAGATATTTTCACTGATCACAAAAGCTTGCAGTATATTTTCACCCAGAAGGAGTTGAATATGCGGCAGCGTCGCTTGTTGGAGCTGTAAAAGGATTATGATGTGAATATTTTATATCACCCAGGAAGGGCCAATGTTGTAGCAGATGCCCTTAGCCGCAAATCTATGGGAAGCCTGGCATATTTACAGCTCGAGTGGCAGGAATTGGCCCGAGAATTGCATTAGCTAGCCAGTTTAGCCGTTCGTATAATAGAATCAGGAGACAATAGAGTGGTAATCTAGAATACCGCAGTGTCACCATTGGTTGTGGAAGTGAAAGAACGGCAGTATGAAGATCCTAGTATGGTTCAACTCAGAAATAGGGTCCAACGAGGGGAAGTGACAGATTTCCAGGTAACCGAGGACAGAGTTTGAGATATAGGGATCACCTCTGCGTTCCAGACGTGGAAGGGCTTCCCCAGCAAATTATGGGAGAGGTACACTATGCCCGTTACTCTCTCCATCTAGGTTCAACAAAAATGTACCATGACGTAAAAGAGATTTACTGGTGGTCGGGAATGAAAAATGGGATAGTAGAATTCGTAGCTCAATGTCCCAATTGCCAACAGGTGAAAGCTGAACATCAGAAATCAGACGGACTAACACATGAGATAGAGGTTCCTTTATGGAAATGGGAGGCAGATAATATGAATTTAGTAGTAGGGTTACCTCGTACCAGGCGTAAATATGATTCTATCTAGATAATTGTGGACAGGTTGACAAAATCAACTCACTTTCTGCCAGTAAGGGCTACCTTTTCAGCTGAAGATTATGTTGAGTTGTATATTAGAGAAATAGTACGATTGCATGTTGTTCCGTTGTCAATTATTTTTGACAGAGGGGCGCAGTATACAGCTAAATTTTGGCAATCTTTTCAGAGGGGCCTGGGGACGCAGGTTAACCTGAGCACAACCTTCCATCCTCAGACAGACAGGCAGGCAGAACGTACAATCCAGACGCTTGAGGATATGTTACGGGCGTGTGTACTAGATTTTGGAGGCAGCTGGGATGAACATCTACCGCTTATTTAGTTTTCCTATAATAACAGTTATCATTCAGCAATTCAGATGGCGCCTTATGAAGCGTTATATGGGCGGAACCGTTATTTGTGAAATCATTGTACATTAATCTAGATCGATTCATGAATTTGAGTCATATTTGTTTAATATGGTATGGTAATTTATTCTTTTACTTCTGTGCAGCACAACATGGCTTTAATAGTCATAAAATAAATGGAAATTTGTTGTGAATAACTTTGACAGCCTTATATGATGTTTCTTTCCTTCTAAGTTTGATTCACGACAAGCCTCATATGCTATTAGATATGATTTATGACAACTTTCAATTATTCTATTATCAATATATAATGTTTAATCCTCTCATATACTTTAAATCATGACAATGTTACTACTTATTTAGTTATGGTGATTTTAGATTTTATTTGGTACAATCTGTTGATAATTTTGTATTTGATTAATTAGGGTAGTTTCATTTTCTTATTTTTCCACCCTATGACAGCCTTAAATGATTCCGTTAGGTGACTCTTTAGTCAATTCCTAATATTCTTCTTCCCATACTTATGCTTAGTGAATATAGTTATTTCTGGTAAACTCTGATTATGTGGCAATTTCTTGCTTTAGTATTTATGGTAAATATAAACTATTTTACACATGACTATCTATTTAAGGAAAACCTACGTCGACTAATTATTCTCCTCGCTTAGTTGATTTAATGTGTAAACAATTATGGTAAGGTCTGATTTAATATTTTTAAATTAGGAAGATCTTTGCTCTTGATTTGATTTGATTTATTTAATTAAGGCAAAAAAATTTTTAATAGTAAATATTCTATATGATTTTCAGCTTTGTCAATCAAGGAAAAAAAATTTCTAATCACCTTTTTTGATTATTTCTCCCTTTCCTTAACCCTTTAGGCTTTAACTCTAAAAGCAGCCCTCTTATTTTGTTATTCATTCGAACATTGGTCAAAAAATCTAAAAATTACTTAACTCTTAAATACTGCTCTGTTCTTCGCTCTACTGATTATATAACTCTTCTAACCCGCCTCAACACAAGCACTGCTCGGAATCCTTGAGATTCTTGTGATCTTGATGTGTTGAAGTTTGGGTTCCAATTGTGGAAAGGTCTTTTGAATTATTGTTACTTGTTGTTTGCCAGATTTGTCATTAATCGATCAGTTTTATTTCTCTACATTACTTTCGATAATAATGTGTGAATTTGCTACTTGTTTTCAAGCTATAATGACTGTAAATTGCTTTTGGTATCCTGATATATTCTTTATAGTAGTAATCTGGTTGCATGTTTAATTCGTACCTTTGTAGAATAGCTAATTAAACGAGTTGGGATTCATGGATTCCCGAATGTATATATTTGTACGTGTATTTGTGCTGTTACTTATTTAACAGGTCCTTTCTTTTAATAACGTGAAGAATCGTATGGACAAGATGGGGTTTAAGACTTGTTCAATTACGCATTATTTTTGTTTGTTTCATTTGTAATTTATTTATTTTCTTTTCATGAGCTGTAAATTGTAATAAACACTTATAATAGTAGAAAGGGGTCTATGGGGGGTGGGGATTATATTTCTTTACTATTTTTTCTTAATTGCTAAACTCACCTAGAAAGCATGCCCATAGGACTAATGCATACATCGTTTATTGGATATCATGCCTATAGGATATCAACAATTAGAAAACATTCCTATAGGACTTATAATTTAATACAACTTGAAACCAAGTTTGTGGGAACAATACATATAGTCATCTCTATTAAATCATTGCTCTAAGAACAAGAAGAATCGGAATTCATACTGTCACATAATAAGATCGGCATAAATCATAAGTTTCTCATCAGTTTGTCACTAATTTATTAAATCCATTTGTTTCAATAGTTATCATGATAATGATTTGTTATACTATAACATGTCATAAATCAGTCTATAATTAGTGCATTGATGTCATGTCAGAGAATATGCTAATAGAAATATCATAAGTTTTGCATTATAAAATTGTTGATCATTAAGTAATTTGCATGTTTATGTCTGAATATATTAAAGCAGTATAGGCACGTTTGTTCAAGTTTTTAAAATTATATCTGCTGCCTTTTTACTCATTGCCAAAATTTATGTAAAAATCTTATTTATTTTCAGAATATAGAAACCCTGTCCACAGGAACTATTTTATGCAATATATATAAATCATAAAAACTCATACCTAAAGAACGTCCCCCGACTCATATGCGTTTTGTCAAACATTGCTGCATTATTTTGGTGTTCGTGCATTAGAAATCAAGTCCTCATCTGTTAGAAATTTCCCCTAAGCGTATCATGTTATTGGTTCTGTATTTAAATCTAGTATTTTGCATTCTAGCGTTATGATTATCGGACCTCCATTCTGTTCATGTCCATTAAGATCATCAAAATACATGCTATTTTTTTATACCTGACATTACGCGTTAGAGATCATTCCTATAGGATTCATTTGCACTCGTTTAGAAAATCATGCTCATAAGGGATCAATATAGAGGCTTACGTGAAACCTTCTATGCTAAATATTTACTGTTATTTATTTGTTTGACGATAACCGCCTTTAGAATTGTTAGACTCTCAAAATCCAAAATAGTAGTTCGAACACCTCTTGGACAGTAAGTTTGGGACAGGTAGACAAATGCTAGGGAGTTAGTCTTCTTCATCTAGAACGATTTAGGATTAACAACTAATTAATTAGATGGGTAGTGGGACATGATAGTCTATGCTTGTTAAATAATACGAGCAATCTAAATAATTGCGAAGTATTATTTAAGTTGGACGGGGTGATCCCTTTAGGTTAAAATAACCCCCCTCCCCTCCGTGTTAAATGCTGAACTACGTTTGACCTGATTCCCTTCAGGGATACGTAGGTGTCTTTATTAGGTTCGTACAATTCCTTTAAAATTTATTTATTTGATCGATATGCTCCCTGTATTTCATTTGTCAACACCTTTATTTATATAAATTAATTTGTAATATTTAATATTCCTGTCTAATTACCCTTGATTCTTGCTCACCGTATTTGTCTCTCCTTTTCTTTATTTTATCGTGATGTAAAATTTACAATAACTCTTTCTTTAGCAATTATTTATACATCATAATAATTTTAAAAATAATAATAGTCACTTTAAACATGTATAGTCTCACACTTGTTTATTCTCGCTTGTCTGATTTTTTTAAATTTACATAACCTTTTGCACTATTTAATTTAGTTTAATAAATTTAAAATTAATCCTTTTCTTAGCCATTAGTTAATCCCACATAATCAACAAATCCGTAAGGGATCCACATTTATAGACCTCGAAAGGTGCCTAACACCTTCTTTTCGAGATGATTTGAACCCTTACCCGACTCTGACGACCTACGCTAGTTTAAACAAACCCTTAGCTTAGTATAGTGTCATAACACACCTTAATTCGTTAGGTGGCGACTCTTCACTTTAAAAATCCCAAAAAAGTTGTCATATGTTGAATCCCTTTTTTGCAAGAAAAATGGAGCGCAACAGCATGATGACTCTGTTGGGGAATTTAGGTTCTAACCACAACGTGTTCGTTTTTATGAGGGATTTTGATTTATTTTTATTTTTTTGAGAAATTTTTTTTTTTTTTTGTAAATGATCTTGTTGCCATAATTAAGTATATATTTTGGTCAAATATATTTTTCTTTTCTTATTTACTTGATGTGCTTCCATAATTATTTATTTTCCCTACATTCTTTATTTGTTTTACTATGTTTAACCCCTCCCCTTTTCCCACTTATTTTCTTTCCCGTTTAATTGATTATTTTCCTTATATACGCTTCAAGCACGAAGTTACTAACGATTTTACTCTTCTTTTTGTTTTTATTTATATTGTCCCACTTATTTATGTCTATATTAATCATTATTTGGCTAATTATTAATTGCTTTCCTTATATTGTCATTCCGCTCATATCTTCCTCCACTTGGAATCTCTTTTTTTTAAACTTTTGGAACGGTTGCATGGTCACACAAATGGTCATTCCTAAAACACCTATGTCGGAAAATGTCTCATGGATCGGTCGATCAGCGGTGCATCTACAGTCATGAGCCTTCCCACTCTCAAGTTGTCCGCTTGAGGAAACCGTGTCTAAACCCACTCTCATTCTTAGAGATTTACCATGTAATTCTTTACTAAAGAATGCACATATTCTTGAACCTAAGATGTCTAGACACCCAAGGTGTGTCAAGGCCAATAGTAAAATATTGCCCTAAGTCCCGAGGGATTTCTAATCCCAAAAAGGATGTTTTCATCAAAAACTATGTGCGTTTGAGAGAAAATATGGTTAAACATTTTCATTTTGCTCCTGGGCGAGTAGATTAGACTAACATTTTTGTCATGCAGGTATAATGAATCCACCTATATCATACCCCAGATTCAACATGGTTTGGTGTGTTCTTGCAATGATGAGATCCTAGGGGGTCGACTTGGGTGAATATGGTCGAAAGAAAGTAAGGAAAGTGTTGGGATACTTACCTTCTCTCATGAAAATAACCCATTGTAGAGAACTCATCGAAGCTACCACAACATCTTGGAACGAAATGTGTTCTATGTTTAGATTCGGTGAGGTCGAGATGACCCCACTCTCGGAGGAAATTGGAGGTTATGTGGAGAATGTTAGTCTACACTGGAGGAATAGAAAATGGCAAAGGGGTGAAGTTATCATACCTAAGAGTGTCACTTTGGAAGATATTCAAGATAAACTGGGATTACAAGGGAAACATCTTATGGCCTATGTTGTAAAAGGCAGAATCCCACGTTCTTATTTGTATGACAAATTCGGCCACAATGCAGCTCGAAGGACTTATGAAGTTGAAAGTTCAGACCCTAGCTCGTGGGTTAGCAAGAGAATATTCGCATTCACAGTTTATTTCTTGGGATTGATGGTTTTCCCACGAGGAGCTGAGGAAGACATACACATTCATCTTATTCTAGTCGCCCATGCTTTATGCAATAGTATTGATAAAGGGTCATATACCATTGTCCCTATGATTGTAGCAGATATTTATCAGGCCTTGGGAAAATGCAAAGAAGGGGCCAAGCGTTTTGAAGGTTGCAACTTATTACTGTCAATGTGGTTAATTGAACATCTGCAAAAGGTTAGGGCTAAATTAGCATTACCCGAACCCACTGAAATAGATCACATTGCTGCACATGAAACCAGAGTTACCATGGGGGTCAAGAAGATTAAAAGGTATAACGAGGTGGAGAAGTGGGGGCAGATGCTGAGTGCCTTGATAGAAGATTCAGTGCAATGGATGTTTGATTTGTTTCCTAGTTCGGACTTTATGATATACACAAAATATCATTGTTATATAGTCTTGATGGGACTCCATGGCCTATAGCCTTAATATCATTGTTATTTAGTCTTGATGGGACTCCATGGCCTATAGCCTTACGCCCCAATGAGAGTGATGAGACAAGCAGAGAGAAAAAAAATCATACCCAGAGTTACTAATATGAATGTTCATCGGGTAGATTATGAAGACGATAAGATTCCCAATGCCACCTACCAAGACAAGATCTGGATGAAGAAAATGATCCTTGACGGGAAAAGCATTGAGGTGGATAGGTACCAAGCAGGCTGCGTGGTTGGCTACATTGAGTGGTTATGTGCAGATTTAGCAGGTGAGGCTGTAAGAAGCCTCAAACGAGGCAAGCACGTGGTCGATAAAGAAGTATAGGCATAAATCCTCTATCGTCACCTGAAGAGAAAGGTCCAAGATTCTGAGGTCTGTCACCGACAGCTACACGATGACAATGTTAAAGAAATTGCTGAGATGGGCAAAGAGTTGGAATACTAGAAAGATCATGCTTTAGGTTTAGAAGAAAGGATACAAGAGTTATGCGATGAATTCAGCAAACATGGGGAAGAATGTTTGAGTGGGGAAGCCTTGGGAGAAAATCAAGCACTGGCTTATCTCCTGTCTAGTCGGCATCATTTTGATAAAGTGCTGAAGGACCCGAAGAGAGTAGTTCCCGATTAAGAAGTGTTTCAGATTTAGTTTAATGTTCTTTTCTTTAGTCATTTTCTTGTATCTGCAACAATCTTAATAAAAGTTTTATTTCATTTGAGTTTATTTTAGGAGCAAAATGACAATACTTAATTGCATGCTTCTCTCTCAAATTCATTAGGCCCACCTCTAGCATGAAAGACGCTCCAAAATTAGGAAATGCATCAAAATGTTTATTTATTTGTTCAGTATTTACTTTAAGTAGCATGATTTCTAACCTCTCTTACTAACTTGGGTTTGTTTGTTGCTTGTCTTATTTTTCTCCTCTTTCCCAAAGGTTGATCTGTGCAAATCTGGCCTCACACAAGGTCCAAAAGGGCTCCTCCTTCTCCTTCTCTTGTTCCTATCCGCAACAACAGAGGGAAAAACAAGATTGACGAACACCACACCACCACAGATAAGAGTGGTAATAGTACATCTAGGGATGAAAGAGAAAATTCCGAACGGATCTGCCCTCCAGGCTATAACGAGGTGATAATGAGGCTTGAATAGAAAATTTTGAGCTTCAGGAAGAACTAGTCCAGGTTTGTAGTCTAAACAACCAGGCGGCGTCATTCGGAGTTCAAGATGACGCCTCCACCTCAAAAGCACCGGCAAGACTTCCTATGACATCCCAACCCCCAGCTCCTCTTCAAGATACCCATCATACTCCCCCTCAGTATTATCAATACCCACCATACACATATCCAAATCCATAAGCTCCAATTACTTCCCATTGCCCATCACCAGCCCAAGAAATACCTTCCCCGGCAAACATAAATACATTGTATACCCGCACCCATATCAACCCGATTTATGTGGAGACGACACCTGTCACTCACCATCTGGAGGAATCTGAGCCTTCATAGAAGGATAGGCTGATTCAGACTCTAGTAGAAGAGTTAAAAAAGATGAACAGTATACTGCAAAGTATTGAAGGAACCAAGGGAATAATGGGTCTAGATTATGGCGACCTATGTATACACCCCGATGTCGAGCTAGTGGAGGGGTACAAACCTCCTAAGTTTGAATTGTTTACTGGGGCCGGTGATCCAAGGGCCCACCTGAGATTGTATTGTGATAAGCTGGTAGGAGTGGGACGAAATGAGAAGATAAGGATGAAACTCTTCATGAGATGTTTGACCGGTGATGCTCTTAGCTGGTACGTAAACCCGAAGAAGTGGTTTACCTGGGCAGAGATGGCCACATCTTTTGTGGATTCAATACAGAGAATGCACTTGACTTGCATTATATCCAAAACTTAAAGAAAAAGCCCACCGAAACTTTCAAAGAATTTGCAACTCATTGGAGGATTGAGGCCGCCAGAGTGCAACCTCCAATGGAGGAGGTACAGATGAAAATATTTTAATGCGGACTCTAGATCTGCAAGTTTACGACAAGTTAATGTGGGTCAGTGATAAAAGCTTTGCCGAGATCATCCAATTAGGCTAGAAGATTAAAGATGGTATCAAAGATGGTACCATTATCAACTTGAATGCGTTGCAAGCTGCTAACAAAACTTTGCAATACGGAGGTATTTCAGAAAGTCATAAGAAGAAAGAAGTCAGCACAGTTGTGATGGCCCAAGGGCTGAAGAGTTATGTTTACAGACCACAGACTCCACCCCCGCACTACCAAATTCCAACCCTAAATTACCAAACTCCACCTCCACAATATCAAGCCCCCTACCTCACTACCAAGCTCCATCACCATAATACCAAACTCCACCCCCACAATACCAAACTTCCCATTCTTACCAAGCACAATATCAAACTCCCTCTCTAGCCCATTTCCAAACCCTTCCTTCATATTACCAAGCCCCTAGCTACCTCATCTATAGCACACAACCTTCTTATCTGCAACATTCTCCCTCATCAAGCCAGATGCCTAGGGCCTACTTTGAAAGGAGGCCGATAAAAACCTATACCCTATTAGCGGAATCGATGGCTTAGTTATATGTAAGGTTGAAGGAAGCTGGTTATATTGAGCCTATCCTTGTCCTCCCGGTCGATACCCAAGCCAAATGGTACGACCATAACAAATTGTGCATGTATCATTTAGGCATGAGGGGGAATATCATAGAGTCCTGCAGATCATTGAAGGACAAGATACAAAAGCTGATTTATACAAAAGGTTCATCTCAAAGACCCTACACCAAACGTGATGAATAATCCTCTGCCGAACCACTAGGTGAATATGATTTCTTATGATGAGGGTGAGGATTTGTCTAATACTATTGGGGTCATCGAGCACAGAGCAGCTTCTTCTTCAAGCTCATCTATAACAGTGCAGAGGCGTCCTCCATTTGAGGTTGAGGTAGCTGCACCAAGACCCCTATTTATGGTGATAAGAGATGCTTCGATCTCTTACAAGACGGTGCCTTGGCGCTATGAGGAGAATATTCCACGAGGAAAAAAGTTCTAGAAGTAGATGCAGCCCAAGGAGTGACTCAGTCTAGAAGGATATACACTCATGATACTCTAGCTCAAGGATCCAATAAAGGGAAGCAACCCTTGGTGGAGGTTGAAGATAACGGTGTTTGGAAGAAACGCAAGCAAAAGAATACTCTGCGGTAGAGTAGTTGGGCAAGACTCCGGCCTAGATATCCATCCTGTCCCTTTTACAAAGTTCTGAGCAACACTAGAAGGTCTGATGAAGGTGCTGAATGAGGCCTATGTGCCTGGAGGTATATCCAGCAGCGAAGTGGCCCATATGGTGGGTCAAATCTTTGAAGCCCAAAAGATTTCCTTCCACGAAGATGAATTGCCTATAGAAGGTGTGGCTCACAACAAAGTGCTGAATACAGATAAATTCATCACCAAAGTATTGACCCAGGTTTTGGTTTAAACATTTTCCCCCTTAACACTTTGACCAGTCTGGAAGTTGATCTCGCCCGAATCAAGTTGTGGAAGATGAATGTCAAAGCTTCTGATGGCTCGCAAATGGATATCGTGGGGGATTGATCTGGATATACTGGTTGGCCCTCCCACATTTACCATCACATTCCAAGTCATGGACATCCCAGCTTCGTATAATCTGTTATTGGGGTGACCATGGATACATGTCGTAGGGGAAGTTCCTTCAGCTATGCATCAATGTTTAAAGTTTGAGTAGGATCACCAAAAGGTCGTGGTTCATGGGGACGAAAGTTGTCCTATTTATGCAGCTCCCATTATCCCGGCCATTAAAGGGAGAGGAAATTTAGATAGGGAGAGCTTTCACACTCTAGAGCTTGTTGGTATCATCGAAGGAGGAAGATGGTGGACTGACAAAGTTTTGAGTATGCTGCTGTGGTTAGGTTTTGAACCAGGCAGGGGCCTTGGGGTCAGATTACAAGGGATGACGAAACCTCTACATGTGGTGACACAAAAAAACCACTTTTGGAGTAGGGTACCAACCCACTGCTAAGGAGCTGAATGATTGGGAGTATCCTCTGGAGGCTAATAATTTCTTGTTGCCAAACCCACCGCCTTCACTACAACAAATCTTTATGTCTGATGGTTTTCTGGATATCAAACGGGTCGAGGAAGATGTTGTGCTGCTCAGTCTGAGGAACCTATTCTTAGAGAAGCCAAATGAGGAAAGTTTTCATTCTATTATTGATGAGGAGGAAGGAAGGGCCCCACTACAGGAAGCTGGAGCTATAAGAAGATCGTCAACTGGAAAACCACTCTATCCAGAGCTCGCCGGGCATCTGGGTAGATTTAAGAGAATCAGTTTTGTTTTGAAATAAAATATTTATTTTTTAAAGTCGTTAAATTTTCTTGAACATTATGTCAAATTTTGAGCAAGTTTTTCAATTAATCAAATTATTTCCCTTTCATATATTGATTTTTTTACTTATATTTTCAGCATTTCTAGTATTAAACGTGTTGAATCTGAGGCCATGACTTGTAATAAAACTATACGACATAACATAGGCAACTCACTATAAGCAGAAGAGGATGAAGTACCAGCTGAAATTATCAGAGAAGTAGAGGAGTTTGAGGATAAACCCAAAGAAAATCTGGAAGAAACAGAAATGGTAATCGTGGAAGATGCAGAGACGCCTAAAGAGACCCGAGTCGACACTTATTTATCGAAAGATGCGATTGGGGAATACATCGAGTTTCTGAAAAAATATAAGGACGTCTTTGCCTGGTCCTATACCGACATGACTAGACTCAGCCATCCATAGTAGCGCATAGGTTTCCTACTGATCTAGCATATTCTCCCCTCAAGCAAAAGCCGAGGAAATACAAACCTGACATGAGTTTGAAAATTAAGGAGGAAGTGGCTAAGCAGATTGATGTTGGGATCCTTAAAGTGGTGGAGTATCCTACTTGGTTAGCCAACATGGTGCCGATGTTGAAAAAGGATGGAAAGGTCAGAGTTTGTGTGGATCATAGAGACCTCAATAAAGCCAGCCCTAAAGATGACTTTCCGCTGTCGAACATCCACATTCTCATTAATAATTATGCCAAGCATGAGATGCATTCATTCGTTGATTGCTTCACCGGTTATCATCAGATTGGAATGCATGATGAAGATGTTGAAAAAATCGCCTTTCTTTCGCCATGAGGCGTATATTGCTACAAGGTAATGCCATTCGGATTGAAAAATGTTGGAGATATTTACATGAGGGCCATGACCACTATTTTTCACGATATGATCCATAAGGAGATTGAGGCTTATGTGGATGATGTCATCATAAAATCAAAGAAAAGTTCATATCATTTGGCTGACCTCAAAAAGTTCTTTGACAGACTGTGAAAGTATAATTTGAAGCTGAATCCGGAAAAGTACGTATTTGATGTTCCCACAGGGAAATTGTTGGGATTTATTGTCAGCCATAGGGGTATTGAGTTAGATACAACTAAGATTAAAGTCATCCAAGAGCTCCCGCCGTCGAAGAGCAAGAAGAAAGTCATGAGCTTTTTGGGGCGACTCAACTACATCAGTCGTTTCATTGCCCAATCAATAGTTATCTGCGAGCCTATTTTCAAGTTACTGAAAAAAGATGCCGCTACGGAGTGTACTCTAGAATGTCAACAAGCTTTCCACAGAATCAAGAATTATCTATCAAAGCCTCCGGTTTTAGTTCCACCAGAACAGGGAAGACCTCTTCTTGTATCTGTCCATACTAGAAAATGCCTTTGGTTGTGTTTTGGGGAAACATGAAGAGACGGGAAGGAAAGATCAAGCAATATATTATTTGAGCAAGAAGTTCACACCGTATGAAGCTCGATATACATTGCTTGAAAGGACATGCTACGCTCTAACTTGGGTTGCTCAGAAATTAAGCCACTATTTGTCTGTTTACACGGCCTATCTGATCTCCAAAATGGATCCGCTGAAGTACATCTTCCAAAAGCCCATACCGACAGGAAAGCTCGCTAAATATCAAATATTATTGAGTGAATTCGACATTGTTTATGTCACATAGAAAGCGGTAAAAGGGCAGAACCATGGACAATGAGTATGAACCTCTGAAGACATACTTTCCTGACGAGGAGGTAGCATTCATAGGCAAAGATATTACCAAAGAATATGATGGTTGGAGGTTGTTCTTTGATGGAGCCGCCAATATCACAGGAGTGGGTCTTGGAGCTGTGTTGGTGTCAGAGACTGGGGAACATTACTCTGTATCAGCTAAAATTCGATTTCCCTGTACTAATAACATGGCCGAGTATGAAGCTTGCATCTTGGATATTCGACTGGTGTCGTGCCACATTTTCCTCGCAGAAAGCGGAACTCGACATATGACAACTCTTAAGGGTTTCTTAAAAGGAAGAGTCGCCACCTAACGAATTTAAGGTGCATTAGGAAACCGTACTAAGATAACTAAACAAATATTTTTTTTAGCTAGTCCATGTCACCAAAGATCGGATAAGGGTTTAAATTACCTCGAAAGGAAGGTGTTAGGCACCTTTCGAGGTCCACAACTGTGGGTCCCTTCTGAATTCATTATTATGTGGGGTATTTACTAGGCAGACAAATAAGATTCATTTTAAGGCTTTTATGTAAATCAACTTAAATAAAATAAGTGATAAAAGATCTTAGCTTTGCAATTAGAATAAAAGGAAGTCAAACAAGTAAGAAGGAAAAAGATTGTGACAATATAATGAAAGGAATAAATTTATCAATTTATGACAATAAGGATTGACAAATAAAGGCAAATAATAATAAATAAATGATAAATTAGGAGGGAACAATAAAAAAATAAATAAAAATGTTAAGGATTGGACGGAACCTCATAGAGGCGCCTACGTATCCCGAAAGGGAATCAGGTAAAATGTAGTTCTGCAATTAAAAGGGGGGGGGGTTATTTTAACCTAAAAGGATCACCCCGTGAAACTAAAATAATATTTCACAATCATTTAAAGTTGTTTGTATTATTCAGCGAGCACAGACTATCATGTCCCAACTACCCGCCTAATTAATTTAGTTGTTAATCCTAAATCGTTCTAAATGATGGAATATACTATCGCCCTAGCATATGCCTACCCATTCCACTCCTAATTTTCAAGAGGCAATGGACAACTAATTTGGATTTTTGGGTCTAAAATTCCTAGGGGCTTTTTTAAAGGGTGACTAGCATCAAACAAGCAAATTAAAAAAATAGCAAGTATGGGTTTACATAGGCCTCAACATGATTTCTAGGACACAACTACTATATTTAAACATGTAGCACATACGGTGTTTTAATGAACACAAGCGAGCATGTTGTCTAATTAACAATGAAGGTAAAAACAGGTTCAAACATAAAATTTACAAGAGATCAAATGTAAAAAAATGTTGGGTCTTTTAATACGACTCTATTAGAGTCGTCCTTATGAATGTAACATATGACTATTGATTATCACACTGATTTAAACAACCTATTTATGAATTTAATTAAACCCTATAAGCATGACATCTAAAGCATAAAGATGATAAACATACTAACACTTTGACTGGCAGAAAAAATAAGAAAACTTCCAATAAGCCTTTATTTATTTAAATATGACATACTTTGAATTAAATTATTTTAATTCTTATAGACATGGTTTTTAGGCAGAAGAATTATGAGATGCAGCAGGTCAATAAGCCTTTATTTATTTAAATATGGCATACTTTGAATTAAATTATTTTAATTCTTATAGACATGGTTTTTAGGCAGAAGAATTATGAGATGCAGCAGGTCATTAAACAAAGTAGAGAATTGATATTGAAAGTCATTTTATCCTGTAGGTATGGTGTCTAACGCTACAATAGGTTAGCATTAAAATCCTATAGGCATGATTTCTAATATTGTGTGTATTTAATGCTATGAGCATGCTTTCTAAGTGAAATTAGAAGTTAGAAGGAATAGTAAAGAAACATTCAATACCCGCCCCCATACACCCCTTTCAACTATTATCAATATTTATTACAATTATTACACTTAAACGAAAGAAATAAATAAACAAAATACAATCAAAAAATACATAATGCTTCATACTTACATTCCCATAGTCCCCTCTCCTCGCAGCGATACTTCGATGGATCCCGAAAATAAATTTAAAGAAATCATGCTTAAAGGTTAGGCATAAATAGTAGACACATAACAGTAGTCGCATATCATGGCCATAATACTCTCATTCCAGGCAGATTTATCAATTTACATTTAACATATCGAGCACATAGCCACAATAAGAAGACAATAACAGAGTTATTACATAGAGTAATTGACGTTTACATAGGTAGATGAACTAACTAGTTGATAACAAAAATCGAAGGGAAATCAACGAATTAATAATGTCACAAAATACTTTGACTGTTACCTAGCCTCAACACATCAAGATCAGCAGAATCTCAAGGATTCTGAGCAATTCTTGTGTTGAGGAGGTATAAAGATTAAATAATTATAGAAGAAAGCCAAGTATGCACGCAAGAGTTTGTTAGGAATATTAATGTAGCAATGTCAATGATATTCTCTGGAGAATGAAAAGCACCCTCCTAGAAAGAAACAAGTAGCAAGTTTATATAGCACAAAAGTCATCATTCACCAAAGAGAGTAAAGGAAAGAGATAATAAGAAAATCAATCAAAGGAGATTTATTCCTTAATTAGTAAAAGCAAATCTGAATGCCTAAAAGCTAATCAAAATTTACCATAATAATCATGTACTAAATTATTTCACGGAAAAGGGAAAGGAAAATCATCACACGAGTTCCCTTAAATAGAATCACTTATGCATAATGTACTAATCAGCTAAGGAAAAAATCAACAACATAGGCTTTTCTTAAACAGAATCGACAATTTAACATAAATAGATATCCAATTAAGACCTCCTTCAATTAATCAATCACATTTATTCTCCTTTAATAAATATCACAATCTTGCCAAAACATTCAAATAAGGACTATCCACTATTCCAGAAAGAGTAAATTATGGACCTATAAAACAATCAAGCACAAAATTTTGTCACTTTTATACCATAATTAATCCAGTTATAGAGCTTATTACATGGTTGAAAGGAACACATTATTTTCAGAGATTATATTCCTCGCAAATACATTGGTGTTAAAGTTATTTTGCATAAATAAGCATGACATGATTTACCATGATGAACGAAGAAGTGAGCTTATAGAGCGAAAACCTAAAATACCATAATTAGTACGGGGAGAATGCTATCAGGGAATCAAAAACAATAAAAGAAATAGATCATCTGGTGTTTTATTAAAATGTGCAAATACAGGATTACTCTTAAGCTATAAAATTTATGAAACAAGAGTAAGTGTCGAAGATGGTCTCAGCTAATAAAGAAAAGAAGGAAATACAACATAATTACCTGTTTGTTAGCATATGCATCAATGACAAAATACAATCGCTATGTTAAGGATCTAGAATATACATTCATACATCAGTCTTACCCATCTTTAACAGGATTTTGAGTTAACAAATCATGAACCAAAAATTAGAGGAAAAGGGAAACCAAATTAATTATACTGTCATATCACTCTTGGAACTGATGTCAAATAAAGCAACTCGGATATTCAATAAATTGTCCATAATAAGTTTGAGAAGGAAAGAACCGAGGTCTTTTTTTTCTAAAAATCCTGCACAGCAATTCCGAAAGCAAGGGCGAAGCGATCTAATATGTTCCCTTTTTATTGTTTATTTTAATATTCAAATCATGTAAACACAAATAAATCAGATAACTAACAACTAAGTTAAACAGGATTAAATGGAGATTTGTGGATTTTTACACATGGAAAGATGAAAACATAAGGCGTAAGAAATAACAGACATTGAACAAACATAACAGTAAATCAAAACTAATTTTGAAACCCATAATTGGCCCAGAGAAATCACAGATCTGGACAGAGAGGTAATTAAATAAACATACACACACTAGCAGATCACACCGAAGATAGATCCATAAGAATCCATACGGTATAGAGTAAACAGGTTCAGTGGCGGCCAAGGATCCGTGATAGCTGTTCGTTGGCGACTAGGTCGTCCGAAAGTTGATGGAGTTGGGAGGAGCAAGGTCAGTTTATGTAAGGAGGAAAAGAAGATTAGGAGAGAAAAGGGAAAGATCGAAGAGAGTGACGACATCTGGTCTCGTGGTTGGTGCCGGAGAAGCTAGTGAGAGAGGAGAGAAGGTGTGGTGGTGTTGGTGGTCCATAAAACTGCAGGGTTCGATCGGAGCAGGGCAGCGGTGTGCGATGTTGAGTTGTTGGTGGAGCCTTTGGTGGTGACGAAGGGAGAGATGGTGGGTGGTTTCTTGGTGGTGTTGATGGAAATGGAGGAAGACGGGAGTGAGGAGCTGGCCGATGATGAGGAAGGTGAAGAATGAGACAGTGGTGGTTTGCGGAGAAAACAGCGGCGAGAGAGGGAGAGGGTCCAGATAGGGTGCTGTTTTTGGTGGTGCAATGGAGAGGAAGCGAGGAACGACTGGTTTTTGGTTGCTCTCCGTTAGTTCACTTGAGATGGAAGATGGAGGCAGCGTTTGTCAATTTCTGCCATAATAGAGGGACAACGGCTGGCTGGAGATAATTTCGGCGGCGGAAAAGAGAAAAAATGGAGAAGAAGAGTGGAGGGGTGGAGCGCTGGTGTTAGGAAGTGAGAAGAGAGTGGGAAAAATTAGGGTTTTGGGTCTTTTTGTGTGTAATAATGGAAAGGAAGTAGATTTTTAATCCCAACCGTTGGGTTATACATGATGAACGACGGAGATTGGATTAGGATTTGGTGGGTCGGAATCTAGGTTATAAATGGGTAGCGGACGGGTTATATGGGTTGTTTTAATTGAAATAGATTTGGGATTTAAAAAATGTGGCCGAATTTGACCAAATTGGCTAAAATTGGATGAAAAATTGCTAGATTTTAAATAAGTTGGGAAAAATTCAAAATTGGCTGCTATATAATTAATAAAATACTATATTTGTAATTAATTCAGTAAATAGGAATATAATAATCTAATTTATCAAAATTATATAAACATTATTATCAACATAAATAATTTATAAGAATTTAAGTAAAATCAAGTAATATTATTACGTAAATAGTTTATAAAATTTAAGTAATATTATGCAAATATTATCCTGTAAATAATTTATAAAATTTAAGTAAAGTTATATATATTTTAAAATAAAGCTTGTTTTATTGAAGGTATGTTAACACGAAATATACGACATAATTAAATAACATCGAAAAATTAATAAATTGAAATTATATGTAAATAAATATTAAAAAATTATAAATTTGAAATAACTATGCAAGATTTGAAAGTTATAATAATCAATTATTAAAATATTGTGAATGCGAATTAAATAATTATGTGGAAAGCAATTTTAAAATTATGCATATATAAGCAACGTATAAAGGGCGCAGGGAGGTCAAAATTGGGTGTCAACAACTGCCCCTTCTTTGCTCGGAAATGAAGGATGAATTGCCGAGCAAAGAACGTTGACTTTGTAGCCAATTTTGTTCGGCCGAAGAAAAAATTTCGGTGGCGCCGGAGAAAGAAAATGAAATTGTGAAGATGTTGTGGCCAAAACGTTGGTATCAAGTCGCCTGCATTTCTCGGGTTTCACAAGAATCAGGATATCTGTAGTTCTAGATTTAGGTACGAACGAGATTTCTAAAGCAAATTAATAGTACAGGATTTGAATAAAGGACTAAAAGAGTCCGACATGATGAGAATAGAGAGAAGAAAGATATAGATGACATTATTGATTTCGTATCAAGATTCATTAATATTAGAATGAGGCCTAATTTGGAAAATAAAAATTGAAATGAAAACGAAAAGTGTTTCTAAGTACGGTGAAAAGCAATAGAGCTTGGAAGTAAGTAAATAAATAAATAATGACGGGCCGAGATAATTAACATATAAACATGCAAAAATGAAACGCAGCTTGAATAACTTTGGGAGGATAATGCTTAACCAGAATAATGTTCAAAAGCGGTAGGACCATGCTTAGCCCTTAAAAGTTTGAAGGGCGATGCATAATCCAGTCAAAAGAATATGAGAGTAGCACAACGACAATATGTTAAGAGGAGCAAATAGTGGATTGAAGTAATACGGTAGTAGCTTGAAAGTTTGAGAGTAGCATAAGAGTGACAAAATAATATAGGAGCTTGAAAGTAGCATGATAGAAACTTGATTCAATATCGCGAGAGTAACTTGGAATAACATAATAAGAGCCAGCAACTTTAAAATACTGGATAAAAATGATTAGTCAATAAACATAGGAATTTTTTTTGCAAAATAACGAATAACTCAAATAAATTTTGAGAGGATAATGCTTAACCAGATCAAAATTTAGAGCGCAGTACTTAACCTTAAAGATTGGAGGGTGGTACTTAACCCTTAAGATGGAGGGTAGTTCTTAACCCATAGGACAATGCTTAGCCCTTAAAAAAATGGAGGGCAGTGCTTAACCTATAGGGCAGTGCTTAGCCCTTAAAATATGGAGGGTAGTGTTTAACCCATAGGGAAATTCTTAGCCCTTAAAAAACATTTGAGGGTAGTGCTTAACCCATAGGGAAGTGCTTAGCCCTTAAAAAATGGAGGGTAGTGCTTAACCCATAGGTCCTTAAAGAAATATTTGGGGTAGTGCTTAACCCATAGGACAATGCTTAGCCTTCAAAGAAAATATTTAGGATAGTGTTTAACCCATAGGACAATGCTTAGCCCTTAAGAAATTGGAGGATAGTGCTTAACCCATAGGGCAGTGCTTAGCCCTTAAAAAATTAAAAGGTAGTGCTTAACCCATAGGGCAATGCTTAGCCCATAAGAATTTAGGATAGCGCTTAACCCATAGGACAATGCTTAGACCTTAAAGAAATATTTACGGTAGTGCTTAACCCATAGGGCAATGCTTAGCCCTTAAAGAAACGTCTTAGGGTAGTGCTTAACCCACATGACAATGCCTAGCCCTTAAAGAAATTGAGGATAGTGCTTAACCCATAGAAATCAAAGTATTAATACTTAGCTTTAAATAAACAACGTTCATCTTTGAGTAACTTACTAAGAGGGTAGCGCTTAACCCCGTTCATGGACGAACTTCAAGTAGTTAGCTTTATTGTTGATAATGAATACCTTTGTGAATCCTGATGATATAAATTAGTACCTGAGCTCAAAGAAAAAATCATTAGTTAAAAAAGGGGAAAGGTTGATTTGTGCCTCTATTCGTCCGTTGCTATCCCGATCTCATGAGCTTGATGATCAGACTGGATTTCATGTCTTTCCATAGATGTCCTTTTGGGGAATCAATTCCTTGGTTTGACTGAGTCTTGATGAAATTTTGAGATCCTTCTCAAAATTTAGATCTCAAAATTTCTGCCCCAGTGTAGAACATGACGTAGACTTCTTTTGCAAATGACGTAAAGTTGTGAATTTTTGAGGTCTCCTAAAAAATTCTGCCCTAGTTCTGAAGAAAATCTTGATCCATGGAATTTTTGAGATCCTCTCAAAAATTCTATCCCGGTTGGTGCTCAGAAAGGGAAAAGGAAATTTTATTAAGATATAGACTGAACCCCATAAGGGCGCCTACGTATCCCTCTTAAACAGGAATCAGGTCCAACGTAGTTCAGAGTACAAGTAAGAAAACTTTCGAATAAAGGAATAAATCAAATTGAGGATAACTTTTGACTTTATCTTAAATGGGCATCAACTTTCATTTCGGGTGGATCACCTTGGCGTCGTGCTTGAATCTTGTCCTTCAAAGATCGACACTCTTCTGTGAAGTGTCCTCTCATCCTTGAATGATAATCATAAATCTTATTATGATCGAGCCATTTCGCGCGTGTATCCATAACTATTGTAGAAATTGGAGTTATATAGCATGTAACCTTTAATCTTTCATACAATTGGGTTATAAGCTCACCCAAAGGAGTCTACTACTTGGATGAACTTGATCGGGGTCTCGCGGGCTTGCGAGATTGTTGATTCGGTGGATATTAATAAATTGGGGGTCTTTGAAATGCGGGTGGAGGAAGCTAAAAATGTGTAGGTTGTGCATCATGAACAACATAAGCAGCGAGGTTGTAGAACGACATTGGGTGATTGTATGTCGGTGCGGAAAATGGAGGCACTTGATATTGGAGTAGAGGTGCTTGATAACCCTAAGGAGTTTTCGGCCTTTCTATAGGCGATACAACACTCACCTCTTTCATGCTCTTGTTCTTAGGAATCCTACCAGGCTGCGAAGTCTTGTTAGCGGCTCACAATGCTTCCCAATCGATAATGGTACCATTCTTGATACCGTCCTCATCTTTTCGCCTAATTTAATGAGCTCGGTGAAATTCTTCTCACTAACCAGCATCAGCCTATCATATACTTGCAGGTCCAGATTCCGCATGAAGATATCCTTCATTTGTACCTCCTCTATTGGAGGTTGCACTCGAGCGGCCTCGGACCTCCAACGAGTTGCATATTCCTTTAATGTCTCTGTAGGCTTTCTTTTCATGTTCTGAATGTAGTGCAAGTCCGGTGCGTTCTCTGTATTGAAACCGAACCACTCTACAAAAGTTGTAGCCATATCAGTCCAGTTAATCTATTTTCTAGGGTTTTGCTCAACGTACCAACTTAGGGCGTCCACAGTCAAACTTCTCATGAACAACTTCATTTAGATTTTTTCATCTGTCCCTACTCCAATCAACTTGTCGCAATACATCCTTAAGTGGGCTTTTGGATCATCAATGCCGTTGAAAATTTCAAACTTCGGAGGTTTGTATCCCGCTGGTAGCTCGATGTCAGGATGTATTCATAGGTCTTCATAACTTAGGCCTTCTATCTCCTTGGCCCCTTCAATATTCTGCATTCTATCGTTCATCTTCTTGAGCTCTTCAGCCATAGTTTGTAAACCTGTCCTTCTCAAAGAGTCCAGATTCTCCTAGGTGATATGTGAGTGTAGCAGTCTCAATGTAAATTGGGTTCAAGGTATGATTCCCAGGAGCATGGGTGTAAAACATGTTGGAGGTGGATGGAAGAGGTAGGTAATGAGATATAGTAGGTGGTCTTTGTGGAGTGGATTGATTTGAAGGAGTTGTGTAAGCATTATGCGGATTGTTTGTATATAATTTTGAGGAAGCGAGTAGGCATGACTAGAATTGTTTTAAGGATATGAGACTTGATGGGATGACAGAGGAAGACTTGTGAAAGTGACGTGAGGCTTGGTAGGGATGTGAACCTCAATTTGTGGTTCCAACGAAGTTTCCAGTGGGAGCAATAGGTTGGCTGTATTACGAACTCGAGATAATTCATCTTGAAGTTCTAAAATATGTTGTTCCATCCTTAGTATCATGTAATTATACTTAGGTGGATACTTCCTCTCTAAACTTTCAGCGGAATCTCTTGGAGCGATCATATCAATTCTGATTGCTGAACTATCACTATCATTCATTGACTTCTTGCTTCGGTGAATTGACTAAGAGAAAGGTACAACGGACGGTTAGGCACAAATCAACCTTAGGAGGGGGATGATCAAGATAAATAATAAATAGAAAAATAAAATTAGTAAAAAAAAACTCGAGTATAACATGTTGATAAAAGATTAAAGGAAATAAACACATTAATACACTTCATGTTATAGATGAAAGATTAAACACATTAATACGTTTTCCTAATTTGGGGGTCTCTTTTGTGCCAGAGGTAGGCCTAATGCATTTTGAGAGTCGAATATGCCATAATGTGTCATTCCATTTGCTCCACTAAAATTCCAAATACATAAAATAATAAACAAATTATTTCTTTATTTACATAATGAAATATTATAAGAAATAAAGATTACAAAAAAGTAAAGTTATAGCCTAAATGGAAATGCTCTTCCATTTTCGGCCTCTTCTTGGCTTATACGACGCGGATTGATGCTTAACAACCTGCATAATGAAATGTTAGTTTTACATTTCCCACCTAAGGAGCAAATAGTCTACATTTTAGACATATTGATTTCTCAAATAAAAATACAAATAGATATGATAATGTCCTTTTCGAGATTGTAAATCTCTCTGGACTTTTGGTAAAGTTAAACTAATGGTCTCTATACACCAAGGGTTTCGAGACTTCCTAGGGGATAATGCATGCATGAATTAATCAATTTCTAAGAGTTAGGTAGATAGACTGAAAAATTCTTATGCGAGAAAGCATGTGGTCACATGGTAGTAAAACTATCCATTCACCCCACGTATATGCCAACTCTCTAAATGAATTTTTTGAAAGAAAATTCAGAGAAGTGCAAAGCACAACTCGCGTGTCAAGTGTGTGATAGTGAGAGATTCCCAATTGGGGGAACTATGAACGGAATGACAGTTATAAAGATAATAACAATTAGAAAGCAATGAAAAATAATCCACAATAAAAAATATTAAATAATATGGAAAAAGGGAGTGAGAACTATATATTAAGACAAAGAAATTCATTAATATTTGCAATACGGAAAGGAATCAAACAAAATAATTTAAATATAACAACAAATAAGGGAAATAAGAAAAAGGATTAAGCATGTAAGGGAAAAGTAATCTAAATATGTTAGCAAATAAAGAAAAATAAGAAAAAGTATGCAACAAATAAATAGGTGTGAAGAGGGAGTTTAATCGACACGGTTCCCTCAAGCGGAAAACTTGAGAGTGGAAAAGCTCATGGCTGTCGAAGCACCATTGATCAACCAATCCACAAGACATTTTTCGATATGGGTGTTTTAAGAATGCACGTCCATCTGACCACGCAACTGTTCTAAAAGAAAAGGATGTAGTTTCCAAATTGAGGAAGATATAAACGAAATGGTGATAAGGCAAGGACAATTAGCACATAAAAATGATAATAATAAACAGTTTATAACAATAATGGTAAATAACTATTTAAGTAATAAACTAAACACAACAATTTACGAATATGTCAAATAAGTAAATAATGGGGAATAGGAAAAGGAATATATATGAAATCATAAAGTAACATACAATTAGCATGATTGGAGAGGTTTTAGACACGGTTCCCTCAAGCGGACAATTTGAGAGTGAGGAAGCTCATGACCGTCGACGCACCGCTGATCGACCAAATCATAAGACTTTCCTCAATATGGGTTTAAAAGTGAACGACCATGAAACCACGCAACCGTTATCAAGTGTTTGAGTGTGATGATTGAAGAAACAATAATATTTGGCATATAATGAATATAAATATATATAATAAAGTGCAACAATTTCGTAAATAAAAGGTTCAAGTATAGAAGACAATCAATTATATATGGAAGTAAATAATAAAATAGAAAAAATAAAATGACATTAAACACAGAAAGAAAATAAACAAATAAGGAAAGAGGATTCAACAATTTAAATACACATTAATAATGAAATAATTTAAAATGTGTATAATAGAAAACATGTATAAACCTCACATAACATGAATCCGTAATGGTTAGAGACCTAAATTCCCCAGCAGAGTCGTCATTGTTAAGGTGGGTTAAAATCCCACATTGGTTGGGGAATGGACCGATGGTTTGTTTATATGGACTTGGGCAATCCTCCCCTCATGAGCTAGCTTTTGCGGTTGAGTTAGGCCCAGGTGTCATATCTTTACATGGTATCAGAGCCAGGTCCATTCCGTTTGGGCTCCTAGTCCACACGCCAGTCGGGCCTGGGTGTGAAGGGGGGTGTTAAGGTGGGTTAAAGTCCCACATTGGTTGGGGAATGGACCGATGGTTTGTTTATATGGACTTGGGCAATCCTCCCCTCATGAGCTAGCTTTTGAGGTTGAGTTAGGCCCAGGTTTCATATCTTTACAGTCATGCTGTTGCGCCCCATTTTTCTTGCGGAAAGCGAAACTCGACATGTGACAACTCTTAAGAGTTTCTTAAAAGGAAGAGTTGTCACCTAATGAATTTAAGGTGCATTAGCACACCGTACTAAACTAATTAAATAGATAATTTTGTTTAACTAGTCCACGTCACCAAAGATCGGGTAAGGGTTCAAGTTACCTCGAAAGGAAGGTATTAGGCACCTTTCGAGGTCCACAACTGTGGGTCCCTTCCGGATTTATTATTATGTGGGGTATTTACTAGGCGAGAAAATAAGATTAATTTTAAGCCTTTTATGTAAAACAACTTAAATAAACTAAGTGATAAAAGATCTTAGCTTTGCAATTAGAATAAAAGGAAGTCAAACAAGTAAGAAGAAAGAAGATCGTGACAATATAATGAACGGAATAAATTTATCAATTTATGCAAATAATGATTGACAAATAAATGCAAACAATAATAAATAAATGATAAATTAGGAGAAAACAATAACAAAATAAATAAAAATGTTAAGAATTGGATTGAACCTCATAGAGGTGCCTACTTATCCCGAATGGAAATCCGGTCAAATGTAGTTCTACAATTAAAAAAAGGGGGGGGTGTTATTTTAACATAAAGGGATCACCCCGTGAACCTAAAATAATATTTCACAGTCATTTAAGATTGCTCGTATTATTCAGTGAGCACAAACTATCATGTCCCAATTACCCGCCTAATTAATTTAGTTGTTAACCCTAAATCGTTCTAAATGATGGAATATACTCACGCCCTAACATATGCCTACCCGTCCCGCTCCTAATGTCCAAGAGGCAATGGACAACTAATTTGGATTTTTGGGTCTAAAATTCCTAGGGGCTTTTTTAAAGGGTGACTAGCATCAAACAAGCAAATTAAATATACAAGAGATCTACGACAAAACTACTATATTTAAACATGTAGCACATACGGTGTTTTAATGAACACAAGCGAGCATGTTGTCTCATTAACAATGAAGGTAAAAACAGGTTCAAATATAAAATTTACAAGAGATCAGATGTAAACAAATGTTGGGTCTTTTAATACGACTCTATTAGAGTTGTCCTTATGAATGCAACATATAACTATTGATTATCACACTAATTTAAACAACCTATTTATGAATTTAATTAAACCCTATAAGCATGACATCTAAGCATAGAGATGTTTAACACACTAACACTTTGACTGGCAGACAAAATAAGAAAACTTCCAATAAGCCTTTATTTATTTAAATATGGCATACTTTGAATCAAATTATTTTAATTCTTATAGACATGGTTTTTAGGCAGAAGAATTATGAGACGCAGCAGGATATTAAACAAAGCAGAGTATTGAAATTGCAAGTCATTTTATCTTGTAGGTATGATGTCTAACGCTAAAATAGGCTCGCATTAAAATCCTATAGGCATGATTTCTAATGTTGTGTGTATTTAATGCTATGAGCATGCTTTCTAAGTGAAATTAGCAGTTAGAAGGAATAGTAAAGAAACATGCAATACCCGCCCCCATACACCCCTTTCCACTACTATCAATGTTTATTATAATTATTACACTTAAATGAAAGAAATAAATAAACAAAATACAATCAAAAAATACATAATGCTTCATAATTACATTCCCATAGTCCCCTCTCATCACGGCGATTCTCTGATGGATCCCGAAAATAAATTTAAAGAATACCTGCTTAAAGGTTAGGCACAAATAGTAGACACATAATAGTAATCGCATATCATGGCCATAATACTCTCATTCGAGGCAAACTTATCAATTTACATTTAAAATATCGAGCACATAGCCACAATAAGAAGATAATAACAGAGTTATTACATAGAGTAATTGATGTTTACATAGGTAGATGAACTAACTAGTAGATGACAAAAATCAAAGGAAAATCAACGAATTAATAATGTCACAAAATACTTTGACTATAACCTAGCCTCAACACATCAAGATCACAAGAATCTCTAGGATTCTGAGCAATGCTTGTGTTGAGGAGGTATAAAGATTAAAGAATTATAGAAGAGAGTCAAGTATGCAGGCAAGAGTTTGATAGGAATATTAATGTAGCAATGCCAAGAATATTCTCTGGAGAATGAAAAGCACCCTCCTAGAAAGAAACAGGCAGCAAGTTTATATAGCACAAAAGTCATCATTCACCAAAGAGAGTAAAGGAAAGAGATAATAAGAAAATCAACCAAAGGATATTTATACCTTAATTAGTAAAAGCAAATCTGAATTCCTAAAAGCTAATCAAAATTTACCATAATAATCATGTACCAAATTATTTCATGGAAAAGGGAAAGGAAAATCATCACACGAGTTCCCTTAAATAGAATCACTCATACATAATGTACTAATCAATAAGGAAAAAATCAACCACATAGACTTTTCTTAAACAAAATCGACAATTTAACATAAATAGATATCCAATTAAGACCTCCTTTAATTAATCAATTACATTTATTCTCCTTTAATAAATATTACAATCTTGCCAAAACATTCAAATAAGGACTATCCACTATTACAGAAAGAGTAAATTATGGACCTAAAAAATAGTCAAGCACAAAATTTGTCACTTTTATACCGTAATTAATCCAATTATAGAGCTTATTACACGGTTGAAAGGAAGCACATTATTTTCAGAGATTATATTCCTCGCAAATACATGAGTGTTAAAGTTATTTTGCATAAATAAGCAATACAAGATTTACCATGATGAACGAAGAAGTGAGCTTATAGAGCAAAAACCTAAAATACCATAATTACTACGGGGAGAATGCTATCAGGGAATCAAAAATAATAAAAGAAATAGATCATCTGGTCTTTTACTAAAATATGCAAATACAGGATTACTCTTAAGCTATAAAATTTATGAAACAAGAGTAAGTATCAAACATGGTCTGAGCTAATAAAGAAAAGAAGGGAATACAACATAATTACCTTTTTGTTAGCATATGCATCAATGAAAAAATAAAATCGCTTTGTTAAGGATCTAGGATATACATTTATACATCAGTCTTACCCATCTTTAACAGGATTTTGAGTTAACAAATCATGAACCAAAAATTAGAGGAAAAGGGAAACCAAATTAATTATACTGTCATATCACTCTAGGAACTGATGTCAAATAAAGTAACTAGGATATTCAATAAATTGTCCATAATAAGTTTGAAAAGGAAAGATCCGAGGTTTTTTTTTTCCTGAAAATCCTGCACAGCAATTCCGAAAGCAAGGGCGAAGCAATCTAATATATTCCCTTTTTATTATTTATTTTAATATTCACATCATGTGAACACAAATGAATAAGATAACTAACAACTAAGTTAAACAAAACCTCAAAGTTAAATAGGATTAAATGGAGATTTATGAATTTTTACACATGGAAAGATGCAAACATAGAGGCGTAAGAAATAACAGACATTGAACAAACATAATAGTAAATCGAAACTAATTTCGAAACCCATAATTGGCCCAAAGATATCACTCATTTGGATAGAAAGGTAATTAAACAAAATACACACACTAACAGATCACACCGAAGATAGATCCATAAGAATCCATCCGATATAGAGTAGACAGGTTCAATGGCGGCCAAGGACCCGTTATAGCTGTTCGTTGGCAACTTGGTCGTCTGGAAGTAGCCGGAGAGGGAGGAGCAAGGTTAGTTTGTGTAAGGAAGAAAAGAAGATTAGGAGAGAAACAGGAAAGATCAAAGAGAGTGATGGTAGCTGGTCTCGTGGTCTGTGCCGGAGAAGCTAGTGAGAGAGGAGAGAAGGTGTGGTGGTGTTGGTGGTCCATCAAATTGGAGGGTTCAATTAGAGCAGGGGAGTGGTGTGCGGCGTTGAGTTGTTGGTGGAGCTTTCGGTGGTGACGAAGGGAGAGAGGGCGAGGATCTGGTCCACTGGAGATGGTGGCGTGGTGGTTTCTTGGTGGAGTTGATGGAAATGGAGGAAGACGGTGAGGAGGTGGCCGGTGATGAGGAAGGTGAAGAGTGAGACAGTGGTGGTTCGCGGATAAAACAGCGGCGAGAGAGGGACAGGGTCCAGCTGGGGTGCTGCTTTTGGAGGTGCAATGGAGAGAGAAGCGAGGAGCGACTGGTTATTGGTTGCTCTCTGGTAGTTCACTGGAGATGGAAGATGGAGGCAGCGTTTGGCGATTTCTACCGTAGTAGAGGGACAACGGCTGGCTGGATATAATTCGACGGAGGAAAAGAGAAAAAATGGAGAAGAAGAGTGGAGGGGTGCAGCGCTAGTGTTAGGAAGTGAGAAGAGACTTGGGAAAATTAGGGTTTTGGGTCTTTTTGTGTGTAATAATGGAAAGGAAGTAGATATTTAATCCCATCCGTTGGGTTATACATGATGAACGACTGAGATTAGATTAGGATTTGGTGAGTCGGGTTCTGGGTAATAAATGGGTAGCAGACGGGTTATATGAGTTGTTTTAATTGAAATAGATTTGGGATTTAAAAAATGTGGCCGGATTTGAAAAAATTTGATAAAATTAATAAAAATGGATGAAAAATTGCTAGATTTTAAATAAATTGGGAAAAATTCAAAATTGGCTGCTATGTAATTAATAAAATACTATATTTATAATTAATTCAATAAATAGGAATATAATAATTTAATTTATCAAAATTATATAAACATTATTATCAACATAAAAAATTTATAAGAATTTAAGTAAAATCAAGTAATATTATTACGTAAATAGTTTATAAAATTTAATTATTAGTATGCAAATATTATCCTATAAATAATTTATAAAATTTAAGTAAAGTTATGTATATTTTAAAATAAAGCTTGTTTTATTGAAGGTATGTTAACACAAAATATACGACATAATTACATAACATTGAAAAATTAATAAATTAAAATTATATGTAAATAAATATTTAAAAATTATAAATTTGAAATAACTATGCAAGATTTGAGAGTTATAATAATCAATTATTAAAATATTGTGAATGCAAATTAAATAATTATGCAGAAAGCAATTTTAAAAATATGCATATATAAGTAGCATATAATGGGCGCAGGGAGGTCAAAATTGGGTGTCAACAACTGGAAGTCGACATGAATGTGCAGTCAATATTGGTAATTGGAGACTTAGATTTGTTGATGCATCAAGTAAGAGGAGAATGGGCCGTGAAAAACACAAAGATCTTGCCCTATCTGCATTGCGTTCAAGAACTGTGTAAGAGGTTTGTCAAGATTGAGTTTTGGCATGTTTCCCCAGTGCAGAATGAATTTGCAGACGCTTTGGATACATTGTCCTCGATGATTCAACACCCCGATAAGAACTACATTGATCCCATTCCCATTCATATACATAAGCAACCTGCTTATTTTTTTCATGTTAAAGAAGAGTCAAACGGTGAGCCATGGTACGCTGACATCAAAGGGCATTTGAAGAGTGGGAGTTATCCTGAGCATGTTAGAAGTATCCAAAAACATACGGTTCGGAGACTGCCAACCAATTTTTTCTAAACGGAGATATCCTTTATAGGAGGACCCCTGATTTAGGCTTGCTGAGATGTGTGAATGCCAAGGAGGCAACCAATTTGATTGAGGAGATCCATGCTGGAACTTGTGGGCCTCACATGAATGATTTCGTTTTGGCGAAGAAGATTTTGAGAGCCGTCTACTTCTGGTTGACTATGGAGATGGATTGTATTAAACATGTGCAAAGGTGTCATCAGTGTAAAATCCATGCAGACATGATTCGAGCTCCTCCTAACGAGCTTCATGCCACGAGATCATCTTGGCCATTCGCAGCTTTGGGAATAGATGTCATTGGCCCCATCGAACCTGTAACATCTAATGGACATAGATTCATTTTGGTCGCAGTCGACCATTTCACTAAATAGGTTGAAGCTACTTCTCACAAATCTGTCATGAAGAAAATGGTGGCGGATTTTATTCCAGACCATCTTATGTGCCGAGTTGGGGTGCCCAAGTCTATAATTACCGATAATGGTGCTAATCTAAATAGTGACTTGATTAGAGCGACATGTGAAAGCTTCAAAATCAAGAATCATGATTCTACTGCATATAGGCCACAAAGGAATGGAGCCATGGAGGCCGCGAATAAGAACATCAAGAGGATATTGCGTAAATGATCGACAATTATAGATACTAGCATGAGAAGCTGTCGTTTGCTTTGTTGGGATATCATACCACTCTTCGAACTCCCATTGGGGCTACACCTTATATGCTGGTGTATGGAAATGAAGCGGTGATACCGGCTGAGGTAGGAATACCTTCTTTAAGGATTATTCAAGAAGCGGAACTGAGCGATGTAAAATGAGTACAAAGTAGGTTTGAGCAGTTAGCAGTCATCGATGAAAGGAGGATAAATGCAGTCTGTCATGGTCAACTTTATCAGAATAGGATGACTAAGGCCTTCAACAAGAAAGTTCGACCAAGACTCTTCACACTTGGGCAGTTGGTTTGAAGCATATTTTTTCACACCAAGATGAAGCTAAAGGTAAATCCTCGCCTAACTGGCAGGGTCCTTACATGGTCCATAGACTGCTGACAGGAGGAACACTTATCTTAGCAGAGATGGATGGTAAAATTTAGCCCAAGCCTATCAATTTAGACGTTGTTAAGAGATATTACATTTAGAATTGGAGTTTACTTTATGCTCTATTTTGTAACCTGAACTACATTGGACCTGATTTCCATTTAAGAGGGATACGTAGGCGTTCTTTTGGGATTTGTTCTATATATTAATAAAATCTTCTTCTCCCTTTTTGTTGAGTTTGAAACTGGGGCAGAATTTTTGAGAGTGTCTAAAAAATTCTATCGGGTTCTCTAGGGTGATATGATTAACGAGCTATAAATTAGGGCAGAATTCTATCAGGTACTCTACGGTGATATGCAAAGGAGGTCTACATCATGTTCTACACTAGGGCAGAAATTTTGAGAAGGATCTCAAAATTTCATCAAGAATAAGTCAAGACAAGAGATTGATTTTCCAAAGAACGTTGTATGGTTTTAGAATATGTCATGGCCTAGGATTTAACTAGTTTTCCTTACATACTTTAGCCTTTACTTTTACTAAATTATTTTTTAAAATATGCCTTTTATTTTAACTTTTTGCCCGAGTGTATACCTGGATGGAATTCAACAACAGGTGTCTAGTGGAAAGGAGAAGGCTACAAGACAGATGTACAGATCAACCTCCCCTCTGCAAACTAATAATTTTTCTTTGAGTATAGAAGTAGCAAAGTAGAAAAGGCAGCAATGGAGGACATCTTGTTTGCAAAAGCGACATAGAGCTAAGTCACTCTACCCTTTTTTAAGCCCGTGATATACATGTTGAGCCCATCACTTGCATTCTGAGCCCGTATTTGCATTTCGATATACATTTGACCCCATATTTGCATTTGAGCCCATGATATGCATGTTGAGCCCGTTAGTTGCATTCTGAGCCCATATTTGCATATTTGATATATATTTGAGCCTGTATTTATATTTTTAACTCGTATTTACATTTTTTTAGCTCGTATTTGCATTGTGAGCCCATGATATATATATATATATATATATATATATATATATTGAGCCCGTGATATATATTTTGAGCCCATGATATACATGTAGAGCCCGTTACTTGCATTCTGAAGCCCGTATTTGCATTTCGATTTACATTTGAGCCCGTATTTGCATGTTGAGCCCGTGATATACATTCAAGCCCATATTTATATTTTTGAGCCCGTGATTTATATTTTTGAGCCCCTGATATATATTCGAGCCCACGATATACATTCAAGCCCATATTCGCATTTTGAGTCCATCGTTTTTATTTTAAGCCTGTTGATTTATCTGCATTGAGCCTGAATAAACCACAGAGCTACCAATTGAGTTACTTAGACCCTCGAATAACTTATTTTCTTTAAATTATCATTCTTTTACTCATCTGAAGGCGTCATGGCCTAAAGACACTGTTCCATGGCCTGCAGACATTATGTTATGGCCTAAGGATTTACTTTCCGTTTATCATGCTCCTAAGGAGTCATTGTCTAAAGACATCATTTTCATGGCCGACAGACATCATTTCATAGCCTAGGAAATTTATTTTGCTTATCATGCCCCTAAGGCATCATAATATAAAGGTATCATTTTCATGGCCGACAGACATCATTTCATGGCGTAGAAAATTTATTTTGCATATTATAGCCTAAGACATCATGGCTTAGAGACGTCATCTTTATTGTCTCGAAGGGAACTCTCATTGTCTAAAGGGAATTTGCATCATGTTTAGTTTTTATATCAGTTTATTTTATGAATTGTTTGATGCCTATGCTTTAATTGTTTTGCTTATGTGAATGCCGAGGTCGAATGAGCTACGAATGAGGACACATCGCCCTTTATTTTTCTGACTTATCTCTATTTTTATCCCATTTAATTTGAGTCATATTCCCACCTGTTTATTTTGCAATCTATTCTAACTCTTGTCAATTCGTGCTACTTTCATCTTTATTCAAGCCTCGTATTACCAATTTCTTTTAGGGATGAACGAAATCCCTAAGTTTAAAACTACACGAGGCCTGATTTTCGTAAACCTGAGATATGTAGGTGACTTGAGACCAAAGTCTCGGCCACACTTTTTCCACAACTCTGATCCCCTTTTTGTTCAGTCCTATAGAGATCGTGCCTCGGTCAGATAAAATTAGCTACTAGGTCAATGTTCTTTGCTACCAATTCATCCTTTATTCCCGAGCAAAGAAGGGCAGTTGTTGACACCCAATTTTGACCTCTCTACGCCCGTATATGTTGCTTATATATGCTTTAAAAATTATCTATTTATGTAATTATTTAGTTAGCATTAATAATATTTAAATAATTAATATGATAACTCTTAAATTTTGCATAATCATTCAAAATTATAACTTTTAAAATTTTTTGTTTATATTTATTAATTTTTTGATATAATGTAATTATGTCATATGTAGTACATTTTTTGTTAATATATATGTATATATACATTTGATAAAATAAGATTTTATTTTTAAAATATATAATTTTACTTAAATTTTATAGACTATTTTGTCACGCCCCACCTTGGGGGGTATGACTGGCACCTAGTGCCCTATTAGAACCTGAACTACTGGACTGCTAAGCCTAGGCACATCTGGTGTCTGGCTGGCTCTAATTCACATTTCTGGAAACAAAGGGCTATATAACGGCTGTAAACACAGCCCCCGACCCATTGGCCTATAGCCTCCTGTACCTGTAATAACAGCTGACCAGAACATGCAACTATAGGGAAGCCTATGCGGGTTGACAAGGCCACCATGCTGTCTAGTTATCTGCATTTAGCAATAAAATACTAGAAGGCTACGTGACCGGCAAGGTCACCACTACTGTCAAACTTATGGCCCCACACGGCCAACATAAAAGAAGCGAAAGTACTAACAGCTAACAACTGCACGGCCTCACACGACCGGCTCAACTGACCATAGGGAAATATACAGACTGCAAGCCTCTAGGAATAGCAATAGAAATGATCGGGACAGGGCCCCGACCTACCTGTACTATACAACAAAAAGGAACTGAAATACACCTCTGAAATTCAGCCTTCGGATGACAGGAGCTGAATACTCGATCGCTGACAGGAATCACGTAGTATCGCCTGCTCGTGTATGAGTACCTGCAGGCAAGTAATGCAGCGCCCCACCGGGTGTCAGTACCGCTGGTACTGAGTATGTAAAGCAATAGCTGAAAGAAACATCTGAAAACAATAATATAACTGATGAAACTGAAGTAGACAGAATAGCTTAACTGTCTGATAATGTAAGTCATACCTTCTCTTAATCATACCAGAAGGAGTAGGAGTCATACCTGAGGATTGATCATTCTACTGTCGATCTACTCGTATCTACTGTAACACAGTATAACATATTATAACATACGTAGCATACACAAAACTTACCCGGCCCCCATAAGCCGGGAGGTAAAATCAGCACAGAATCTACACCCCTACCCCGGTCATCCCATCTCCTATAATGGCTGTAAGCATCCTGCCGGTCCCCTGGGTATGCACTTGGGCTCGCTGAGCCCCTGACTATAACTGCATCTGAGTCCGGAGGACTCCTGAATCTGCACCCGGGCGTATCCGCTCGACTGGGGTGTGTAAGGGCCGATCAAGGCACAAATATGGGGAAAACTGGCATCCCATCTTCGTCCCCTGTGGGACGGCATGCCACTCCATGGAGCGACGTATCCTCATCCTCTGGTGGACGAGTTGATACAGCTATTAACCCTGGGCGGTCATGGATGCTAGGTAGTCCAACCCCAAATAATACAACGGTCTCAACTGGTAATATTGTCTGCATATCTCACATACTGAGGCTAATAGGGGTAAAGTATCGTATACAGTACATGTTGAACTGATAATAGTAATCTGTACGTATTTAATACGTGCTGAGGCAGGTAAATATATATAAATATGAATATAGTCTCCTGCCGGGCTGTACAGGGGCAAATGCTATACAAGATAGTGTTTCTGCTGAAAACTATGTTGTTTACTGAGTTTCTGTATTAACATGATTTCCTATTCCTAACATGCTTTGTAAACTCCATTTTAGCCTGCTATTCTGTTTCTGAAGTGCTTTACGGATATTGCATTGCGTTGCGGGGTTTCAATTGAATACAACAATATCTTAACAATCCATATTACATCACATACTGAGCATGCTGAGCAGTTTCTAACACTTGCATTAGAATCTATGTCATACTAGTAAGTTTCACGCAAGTTACAACTTGAGGCTTCTAATATCGTATCAACATTTACAACAAACGCAATACTTAACTTTTGAACATTCTACTGGCCTGTAAATTACTATACTGTACCGATATTACTTAGCTTGCCGAGGGAACTAGCTTTACATACCTTATCCTTGAACTATTCGTCTGTCGGACGAGGCTCGGCCGGTACTTCAACTGTTTTCTCCCAACTGCATTCATAAACATATCAATTAATACTAAATACAACTTTATTTCAAAAGGCAACGTCACTTTCGATATAGTTTATAGCCTAAACTTAGGCTTATCGAAAGACGGCCAGAAACTCGCTATTTTTCAGAGGTCCAGAAGGGAGAAATATTCACTTCACAACTAGGAACACATAGACACTAATTTAGAGCAATTCCACTTACCTTAGCTCGGTGGCTCGACGATTCGTCGGCCGTATTTTACGAAACTGAATCCGTAGGAATGCTCTCTGCTGCTAAATACCTCAGTATCTGGAGTTAATTTGAATTTGGGCAGCGTTTAGCAGCGTAATCGGACGATAATATATACTCCCTCTTCGGCTTCCTCTGTTTTGCTGCGTTTTCTGGAAATTATAATGAGTTTAAGTGAGATTAAACCGAAGTGGGGCTTTATATACTTGAGCCTGAACCTGGGCAACGTGTCACGGAGCCATCGCGGAGGCCTCACCTCTATGACACGCTGCCATCGCGGAGGGGCTCTGCCTCGGCTCCTCCCGCGATGGTTCAGCGGGTTTCTCGTCCGATCTTTTTCCCGAGCCTTTCTACAGCACGTATGACCTTCAAATATGCTTAACCAACGTGCGAATAGGTCGTCTAGGTGCCGGGAATTCTACGGGGTATAACATTCTCCCCCCCTTAAAAACATTCGTCCTCGTATGTACACTGTTATCTAGAGGAATACTTACTTACTTTCTAGAAAAATTTTGGCAGAGTTTCCCCTGTAATATGGACTATAGCAAAAACCTGAAATGCAGAAAAGTCCAACACAGGCACTACACATAATATTCTAGGATCCACTAGATAATTATATATCAATCCTTCTCATTCACAGACATACAACCATAAGGTACTGCATAAGTAATAATACGGACATACCTGTTGCCTGACTAGGCCTGAAATAGGTGAGGATATTTGGTCCTCATATCTTCCTCCGCTTCCCAAGTCATCTCTTCTCAGTTCTTGTTACGCCCCAATTCCTTGATAGACGTAATATCTTTAGTCCGCAATCTGCGAATCTGTCTGTCTAGGATAGCTACTGGGACCTCTTTATAGGCCATCTTTTTTGTAACCTATTCTGGACTGGGACAACCGTAGAAGAGTCTCCTACGAACTTCCTCAATATGGATATATGGAATACTGGGTGAACAGATGCTAACTCTGGAAGCAAGTTCAATTCGTATGCAACTCGGCCTATCCTTTGCCGAATCTGATATGGCCCAACAAATCTCGGGCTGATCTTACCTTTCTCATCGGGGATACTTCTGAAATACTCAGTCATTTACATCAAACTCTAAATTTCTGCGCTGGACATCTGCATATAATTTTTGGCGACTCTACATAGTCAGTAAGCGTTCTCAGATAAGCTTTACCCTTTCCTTTGACTGTTGAACAATGTTTGGGCTAACCAACGCTGACTCTCCTATAGGTAGATCAATTAACGGCAAATGCTCATTTCGGCTACCACCGAAATCTAGCACATATGCTCGCAACATGTCTTCGAGCGCCTGAATTGTGCACTCGGCCTGCCTATCTTTCTGAGGATGAAATGCTGTGCTTAAATTAATCTGCGTTCCCAAACTTTTCTGGAACGATTGCCAGAATCTGGCTGTAAACTGTGCTCCTCTGTTTAAAATAATGGATACTGGTATTCCATGTAATCTGACTATCTTTCTGATATACAACTCAGCAAAATCTTCGGCCGAGAAAGTAGTTCTTACCGATAAGAGATGGGTTGATTTTGTCGATCTGTCACTTATTACTCCTATAAAGTCATGTCTGTGTTTAGTACGGGGTAATCTTACTACAAAATTCATATTTACCGCTTCCCCTTTCCGGAGAGGCACAGTTATGTCCTGGCCACACCGCCTGGTTTCTGATGTTCTGCTTTCATCTGTTGGCAGTTAGGAGACTGGGCTACAAATTCAGCAATTTCTCTTTTCATACCTGGCCACCCGTAGTTTTCTTTGATATCATGGCACATTTTCGTCGCGCCTGGGTGGAGAGAATAGTGGGCGTAATGCGTCTCGCTCATAAGCTGCTGGCGATGCCCCAAAATATCTGGAACGCAAATGCGGCCTTTATATCGCAACATTCCATCCCCGGTTATCTGAAAATATGTTACCTCTCCTTACTGAATCTTATGTTCAAATTGAACCTGGCTAGAGTTTCTATACTGCCGTTCCTTTACTTCCACCACTAACGACAACGCTGTGACATTCTGTATTATCGTTCTGTTATCCTTTATTTCTGCTATGTGAGCGGCTAAATCGGCTAACTAGTGAAATTCTCGAGTCTATTCCCGCTGTTCAGGCAGCAAGTATGCCAACTCCCTGTAGATTTATGGCTAAAGGCGTCTGCTACCATATTAGCCCTTCCTGGGTGTTACAAAATTTTCGCTCTTTAAGGCATAAGCTACTGCAGCTAACTGGGTAATACCCAGGTCGTGGGTAAGATAATTCTCTTCACGTTTCTTCAACTGCCTGAAAGCATAAGCTATTACCTTACCACGCTGCATCAACCCTCTGTACCTCCTGGCGATACTAACACTGGAGCTGATGTTAACCTGGCTTTTAATTCTTGGAAGTTCTGCTCACACGCCTCAGTCTACTGGAACTTTGCTGCCTTTTGTGTCAATTTAGTCAAAGGTGCTGCTAAGGTGGAAAATCCTTCCACATACCCTCTGCAGTGCCCGGCTAACCGCAGGGACTGCGTACTTCGATCGGAGTGGTAGGTCCAGGCTAGATCTTCATTACTTCGATTTTTCTGTGTATCTATCTGTACACCAGCCTCCGACACCATGTGACCAAAAAGGCTACTGAACTCAACCAAAATTCACATTTACAAAGTTGACATATAACTGACGGTCATACTGGTTTATTATACCGGAGAATCTGACAAGTAGTCTACCGGTATAGCTAGAGCTTATCTGGCCTTCTGGCCGCATGCTAAGGCTACTTGTTGCTAAGGTAACCTTGAACGACTATCTGCACACCATGTGCCTGTATCTGATCAGGGGGTCCTGATATTGATCATGACCTCTAATGATCTGGCTGCATAACCTTAAATAACTGAATAGTCGGGTTGAATGACCCGAATGTGGCAATAGTCTAACAATGCTCTAACTGTGCTACTTGAGTGCTTATAGTTCGTGCATAACCGCAAACTCATAGGCATCTAATTGCTCTATTATTTTGCTTAAACCACTGTAAGGCTGGACTTAATCAACTTACTCCCAAGCGATCAATCTCTGGATCTTAACGGGGAGTCTACTGATCCCCTAGTCCTAATAAACACTGTGCTAGCAGGGTACTATCAATTTCTTACACCTTGCGTATATCCACTTGGATTTATACTGCTATTCTGGGGAATTCTCGGTCTTATGAGCTATTCTGTAAATACTGGTCTTCTGCAAGGGCTCTGCATCTAAATATCTTACGAATACCAGCTGAAGTACTAGTCTGTCGCTGACTACTGATGTGGACCCTTCCTTGGGGTACCCACGGGTATTCTGACTGGGACGGCCGGCTGACTTATGGGGTGTTCCACATAATAACTGCCAGGTTGGCTAGGCCGACTCTCACCTACAAGGCTAGGAAAATGACGTACGACCACTCAACATACTAGAACAATTCTGGTATTGCTAATCTCTGAATTTTGCCTATTCGGCCTCTAATCCTGGTTCTGGCACATGCACTACTGTTATCGATCTTCAGGGATGCCTCCCTGCTAATGCAGGCGCCAGCTGGTCGGTAGACTGTCTAACTGCGCCCTTAACATCTAGCCATCTGTTTTAGGCCATTAACTCTGGTAAGCTTCTAGAGCCTAGATCTGACAACAACACATAAGTCTGTTAACCTAATAACTGAAAACTGAGATAGTTTCTATGACTTCATACGTAATTCACGCCTAATCCGCCCTTTCTCTTCTTCTTTTCTTTTCTCCTTTCTTTTTCTTTCTTCTCCCTCTTTCTCTTTTTTTTTGGCAAGGGGGGGGGGTGTCCAGTAATGCAATCTGTATATTCTTTCTATTATTAATCAGCATCTGTGATTGTAGCCCTTATAGACAACCACTCACAACATATCTATTATCTGTATACATATATATCGCTAGCTACGTACAATATGTACTGATTTCTGCGGTAATTCATAATCTCTGACAGGTTTTGCTGAGTCTCACATCGTACATGATATATTGCTTCTACGGCCTAATAATATCTCCTGCCCTGACTTATTACTTCATTGCATTGTCATCCCATTCTGAAAGTAACAACATAAACACTTTAGTTATCGTCTGCTATTTGAAATTCCGCCACTCTTGCGATGTTGGGTTGACGTTCGAATCTTGTAGCCTTACTTGGCTTGTATTAAGAGCCCATGACTGTCTGCTGGGCCTTATCTCTAGGCCACACTAGATTAGAATTGCTGTATCAGTAATTTCTTAACTTCTCCATGAACAGGCATACTGCGGTATTCTGAACCGCAATCCTACTGTCAGCCCGAGGCTTAATCCTTAATACGATATTTTATCAATCCGGGGTAGTTCTAATTTCCCCACAAGATCTGACATTCCTGCTTCTTTCCTTTATCTTACTTAAGCTGAACTCTGGGGTTCAAAGTACCTGCTCTTCATTGTTAACCGGATTGCTGGTCAGTATTAGTTCATACTTCCCCTGACTTGTAGTCAGACCTATCTGATTCACATGACCCCTCACCCTTTCGATATCACAACTGGATCATAACTACAATCTTACAGGTATGGCTTGCTATTTGTTAGCATATATGATGGACTTGGCCTTTTTCTGACTCGAAATTGACTATTACTAAGCATCCATTACTAACAGATCTTTTACCCCTGCTTCGGGTAAGCTAAATAGTCTTACTTTCTTTACTAGCTTGTTATCATAAGGGTCTGCACAGCTTACGTAATCATAAGGGCTCTTTATACTTTCTAATACTTACTAGGATCAATCAGTCCATCTTTACTTACTGCATGATTTGGCAACCCCATCTCAAGTCTTATGCCCCTTTACTATACTGGCATCAAAATCAAGAGGTAGGAATAGCCCTTTCCTTATTGCAACAAGTAAAAGAATTTAACTGTACCTTATCCAAAAGATGTATTTGGGATTCCTGCATTTCCCTCTCTTTCTTTACTTACCTGGTGGTTTGACCTTATCTGTAATCTTAATCAGATTTTATATAGCTAATAAATAAATCAACTCATATGCACATTATACTTCTGACTCCCTATTCTGACGTTATCAACGTATACCGGGAATAATGCCAATAAAGGTATCACGCTGGGAGGTTTCTGATACCCCCTCCTGCCGCTGTAGTTATCATGTAACTGACTGATGCTCTCTTCCGTTGCTATCTCTGATCTTCTGCCTGTGATAGGGTAATGTTGATCTGCCTTTGTATCTATAATCAAGGAATACGGTAAGTTCTCAGGGACTCAACCCTATACTGTACCGCTCTAAAGCACGACTGACTGAGAAAGAAGGGTAACCATCATATCATGCCTCGCAGCCTCCTGCCTATAGTATGTGGTGCAAAACACATCCATAGACAAGACTCTACTTAGCACGGCTTGCAGACTCCCTGGGATACGACCTGCTCTGATACCAAGTTTGTCACGCCCCGCCTTAGGGGGTATGACTGGCACCTGGTGCCTTACTAGAAACTGAACTACTGGACTGCTAAGCCTAGGCACATCTGGTGCCTGGCTGGCTCTAATACACATTTCTGGAAACAAAGGGCTATATAACGGCTGTAAACACAGCCCGCGGCCCATTGGCCTATAGCCTCCTGTACCTGTAATAACATCTGACCAGAACATGCAACTATAGGGAAGCCTATGCGGGCCGACAAGGCCACCATGCTGTCTAGTTATCTGCATTTAGCAATAAAATACTAGAAGGCTACGTGACCAGCAAGGTCACCACTACTGTCAAACTTATGGCCCCACACGACCAACATAAAAGAAGCAAAAGTACTAATAGCTAACAACTGCACGGCCTCACACGACCGGCTCAACTGACCACAGGGAAATATACAGACTGCAAGCCTCTAGGAATAGCAATAGAAATGATCGGGACAGGGCCCCGACCTACCTGTACTATACAACAAAAAGGAACTGAAATACACCTCTGAAATTCAGCCTCCGGATGACAGGAGCTGAATACTCGATCGCTGACAGGAATCACGTAGTATCGCTTGCTCGTGTATGAGTACCTGCAGGCAAGTAATGCAGCGCCCCACCGGGCGTCAGTACCGCTGGTACTGAGTATGTAAAGCAATAACTGAAAGAAACATCTGAAAACAATAATATAACTGATGAAACTGAAGTAGAAAGAATAGCTTAACTGTCTGATAATGTAAGTCATACCTTCTCTTAATCATACCGGAAGGAGTAGGAGTCATACCTGAGGATTGATCGTTCTACTTTCGATCTACTCGTATCTACTGTAACACAGTATAACATATTATAATATACATAGCATACACAAACCTTACCCGGCCCCCATAAGCCGGGAGGTACAATCAGCACAGAATCTACACCCCTACCCCGGTCATCCCATCTCCTATAATGGCTGTAAGCATCCTGTCGGTACCCTGGGTATGCACTTGGGCTCGCTGAGCCCCTGACTATAACTGCATCTGAGTCTGGAGGACTCCTGAATCTGCACCCGGGCGTATCCGCTCGACTGGGGTGTGTAAGGGCCGATTAAGGCACAAATATGGGGAAAACTGGCATCCCATCTTCATCCCCTGTGGGACGGCATGCCACTCCATGGAGCGACGTATCCTCGTCCTCTGGTGGACGAGTCGATACAGCTATTAACCCTGGGCGGTCATGGATGCTAGGTAGTCCAACCCCAAACAATACAACGGTCTCAACTGGTAATACTGTCTGCGTATCTCACATACTGAGGCTAATAGGGGTAAAGTATCGTATACAGTACATACTGAACTGATAATAGTAATCTGTACGTATTTAATACGTGCTGAGGCAGGTAAATATATATAAATATGAATATAGTCTCCTGCCGGGCTGTACTGGGGCAAATGCTATACAAGATAGTGTTTCTGCTAAAAACTATGTTGTTTACTGAGTTTCTGTATTAACTTGATTTCCTATTCCTAACATGCTTTCTAAACTCCATTTTAGCCTGCTATTCTGTTTCTGAAGTGCTTTACGGATATTGTATTGCATTGCGGGGTTTCAACTGAATACAACAATATCTTAACAATCCGCATTACATCACATACTGAGCATGCTGAGCAGTTTCTAACACTTGCATTAGAATCTATGTCATACTAGTAAGTTTCACGCAAGTTACAACTTGAGGCTTCTAATATCGTATCAACATTTACAACAAACGCAATACTTAACTTCTGAACATTCTACTGGCCTGTAAATTACTATACTGTACCGATATTACTTAGCTTGCCGAGGGAACTAGCTTTACATACCTTATCCTTGAACTATTCGTCTGTCGGACGAGGCTCGGCCGGTACTTCAACTGTTTTCTCCCAACTGCATTCATAAACATATCAATTAATACTAAATACAACTTTATTTCAAAAGGCAACGTCACTTTCGATATAGTTTATAGCCTAAACTTAGGCTTATCGAAAGACGGCCAGAAACTCGCTATTTTTCAGAGGTCCAGAAGGGAGAAATATTCACTTCACAGCTAGGAACACATAGACACTAATTTAGAGCAATTCCACTTACCTTAGCTTGGTGGCTCGACGATTCGTCGGCCGTATTTTACGAAACTGAATCCGTAGGAATGCTCTCTGCTGCTAAATACCTCAGTATCTGGAGTTAATTTGAATTTGGGCAGCGTTTAGCAGCGTAATCGGACGATAATATATACTCCCTCTTCGGCTTCCTCTGTTTTGCTGCGTTTTCTGGAAATTATAATGAGTTTAAGTGAGATTAAACCGAAGTGGGGCTTTATATACTTGAGCCTGAACCTGGGCAACGTGTCACGGAGCCATCGCGGAGGCCTCACCTCTATGACTCGCTGCCATCGCGGAGGGGCTCTGCCTCGGCTCCTCCCGCGATGGTTCGGCGGGTTTCTCGTTCGATCTTTTTCTCGAGCCTTTCTACAGCACGTATGGCCTTCAAATATGCTTAACCAACGTGCGAATAGGTCGTCTAGGTGCTGGAAATTCTACGGGGTATAACATATTTACATAATAATATTTATATGATTTTATTTAAATTCTATAAATTATTTTAATAGTAATGTTTATATAATTTTTTTGTAAATTAAACTAATATATTTCTATTTATTAAATTATTTACAAATATAGTATTTTTACTAATCACATAGAAGCTATTCAAAATTTTTCCCTAATTTATTTAAAATCTAGCCACATTTCACCTAAATTGATCACTTTTAGCTTAATTTGATCAAATTTGGCAACATTTTAAATTCAATTTAATTTCAAGTAAATCAACCCAATCAACCTAACCCGTGGCCCGTGGATATACCCAGAACCCAACCCAGAACCTAAGATTAAATCTTATCCATTCATTTAATTTAATCCTACGACTCATAATAAACCCTATCCACCTTGCTTTAATATTTCTTTTCACCCCTAAACCCTAAATCATTTTCCCATTTTGTTTAAACTAGCGCCACATCCATCTCTTCTTTTTCTCTCCCTCTTCGTTTTTCCTTTGCCACCAGCGACCACCGCACCACCATCTCCGGTGGACCATAGTCTCCTCTTCCCCTCCGCGCACACCTTCTCCAGATTTGCCTCACCCAACCACCACAGAACCACCGAGAAACTTCCAGAAACCACTCCTGCCTCGTCCGTCTCCTCACCCCTCTCCCTCATTTTCTACCCTCATACCTTACCCGTCCACCATTCTTACCACCGCTAGGCTCGATTTCCCTTTGAGTTTGCTCCAACTTGTGTTTTTTGCTCATTGAAATCTTGGATCTGTGGCCATTCATTTGTACATGTTTTTCTGCATGATTGTTATTTGTGGGTATACTCATAGTGTCAAAAAAAAATCAACAGCTGCCCATTTCTCTACGTATTACATTGTGTGAAATATTTAACCGTGAGTTCATAGTTTGTTCTTAATAATTTTTTGAAACAAGATTAGTAGTTTCTTAGATGTTGGTTAAAGTTCGACTAGTACTGCTCTTCTGTGCTCATATATTTTTTCGTGTAAGAGGCTTTAAGCTTTGTAGAAGTCTCGCCAAATCATTACATGTGGACCTATTTAAAATAAAGCTAGTTTAAGATCAAATATTTGATAGAAACTTGCATTCGGACAAAATGCTACATACTAAGTAATATTTCCATGTTTGATTCCTTAGAAATAAGTCAAGATAAATTTGGATGATTTGTATCCTTTATCTTTAGCTGATCATTTATTTTGATTTGTTAAAGCATGGTACGGTAATCTGCATCGATTCATGAATCTGAATCATATGTGTTTAATATGGCATGATAATTTATTCTTTTATTTCTGTGCAGCACAATATGGATTTAATAGTCATAAAATGAATGAAAATTTTTCTGAATAACTTCGACAGCCTTATATGATATTTCTTTCCTTCTGAATTTGATTCATAACAAGCCTCATATGCTATTAGATATGATTTATGACAACTCTAAAATTTTTCTGTTATCAATACATAATGTTTAATCCTCTCATATACTCTAAATCATGAAAATGTTACTACTTATTTAATTATGGTAATTTTAGATTTTATTTGGTCTTATTTAATTATGGTAATTTTAGATTTTATTTGGTACAATCTATTGATAATTTTGTATTTGATTAATTAGGGTAATTTCATATTCTTATGTTTTCATCCTGTGACAGCCTTAAATGATTCCATTTAGTGACTATTTAATCAATTCCTACTATTCTTCTTCCCATACTTGTACTTAGCGAATATTATTATATCTGGTAAGCTCTGATTATGTAGCAGTTTCTTGCTTCAGTATTTATGGTAAATATAAACTATTTTACACATGAATATCTATCAAAGGAAAATCTACGTCGACTAATTATTCTCCTCCTTTAGTTGATTTAATGTGTAAACAATTATGGTAAGGTCTGATTTGATTTTTTAAATTAGGAAGATCTTTGCTCTTGATTTGATTTGATTTATTTAATTAAGAAAAAAAAATTTAATAGTAAATATTTTATATGATTTTCAGCTTTGTCAATCAAGGAAAAAATTCTCTAATTTCCTTTTTCGATTATTTCTTTCTTTCCTTAACCCTATAGTCTTTAACTATAAAAACAACCCTCTTCTTTTGTTATTCATTCGAACATTGGTGAAAAAATCTGAAAATTACTTTACTCTTAAATGTTGTTCTGTTCTTCGCTCTACTGATTATATAACTTTTCTAACCTGCCTCAACACAAGCACTACTTGGAATGCTTGAGATTCTTATAATCTTGATGTGTTGAGGTTTGGATCCCAATTATGGAAAGATCTTTCGAATTATTGATACTTGTTGTTTGCCAGATTTGTCATTAACCGGTCAGTTTTATTTCTCTGTATTATTTTCGATAATAATGTGTGAATTTGCTACTTGTTTTCAAGCTATAATGACTGTGAATTGCTTTTGTTATCCTGATAGATTTTTTATAGTAGTAATTTGGTTGCATGTTTAATTTGTACCTTTGTAGAATAGCTAATTAAATGAGTTGGGATTCATGGATTCTCGAATATATATATTTGTATGTGTATTTGTGGTGTTACTTATTTAACAGGTCCTTTCTTTTAATAGCGTGAAGAATCGTCTGGACAGAATGGGTTTTAGGACTTGTTCAATTAAGCATTATTTTTTTTTAATTTCATTTGTAATTTATTTTCTTTTTATGAGTTGTAAATTGTAATAAACGTTGATAATAAACGTTGATAATAGTAGAAAGGGGTCTATGGGGGGTGGGGATTATATTTCTTTACAGTTTTTTCTTAATTGTTAAACTCACATAGAAAATATGCCCATAGGACTAATGCTTACATTGTTTATTAGATATCATGCCTAGATGATATCAACACTTAGAAAATATGCCTATAGGAGTTATAATTTAATGCAACTTGAAACCAAGTTTATGGAAACAATGCATACGGTCATCTCTATTAAATCATTGCTCTAAGAACAAGAAGAATCGGAATTCATACTGTCACATAATAAGATCGGCATAAACCATAAGTTTATCATTGGTTTGTCACTAATTTGTTAAATCTGTTTGTTTCAATAGTTATTATGCTAATGATCTGTTATACTATAACATGTCATAAATCTGTCTATAATTAGTGCATTGATGTCATGTTAGAGAATATGCTTATAGAAATATCATAAGTTTTGCATTATAAAATTGTTGATCATTAATTAATTTGCATGTTTATGTCTAAATATATTAAAGCAGTATAGGGACATTTTTTCAAGTTTTTAAAATTATATCTGCTTTCTGTTTACCCATTGCCAAAATTTATGTAAAAATCTTATTTATTTTCAGCATATAGAAATCCTGTCCATAGGAACTATTTTATGCAATATATATAAATCATAAAAACCCTACCTAAAAAACATCCCTCGACTCATATGCATTCTGTCAAACATGCTGCATTATTTTAGTGTTCGTGCATTAGAAATCAAGTCCTCATCTGTTAGAAATTTCCCCTAAGCGTATCATGTTATTGGCTGCGTATTTAAATCTAGCATTTTGCATTCTAACATTATGATTATCGGACCTCCATTTCTGTTTGTGTCCAGTAAGATCGTCAAAATACATGTTATTTGTTTAGACCTAACATTACACGTTAGAGATCATGCCTATAGGATTCATTTGCACTCTTTTAAAAAATCGTGCTCATAAGAGATCAATATAGAGGCTTACGTGAAACCTTCTACGCTAAATGTTTACTGTTATTTTTTTGTTTGACGATAACCGCCTTAATAGCCTTAAGAATTGTTAGGCCCCCAAAATCCAAAACAGTAGTCTGAATGCCTCTTGGACATTTAGTTTGGAACAGGTAGGCAAATGTTAGGGCGTTAGTCTTTTTCATCTTGAATGATTTAGGATTAACAACTAATTAATTAGGTGGAAGTGGGACATGATAGTCTGTGCTCGCTGAATAATACGAGCAATCTAAATAATTGTGAAGTATTACTTAAGTTGCACGGGATGAACCCTTTAGGTTAAAATAACACCCCCCCCTCCCGGTTAAATGCTGAGCCAGGTTTGACCTGATTCCCTTCAGGAATACGTAGGCGTCTCTATGAGGTTCGGTCCAATTTTTTTAAAATTTATTTAGTTGATCTATATGTTCCCTTGTATTTCATTTGTCAACGCCTTATTTATATGAATTAATTTGTAATTTAATATTTTTGTCTAATTACCCTTAATTTTTGCTTACCATATTTGTCTCTCCTTTTCTTTATTTTATCATGATGAAAAATTTATTATAACTCCTTCTTTAGCAATTATTTATACATTATAATAATTTTAAAAATAATAATAATCTCTTTAAACATGTATAGTTTCACACTCTTTCTTCTTGCTTGTCTGAATTTTTTTTAATTTACATTACCTTTTGCACTTTTTATTTAGTTTTAATAAATTAAGTTAAAATTAATCATTTTCTTGGCCATTAGTTAACCCCACATAATCAACGAATCCGGAAGGGACCTATATTTGTGGACCTTGAAAGATGCCTAACACCTTTCTTTCGAGGTGCTTTGAACCCTTACCCGACTCTGCTGACCTAGGCTAGTTTAAACAGACCCTTAGCTTAGTACGGTGCCCTAATGCACCTTAATTTGTTAGGTGGAGACTCTTCACTTTAAATATCGCAAAAAAGTTGTCACATGTTGAATTTTCGCTTTTCGCGAGAAAAATGGAGCGCGACAATGAGTGCATTTAAATTTAAACGGAATAATTTCAGGCAAAACAGTAATAAAAAAAGGAAAAATTACATAACATAGCACATTATAAAAGTATTTATATATAATAGCTACAGTTTTAAAAAATTACATAATATGGCTTTATTTCATTTAATGTGCCATCTATTTACTTTTTTACTTTGTATTTAACTATTTTTTACCTCTGTATTCTTCCTCGCCTTAAATCTCTCCAATAACCACCCAACCCTTCTTTCATCTTCTCTCTCACTCAAATATATTATAGAATCCCATTAATTCTAGTAAGTGATTTTTTTATTTTTTAAAAATTCTATTAGCGTATTTTTATAGGTGTATACTATGTATTTTGACATTATTTATTTGTATTTAGTTGTAGTTTGACACAATACAAACACATAAATAACAACATAATCATGCTATTATGTTATACATATATATACATACATATATATAAATTGCATTGTTATGTATTTAACAATGGACACAGTTTCTTTTAACAAAGATACATATTAGTACTCTTTGATATAATTAAATACACAATTTTTTATACCTTTTTATAACTTATTTGTTAAAATACATGTATTTGATTGTATTTATGATACAATTTTTTTTTGATAATTCAAATAATGAAAAGTATATGATTATGGAAATAAATCACTTTTTTCAGATTTACTTTTACAAGGTGTTTATATAAAATAAGAATTTCATCCATTTTTAGAGTCCATTTAATTAAGATATGTAATAATTATCAATTGCATGAATAATGGTAACTGATTATTTAGGTGAAACATAATCTCTAAAATCACTCATCTAATTAGATTTTTGTATTTGTATTTGATGAGTTTTACTTTGTATTTATGATATAAATTATTCTTTTTTTTTTGATAATTCAAAGAGTGAAAAGTGTATGATTCTGGAAATAAATCACTTTTTCAGATTTGCTTTACAAGGTGTTTATATAAAATAAGAATTAATTTCATCCGTTTTTAGAGTCCATTTAATAAAGGAATATAATAATTATCAATTGCATGAATAATGGTAACTATTATTTAGGTGAAATATAATTCCTAAAATCACTCATCTAATTAGATTTTTGAATTTATATTTGATACGTTTTACCTAGGGTAATTAGAATACATGACACATAAAATATTGTCATTTTATGTAAATAAGTAAAATGTTGCTACTTCAGCCTATTTTTGCTCAAAATATTGCCATTTCTGAAATTTTCTCATAAAAAAACTAGTATAATTATAATGGGCCTTTAAGTATCATTACTAACACACACTTAATATAGGAAAAATTATACAATATAATATAAATATGAAAATATTTATAAATTATTGCCACAATTTTAAAAAATTATAATATATATTTTTTTTCATTTAAGTGGCCTTCTTTATTTTTACTGTGTATTTGATATTTTTTACTCAACTCACAGTAAATGCAGCGTTTCTCATGCCACCAATCTATCAACCCATCATTACAACTCATTTTCCCCCTAATTTTCTTCCAATTATACAGTTTTTTTTGAAAGAATATTCATTTCAAATTTTCGCGAACCTCATCGTTTCAACCACTATTCAAGAATCCAATTAATTCAGGTAACTTGCATTTACAGTTTGAAGTTGGTATTAGTATATTTAGATATGCATTCATTGTATCTCATCGCAAATCTTGATTTGGGTGTATTTTAATTTTAGAATTTTATTGTAGAATATTTTTCAAATCTTCTTCAATATGTTAACATAATTTTAATATTTAATATATTGTATTTTTATTTATTTGTTAATCTAACAGATTCTTTATTAGAGATATGTATCAATCATTTTGATATAGTTGTGTGTATAATAGTTATTGTTGTACTGTAATAATATATCAGATTGTATCCATTATACTCATGTATTTTTTTTTTAAAATTATTTTTATATTTATGTATATTTGATTGTATGTCTAATATAATGCATCATATAAAATATTTTTTAAATGAACCTGTTTGATGCATATATATCTAATATATATATTTGTATTCTTGTGTATTTTTTTAAACTGTCAAATGCATATGCTAACAGTTATACATATATGCATTTCAAGCCATTAATTCTTTTTTTTTTTAAAGTTGCAGGGAATTGTTTATTTTGTTAAATATTTCATATAATAAAGATTTTTATGTAATCAATCAATTTCAGCTATTTTCAGAATATATATCAATATGAAATCTTTTTATTTAAAGCACAACGTGATTCATGGCAACTGACTATTTAAAAAAAAAAATCTCCAAAATCTCTCAACAGAATTAATGTTTGTATTTGTATTTGATAATTTTAAATAATAAAAATATAATGAATGACACATTAAATATTACTATTATTTATAAAATAATAATAATATTACTATATAAACTTATTTTCAGCCAAACTATAACTATTTATGTAAATTTTTCTTTTAACTTACTCAAACAGAGATAAATATGATGAACTCCGTTCCTTTAAACATTCATTGCAAGTCATAACATATTTATCATAAAAACATGATTTTTATGCCACACAATAGACCCTGGTCTATAATTTTTTATTTAAACAAATATTCACATCTCATATATATATATATATATATATATATATATATATATAAATGGACCGTTTGCGGGGTAGTAAATTAGGAGAGTTGCCGATCTCGAATCTCGACCTTCTACTTCAAAATTTCACGACCAAAGGTGAACAATCTTTACTATGTACAAAACGTGTATGGAATTATTTAGATGCTAGACAACTATAGCTTTTCTGTGGTTTTCCTGTGAGTGTCAGAACTTTTTTTTGCTGAGGATATAAGGTAGTATTTATAGGTGACAGAGACTGGGGTTTGTGGATTTTGAGATTCAAATTCAAAGATGTTCAACACATATGACTGTACTATAGATGCGTTCATTAAATTATATAATAGAAAACGGTCTATATGATAGGTTGAATGGGCCCATATTCACTTTTTTTTATAAATTTATTAAAATCCTGGAAATATAATTTTAGCTAGTACAATAATTAATTTTTCATGAGAACAAACTCCACAAGAGAATTCATGAAGAATTTTCTATTTCTTCAATATATAACTATGTGAATTCTTAATTATTTTCTCATTACATTTAAATCAGGATGGACAACCGGTCATGCCAACTGATATTATTTTAGTAAACTTCTAATTTACTATGGCATGCGATTCCATCATCATGTCCATATTTTTGCACTATAAACAAGAGCAAAATGCAGGTAAACCTTTCACATAAATATTTAACTAGCTTATTATAGTAAATGAAGATATTAAATCTTCCTATAATTTATTGTATTAATATAATTTGTTTTTGATGTCTTTAAAATTTAATAAGTTTCTTTTGATACTTACTACAACCCCAATATTATAAATAATTTCATTTATCAGGATAGTAGCATATTAACTCTTCCAAAACTCTCAAATAATTGTGTACTACCATATATTCCACCATCTATATAGTGAACATCTCCTTTTCTATGTTTCAGATTTTCAGATAATCCATATTACAGAGGACACTCTGCCCAAATTTTCAGGAAGGACAGAACCTCTTAAGATTAAATTACATTCGAGGATGAATGTTCCTAAAGGGGGATGATGTTACACCCCGCAAGTTATCATTGATTAGCTGACATGTGTTTGCGCTTGTAATAGTATTGGGAGCATGACACATGCAGAAAAAGGCCCGAAGAGGGGAGCACATGAGTACATCATCGAGCGAGCAAGAAGCCGAAGCCAGAGGCAAGACGCAAGGAGCGCCGCATCACGCCCCCTTCCCCGGTCCTTTGAGCGGCGTGCCGCACCACCTAACCACCGCCTCCCATTATATATATGTTGAGAGTGAGTAAGTGATTCATTTGAATATTTCCCTAAAACAGAGGGTCAGGTGGCGACTAGCTTACTAGGTTTTCTACTTTTAAAAGTCAAATTACACCGTCAAATCACCTCCAAACGTCAATTCTTCTCAAGTAATGATTCCTAGGCCTATGAAGAACATATCTACGGAATTATTTCTTCGAAATTGGCTCGGATCGATGGAGTCCCCCTCAGTAGAAGTTGTAAAAATCATTTCTAATCAAGCCCTAAGCGTCTATAAGTGATAAGTAAGTATTTCTACCTTCTAAATTCTTAGAAATTCGTGAGTTTTTGGCTGAATTTGGGGTTGATTATAAACGGTGGTCGTTGTGAATGTTGTTGAATGTTGCTAGCTGTTTTCATAGACTAAGGACATAATTACTACATCGACGTAAAGGCTACGAGTTGTAGGAATTGCTGGTTCTAGGCTGGAACAGGACTGCGCGAGCAGAAATCGACAATCGAGGTAAGTTAAGGCTAACCTCTTTCGGCAAGTATTCTCATTGTATAGTTGATACGGCCTATACCTTTGTAAGTAAGTTGAACATATGTTTGTTCTGATTAGCTGCTTCAAGTAGATAATGATTATATATGTTGTGGTTAGTTGCTACAAGACAAATTGAGGTTATATCATAGTATTCACCATCGAGAAAGAGTACACAGTGGGATAAATGCTAGGAGCATTATAAAGATTTCCTTGGTTATTTGCTTACAGTTTAGAGGGATTCTGATGTCTCGCTGTAATACCAAGGCCTTAGAAACTTGTAGTTAGTTGTTGGGCGTAACTTGGTAAGGTTGGACATCATAGGGCGCAACTGCGCGGTATAACCTTTTGTTTGATGCCTATATAGACGGTAAAGCTCGTCGTAGGCTGTTGGCATACCTTGATGCCTCCAAGGCCAAAATCTTGATAGGATGGTCTTACCTTCGAGTCAATGACATCAGGGTTTCCTAATGAACTGAGCGATAGCTTTCCATGTGATTAGCTACTGTCAGTGACCGTTAGCTTCAGAAACTTACTGCTTGTCGTATAGGTCGCTCAGGAAACCACCCCAGTTGCTAGAAATCTGATAGACTAGGTAACACCCTAATGGACAACCTTGTCAGGGATTAGACGTGGGGCCAACACCCTGGGCTACTCTTGCAGACGCCTACGTACATGTTGCTGCAAAGGGCTAAATCCAGATATACCCGCCTATGGAGCTATGAAATGCTCAGAGGAGCCATATGATATCTAGACAGACCAGGTTGACGTCTAGGGGACTAGAACCATAGTATTACAGTATTACCGTCAGGCTAAGAATTATAGTAAGCTGCTTGTGGGAAATTAGGGTTGATATTAAGAGCATGTCCAATTAGTAGCAGCCCTACAGTGTTCTAAGCGAAGGAACTAAATAGATGGTCACTTACGACCTTGCTGTTAGCTTATGAGCTATCTTCATCCTAGCATGACCTTCAGAGTATCACTTAGGTCACCCAGGACCTCGCCCTATTCTGTCTAAACCGATAGAGGTTGTAGCCACTACTAGGACCCATTGGTCAGGTATAGGCACATGGGGTGCGCCTGTTGGCAGCTACATAGACTGTTTTAGGGGAGAGTAGCGGGTATGTTAGGCCTAAAGGGCTAGGTACACCTATTAAGTGACTATATTAAGGCTATAGCATTGTACCTTTGTAGGGATTGACCCACCTTAGTTGGTCTCCCATCAAATGACTTCACGATTGCTAACTATTATTGCCTACGGGCTACAGATTGCTCAGAGGAGCTACGTGATGTCTGAAAGGACTATATTCAGGCCTATAAAGCCGTATCGAAGTCCTTTCGCGTATGGATTTCCTTTATGCCATAATGACATTCCTAACACTCAGTGGAGCCTTGCAAGCCTAGGGTGCGGTTACATAAGCCTAGAGGGCTCAGATACAGTTACAGGAGCCCATCGACTCAGTTGTAGTCCTAGAGGTCGAATAGGTTTGATTATAGTTACTTGTGAAACCATAGTTACCTGGTTAGGGGTATATAGATTAAACTGTACTTGCTGAGGCTTAGGGGGCCCAGACAGGTTATCTCTGTGTTGCTTGCACCTTCCCGGCTTATGGGGGACAAGTTAGGTTCTTGTTTGTAAACTTGCTTACTAGATAGCTTATGAATATATAATCATACAGTTTGTGTTCCTAGTTGCATAATTATCTACTCGATGCAGGCTATGGATATGAAAGCATATAGGTTAACTTCTACCCTTTCTCACTGATTACTTTCAGTTCTTTATCAACTTCTATTCAACTTTTATTACTGCCTTATATATTCAGTACATATTTTACTGATGCCCATGCATGGGGCGCTGCAAACTTGCCTGCAGGTTTAGACAGACAGGTTTCGAGACCTCCTTAGTAGCTATTCAGCGTCAGCAGATTGGTCAGCTCTTTTCATTTGGAGTTACCAGATAGTAGAGGTTTGCCTGTCCTTTATTATATAGTTTTTGGGAAGGTCGGGGTCCTGTCCCGACCAATATTTCACCTTAGAGGCTTGCAGACTACAATATTCAGTTCCTAGCTAGTTGTACGTTGATGGTCGGGTGGGGCCTATATATTCTATGTTTTGAATGTTGGCCATGTGGGGCCTAGTTTAGCTATCTGTTAGCAGCCTTGTCGCTGTAGTTTATATAGAATTTCTCTGCCTTCCTTTTGTTATGACTTAGAAAGTATGGTGATCTTGTCGGTCTGCATAGGATCCTTTTATTGTTGTGATTGCCGGGTTAGCTGTCTTATGTAGGTTATATGTTGCGGCGTAGTTGGCCCGAGGCTATGTTTACAACTAAGTTATAGCTGTTTGTTTTCCTGTTATGTGCTACTGGCATGAACCAAAAGTGTATGTGTCCAGCCAGGTCAGCTTAGAGTCCAATGTGGCGTTAGGTGCCAGTTACGTCTCCCAAGGTGGGGCGTGATAGGGATCCCTTGTGTAGGGGTGGGCATGGTATGGTACGGTAATTTTGATATTCAGTTTTTAAAAATACTATACCATTACCATACCAAATTAATTAGGTATGGTTAGGTATTTTAAAGTTCAGTTTCGGTATTTTGCAGTCGGTAAATCGTTAACCATAGTTTATTTAACTTCGACTTATATATACTTATACAATAGAGAATTATGACTTCGGCTTTTCAAAAAATATCACGATTATATCACATTAACATCTTATATCATAAATATATTTAAAAAATGTATAAATAATTTTTTTCTCGAATATATTAAATAAAAAAATATTTCAATTAAGATAGAGTAGTCAAAGTTCCAATGTCTAAATAACTAGTTTTGTACTAATACTATTTTATATATTTTCTAATATTATAATATAATATGTATGAATTATATATTTTATCTATAAACTTCGGTATGATATGCGGTATTTCGGTATTCTTTTTATAAGTATCAAATACCAAAATATTTTTAAAACCATACTAAATACCATACCACATACCATAATGTCAAAATCACGGTATCAAAAATTTCAATAACGGTATGGTATTCGGTATATACCATACCATGTCCACCTCTAGCATTGTGGTTTCAAGCACCGTGTTACTTCCAGGGTGTCGACTCGGATCATGAAAATAAGTCATGAATTATAACCATTTGTACATGCTTCAAAAAAAATATTATATACTTATTGTCCTGCCTTGAAATTTATATAACACACCTCAACATCACTTTAAAAGGTCAAGTGCACCACCACTTTATATTTTTTTATTTTGATAGAGTATCTATAAAACTTATCAAATTAAATTTTACGATCATCGCGTGTCTATACCAAATCGATGGTAAAAATTACCTTCACCTTTTGGAGAACTATTTTAAGAATCTACTATGCTCTTATGTTTAATTACCACAATGATGATTAATATTATTTTATCCTTTACCATATCCACTTGCATTCGTTTAACCACTTGTCTTCGTTCTTATTATGCATTGCTACCACATTCTTCATGGAATGGAGCATATCAAGTGGCATGGGCTTCATAATTTTTCATCAAAAATATATTATTTTGCCTCATTTATCATTATGTCATGTTGTGACTTGAATCCGACTTCTAACCTATAAGAAGCTGTTAGGCCAGAATTCAGTGGGACTTGAACCCAACATGTATTAACACGGTGCATCAGACTTTAACCTCTTACACTCTTTGTGCAATGAGACTTGAATCCACCATCTTATCCTCAATCATTAGCGTAATAGGTCAAAGTGCAACATGATTCACCCTTGAGCCTTTAAACGTATTGTCATTTTTTTTTATTATATATAAGTAAATTAAGTTTCAAAAAAGTATATAAAATACGATTATATTACCACAAAATTAGATGAGGTTCTTAATTTTATTTAAGTGCAATCAAATCATCATAAATTTTCTCAGCAGCATAATCTCAATTGTCATCCTAATAGAAATTTCTTTTTTTTGTTAATATGCAATTATGCAAATAGTACCTTTTTTTCCCCACAAAATAGTACATTTTTTTCACAAAAAAACACCCCCCCCCACAACACACACACACAAAAAATAGCTCTTTTGTTTTTTCACAAAACAATAACTCAGGTCAAGATTTTACTTTTTATTTATTTAATAAAAATAAATATGAATCTTCTGTTTTCAGTTCATGCCAAGTAAGATAATATGTTAAAATTATTCATAAAATCTTTTGATGTAATAGTTACCTGACAAGATAAAATGTGAACTTTTTCTTATCACTCGGCTAAGTCGAACAAACTAGAATAAACAAAAGAATATTAACTAATATAAGAATAGGAAATATAAATGATAAAAAGTGTGAACTAGAACAAGAAATAAGAAGTTGTCTTTTTACTAGTGAAGATGAGATGCCTTGTTCTCTCATGCAAGGACTTACTTAAAGGGAGAAAAGTTTATGGATATCTGCATGAAAGGGCTACTTTATCACCTAAGAAAAAAGCTACTCTGAATAATACTTGAGTAGTGTCTACTTTTTTTTGGTTATTGATAGAGTGTATTCTCCACAAGAAATGATGTATTCTGTTAAAGAGAGTTCTTCGTGCAAATTACTTTGAATAGTTAAATCAATCATTTGTCCTTGAGGATCCGACATTAATCCTTTCATACCTACTAATTGATTTTTTACTTCTACCGAAAGGGTTTTTCTTCGATTTTTCAATAAAGACGAGTTTTGACTCCTTTTTTATCATCTACCACTTTAATTCCTGTTTCAAAAATAGATAATTTTGTATCCAACCTTCTATAAATACAGATACACCCAATACGTCGAAACTCATTGCCCATGGATAAAGAAAAATCATTTCAACATCAAAAACAACAAAAACCATTAACGCGGAATTCGTATCAAGTAGACCTTGTTGTTGTGATAATTCTTAATTCATCAGTTGTTGGGAGGGATTTATGTCACTACAAACAGAGACTAAAACAAGTGTTGAATTCAAAGCTGGTGTTAAAGAGTACAAATTGACTTAAGCCATTTTAGAACCATCAATGATTGGTGAACCGACAGATCCATTTGCAACCCCTTTGGAAATCTTACCTGAACATCCAGGCAAAAAAGGGCTGGGGTTCGATTTGCGCATACATCACTAAGGAAGATAAGAATCCACATATATGGCTTTAGGGCATATGACTAGTAAGGTAAATCAACCTATCGTATCGACGAGATGCAACAAGTGGGTCTATAAAGTCAACAAAAAGCTGATGGAGCTGTTGAGGGGTTGAAGGTTAGATTGTAAAATCCAACAGGTTTATCGCTCTCGAGGGGGGGGGGGATGTAGGCGGAGAAAGGCTGGAAAACTATAAGGTCTCGTAGGAAAAAGCTTTTCTGAGGTGTATAATGCATAGCTAAAAAAACATCAATCACTATTTGAATGACTAAACAAATACCAGTGAAGGGAAACTACGAATCGAATCAGAAGTAGCTCATTAGCTACTAGGTTCAGACTTTAGAGCATCAAGTCATACAAAAAACCGGAGTGACTTCACTGCCTGAAGAAAGAAAGTTGCTTCGGCAGGGTCAAAGAAGACGTGTAAGACACCGAGGGGTTGACTAATCTGACTGACATTGAACTTGGTAAAATGAAATGGTTTGCTTGAAAGTCGGTACAAGGCTTGAGGTTGATTGATTCAGGTCTAAAATCATGTCTTACATATCCCAACAAGGTGAAGAACTTGGACCGAGAGGAGTAGGTCTTATGAATGAGGCGTCATTGGCTTTTTCTGTTGTAGGATGAATCTTGTCATGCCGGGATGTCATCAATCCCAGATCTCCTAGGACCTTTGGGTCGGCAGGGATCAGGGTTTTTGTGGACTCGGTTCTACCCTCATTCCATTCTCCAATATATCGAACCTTAGCTGGTACTACTACATAGTCAAATTTTTACCCTATATAAAATTTATTGACAAATTAAAAGGTTGTCAATGTATTAAACCAAAAAGATAACCTAACATTTTTTTACATTTAATAGCTTGGACTGACTAAACAATACGCAGAAGTAAAATAATCAAAGAAAAAAAAACTCTAAGAATGCACAAATTTTTTACAGGGAGGTCACTTTATAGATACACTCAGAGAATTTTGCCTCTAGTGAGACAGAAACTTGTTGATTGTAAAAAAGTTGCATGGAAAATTCTATATACAATCTCTATTCTGGATGACTTTTTTTATGAAATTATTGTTCTTTATTTCATAGTCGCGAGTGGATTATAATATTTGATTGTCTATGAAGTGCAAGCACTTTGTAGTGTTTGAACACTTCTTGAAGATCCTGTTAGGGTATGTTTGGTGTGGAGGGGAAATGCCAATATTTTCATGTTTAGTTGGTAAAAAAGTTTTATTTGGAGAATAGAAAAATGATTTTTTGAGTAAGAAAAAAAAAAGTAAATTTTATAAGTGACATTCTAAGTTTAGCGTCTTCTACCCACCCTACCTCAGAAAAATAAGCTTTTCTTAGCACCTCTATTTCTGCTCTTATAGATGGTCGTTGTTGTAGTTCTATCTTAATCTTTGAATCGAGTCGCTTGCACAAGAACTTGGGTTCGCCACTGATCCCAAGGGCTAAGTGCAGGAGCAAGGATTGGATACTAGTAGTGAGGAAGATAAATATTGATTTTTTGGGTTTGTCTTAAGCAAGAACTTCAAGGGAGAAGAACTTGTGTTCTCGCGCACAAGGAGAGTAAATGCTACTACAAAATAAAATACTTTCTTTTTATGTTCGAGCCACTACAAAGAAGGGGTAAATTGTGGAGGTTTATTTGTAGAGGATATTAATAACCTCCACAAATTGAATAAATATGAGACAGTTATTAACCCCCACAAAATTAAATAATTTAATGAAGGTAATAAACCTCAGCAATATTAAAAATATATCCAATTAATTAAATATATCCACTACAGCTATGAAAAGAATTTATTAAACAAAACAACAATAATTAATTCAATATCTGGCCTCATCCCTCTTTCTCCAAAAACATCCGCCCTCGTCGCCGCTTTCATCGTTTCATCATCTCTGCTTTCATTGCTTCATCGTTGTTTCTTCATCAGCGATTTCTCATCGGGGTTCTTCATCACCGGCGCTTCATCTCTCAACAGGTAATTTCTTCTATCTTCTAATGGAGTTTTTTGAAGTTAAATCTCAAATTACAGTAGGAATTCGAACACTGTGATTGTTTTGGTTCATGTGTTGCATCTGCTGCGAATTAGAATGGATTTAGAACCAATTCTAATGGAGTTTATTTTTGTGCTTGATTTGAAGTTAAATCTCAAATTGAAATTAAATCAAACATCTACCATATTATAGATTAAATGAATGGATTAAACAGCTTTTCAAGTGCTTTTGAACACTTGTTTGAAAACACTACAGTGGAAGTTCCGGCTGAATTTGATTGATTTATGAGCTTGTGAATTTGCTATCAATGTGCGAAAATAAATTATCGATGTTCATCCAGTCTCCAGAAAGCATATACTGCAATTGAAATAAATTTATAGAGCCGCTTTTTAGCTGTATAACTTGTCTAAAATGTTAATTGTCAGAGTACTTACCGCAGTTCCTTAGTAGTTTAAACTAAATATAACATGAGATTTATAATTAGTGAATAACTATATTTATATCTGAAGTATATAACTCAAGGCAGATGCATATAATTGGAAGATAAAAATAAATCACTGAGTAGTAAAAATTCAGCTTCATGGATTCCTAGTGTTAAGAATACACACTTGATGAACTTCATGGATGTAATTCCTCCATTTTTTTTCTTCTTATTTTTGCTTGCTTTTACCACTATATGATTTTAAACATTTGGTAAATATGGTAGGTTGTGAAAACAGAAGCAAGTAAAACTACAGAAGCTAGGAGAACATATTTAATTTCAAAAATTTCAAGAATAGTGAAAACTACCTCAACAATTGATGAGTGACAGAAACTCTCAAGATATTATTATACAATGTGTGGTCAAAAAAGAAACCAAATGATTTTATTTTTATTTTTTTGAGTATAAAAGAAGTACTAATGTATTAATTAGTTGTCTCATGGCCCCCTCCTTCCCAACCAAGATAGATAGACCTCCCAACTACTTTTATATATGTAGGTAGATGTGGACTCTGTGTTTATAAATGGCAAATCTAAGTTTCTGTACTTCATTTCTAGACGCATAAACTTTACACTACCAGATTACTTAAAAGTATAATAATTTATACTTTCTATTACTGTAATTAACAGTGTAATTGAATGATGGTAACAAAATATGTTTTTAACTCTCTAATTAGTAACTATGTCACATAAGGTGAAATAATTACAGAAAGTATATATTAGAATAAGTAAAAATATATTAATAGTGCAAGAAAAAAATATTATAAGTCAAATCCAACTGTTGTATCAAACTGATGTTTCTTCTTGAGTTTAAGCTGCTACTGCTATATTTCTTTTGTTGTTTCCCCTGAATTGTGCTTTCTCAAAGAACACTTCTGTTTTCATCATATAGGGTTACAACATAATGCCCTTTTTCCCCTTCTATATTTGGATACTTATAGTTTTGTAGGTAGAATTTGTTTCATAGTTAATTCTGAATATTTGTTTTCTATCTAATATTGTAGAACTAATATTTTCTCTTCGTTTTTCGAAAGGTTCACCGTTGCACTTAAAAATTAATACTTTCCAATGGACAAATCTTCGATTGGAAAGACAAGGAACACCCCTGAATACGTGCTTGGTTTAAATCAATTTTTAGATTTTGCATTTACGAATGCTGTTACAGCAGATAGAATTAAATGTCCTTGTCCTATATGTGGATTTGCAAAGTGGCGGACTAGAAAAATAGTGTTTGATCATTTGATTTGCAAGTCATTCCCTCAAAATTATGTCACTTGGGCTATTCACGGTGAAATAAATATATTACATATTTCTAGAAACTTTGAGGTTATACGGGATACAATGCCTCGTGAAAATCCTATTGAAATGTTGATCAATGAAGCATGTGGGGGATTAAGGCACGAGGGTATTGATGAAGGTCCATCCCCACAAATGGGGGGAGAAGAAATATTAAATGATGAGTCTGCTTCAAATAACAAAGACTTCTTTGAGTTGCTTAGAGATGGAAATCAAGAATTATATGAAGGGTCCAAGTACTCAAAGTTAGAGTTTTTATTAAAATTGTATCACAGAAAGTGTTTGGCTGGTCTAAGTGACAAGGGAATGACCATGATACTAGATTTATTGAGGGATGCATTTAAATTTGCTCGGATCCCTAACTCTTTTTATGAGGCTAAGAAAACCACAAGTAAGCTTTGTCTTGATTATCAAAAGATAGATGCTTGTCAAAATGATTGTATGTTGTATTGGGGGGATGATGCTAACGAGGAAACATGCAAGTATTGTCACACTTCTAGATGGAAGACTAATAAGAAGAGAAATGAATATCTTGTGACCGTGGCAAGTAAGAAGAAAACCAAGAAGCCTACAAAAATTTTGCGTTACTTTCCACTCAAATCATGATTGCAGAGATTGTTCATGTGTTCTAAGACAACAAAGCATATGGGATGGCATGTTGAGAAAAATAACAAAGACGGGATCATGAGGCGTCTTAGAGATGGTGAGGCATGGAAGAGGTTTGATACAACTTTTCCTGAATTTGCATCTGATCCTTGAAATGTTTGATTAGGCCTAGCTACTGATGAATTCAACCCTTTTGGCATGATGAGTACTACTTATAGCATTTGGCCAGTTGTTTTGATTTCATATAACCTTCCTCCTTGGTTGTGTATGAAACAGACTAAATTTATCCTATCAATGATCATCCCAGGTCCACGTACGACAGGAAATAGCATAGATGTTTACCTACAACCCCTTATTAAGGAGTTGAATAAGTTGTGGAGTGAGGGTGTTGAAACTTTTGATTCATCAAAAATATGATGTTTAGAATGCGAGCAGCTCTTATGTGGACAATCAGTGACTTTCCTGGACTCGATATCTTATCTGGTTGGAATTCACATACTGGTTTAGCATGTCCCAGTTGTAATTTTGATGCTTAACCTTGTCAGCTTCGTCATAGTAGAAAGTGATGCTTTATTGGTCATCGTTGATTTTTAGCAAGATATCATAAATTTAGATTGATGAGAATTCACTTTGATGGTAATGTAGAGGAACGAAACCCTCCAAGAAAGTTATCTAGGACTGATATCTTACAACAAGTGAAAGATATTGATATTACATTTGGAAAACCAGCAGAGTTGAATGAGAGAAGGAAACGATCAAGACAAAGAAATGTTAGGAAAGGTGCAACAACAATGGAGGAAAAAAGCATATTCTTTAACCTTCCATATTGGGAATTCAACTCGTTGCGCCATAATTTAGATGTCATGCACATTGAAAAAAAATGTGTTTGACAATGTTATATATTCCTTACTCAATGATAAAGATATCCAAGGATAACATTAAGGCACGAAGAGATCTACAAGACATGGGTTTAAGGTGTGAACTTTGGCTTGATGAGGATGAAAATTATAGATTTGGTGTATTTGCAATTCCAAAAAACAAGAAAGAGGCCTTTCTCAGAACTTTAAAAAATGTCAGTCCCGAATGGTTACTCTAGTAATATTTCTCATTGTATTGATATGGACGATAAGAAGATCTTCGGATTAAAAAGTCATGATTGTCACATCATTATGCAAACAATTTCTACCAATAGCAATTCGCAATATGCTTCCAAAGGAGGTTGTTGCAGTCTTAATAGAGCTTTCTTCTTTTTTCAGACAACTTTGTCTTAAAAGTTTGAGTCTGGCAAATTTGAAAAAACTACAAGATTGTATTGTGCTCGCACTTTGTCACATGGAAATTTTATTTCCTCCATCTTTCTTTACTGTAATGGTTCATTTGACTGTCCATCTTGTGGATGAAGCAATACTAGACAACAAACTCCTTCATTTAAGGTCATATCACAACCAACTCCTTTATTTCAAGCTACAAGATATCAAGCTCCTTCATTCTAGGCCACATCATAGCCAACTCCTTCATTTTAAGCTAAAAGATATCAAGCTCCTTCATTTCAGGCCACATCACAACCAACTCCTTCATTTTTGGATACAAGACAATGAACTCCTTCATTTCAGGCTACAAGATACCAAGCTCCTTCATTTTAGGCCACATCACAACCAACTCATTCGACTCATGTCATGTCACATACACCTTTTGTTAGTTCCACACCACCACAAAAACCATCCAGCAAGCACACACGTGAGTCTACACATCATTGGACTGTGGATGCAATAGGTAATAGTTATCTTCTCACTTGCAATTTCTGCCATTGGTTGTTATTTTGAATTCAACATTTTAATTCCAATAACTTACCATTGTGAATATGAAATATTTTAAACAGTAGAGGTGAGAATCATTAGGGCAGTGACTAAACAAGCTAAAACAAGCTATATATAATTAAAAATAAGATGTGGAAGGCATGAGACTTTTATTCACTAGTTAATCATAAGATGTGAAAATAAACAATGTCACCTTGTTTATCTTATTTTACTAATTGAACTTACTTATTATGTATCTATTCCTTCTATTTTAATTAAGTTATTCCTATTTATTTTTTTCACACATAGATGACTGAGACAGGGAGAAGGCCTGGACAAGCACAACTCTATCTTGTTACACACAAGAATAAAGATGGATCCTATGTAAATGAGGAGGCAAAAAAAATATGTGTATGTTGCACTCGTGAATTCTTCCTTCTTCTCCTTCTCCCTCTAAGAAGGGTTGGCAGATTTTTGAGTCGAACTAATAGTGATAGGAGGGTTGGCAGATTTTTGAGTCGAACTAATAGTGATAGGGCACTATGATCATTTTCTCTATTACTGTAGCTACAAATATTGCTTCTAAATTATATTTTTATTACATCTTACTTGTCATTCTAGAAGGCAGGTCATGGAATTGATTTCCTACAGTATAATACATTAAATCTATCACATTAAGGCTGCCTCATGTTAGCATAATGTTGACTCGAAATATTTTGATTATGCATGTTGTATTTAGGAAAAAATGAGCTAGTGGTGAGTCAAACTACCGTGGAAGAGTCTAAAATTTCTCCAAATGATGTTGTTGGTAGGGTGCTAGGAAAAGAACATCTAGGAAGGGTAAGATGTATGGGATTACGACCTACTCCAAGCACTACTTTTAAACAATCAAATCTTCGTATTAGTGGCATTAGAATTTAAAGTAACAATGTTGAATGTTCTTCTTTCGGATGTCAAGAGAAGTACAATAAATTGTTGAATACTCTCAAAGAATACATGATAATGAAGGAAGAGTCAATTCCAGGACAATTTGTTGGGATCTTTGTTTCTCCTCCTACAATGGTAAGACGCTAAAGGTTTTCAATTTTTGATATCTTTCTTAATTTTATTTTTTATTTGATGAAGGGTTGGTTTTCATGTGAAATAACTGAGGTCACTAGCATTAGTACTAGTAGTAATCAAGAAATTTGTTCCATTTGTTGTGATGTGCTACTTGTAGCTTAGTTGCCATCAAGTTGTCATCATGAAATGGGGACATATGATTGGAGTTCTTGATATGTCTGATCATACACCTATGCAACTTAGTCCATCCAGTGAAATGTTAATGTAATGCCCCAAAAACTCAAAATCTAATTCGGAACTCAAATCAGGAAATCTGAAAAAGCTGCAGAAAAGCTTCAAGATGACTGACTTAACGAGTTGTTAAGTGGCCTCACGACTCGTTAGGTGAACCATGAGAGGGAGGTTTAATATCTTAAAGAGGGGAGATAGTGTAACCAACGAGGGACATCACTAGTCGTGGTCATTGACCATGACCCGTTAAGTCACTCTGGAGAGGCCCGAGTTGGGAATTTAGCTAGTTGACCAGTGTACTTGATGAGTGGGTGCAACGAATCGTCCTCTGTTCCAATGAATCATAAGGTGAATTGTTATCGGACTTAGCATTAGATCTCCAAAATGAGACAGTGTGGTCCACGACTAGTTACCACGAGTCGTGGTCATTGACCACAACTCGTTAGGTCCCTCGTGGTGACCCACTAAGGATCCCAGGCAGTGTACCTGACGGGAGTGACCACCAGTCGTGGTCAGTCACCACGACCCATTGGGTCACCCGTTAGGGGCACCTGACAGTTTTTCCCAGCAAATTTCTATGGGCTATTTAGTAATTTCCTACTCTCCCAAGCTTTGAACAACGTCATTTTGGACATAAAATAAGACTTATTTTGGGGTTTGGATGGTTTCTCCCTCATTCTCACGTTCAATCTCAGGAAACTTATTGAAAGTTATCTCTAAAGAAACTCTCAAGCAAGCCTAGGGTTGTTCTCCATTGCAACAGTTCAGGTCCTCTTCTCTGAGAGAAATTTTTTCAAGTATGTGGGAATTCAACAAGGGAATTGTGCTTCCCTTGTGTCCCCCAAAATCCTCCCATAATTCTCCTATCAGTTTAGCCGTGGGATTTTCGATTGTGAAAAAGATTTTTGTTACACCCCATAAATTCTTGACATTTAGATAGCCTATTTGCATGTTGGTTAAGAGTTTTAGAATGCCATACATGCTAGAAAAGGCCCGGGGGAAGACCGGACAAGCGCCACGTCGAAGCATCGCAAGAGGAGGCCGGGCAGACCCCCTCCGCGATGGCCGACGTGTCACAGAGAACTCACTTCTACGATGGCCAACGTGCCACGAAGGTGAGGTCCAGGCCTCAACTATATAAAGCCCCCACTTCATTTTTGATTCATTTCATTTTATAATTTCTAGCAGAAACGAAGGAAAAGAGAGGAGGACAAAGAGTACTTCCATTTACGCTATTAAACGCGGTGCAAACTCGAATTAATCTTGGGTAGTGAAGTATTAAGTTGCAGGGAGCAATCCTACGGAGTTAGTTTCGTGAAATTCGGCCGGCGAACCGTCGTCCTACCGAGCTAAGGTAAGTGGAATTGTTCCAAATTAGTGTCAATATACTCCTAGCCCTAAAGTGAGTATTTCTCTCTTCTGGACTTCTGAGAAATAGCGAGTTTTCGGCCGTTCTTCTATAAGTCGAAGAATAGGCAGTGAGTGTATATTGTAATATGGTTTCTTTTTAATAATAATAGAATTGATTCTTTCCCTTCGTGGATATGATTACAGTTGGGAGAAACAGCTGAAAATTAGCCGAGTTACGCCAGATACTCAGAAAGTTAACGGACAAGGTAGGTAAAGCCACTTTCTTTGGCAAGCTAGTAGTTCCGGTATAGTAAAATAGTTCAAGTTCCAGTAGAATGTTTCAGAAGTCGCATATTATGTTTAGTATAAATTTTAGTAATTATGTTAGAAACATCGTGTCATGTGTAGCGCGAAACTTACTAGCACAGTATAAATTTCAGTAGAATATTTCAGAAACAGTATAGTATATCAATATAAACATTTAGAAAGCATGTTAGAAATAGTAAATCACGTTTACCATGAAACTTAGTTATACAACATGATTTTCAGCTGAAATATTATATCTTATTTCAGTATCAGATTTAACAAAGTATGACAAGAATTATATATATGCCATTATTAGTTTCAGCATGTACTATATATATACACGCATTACTATCATTAGTTTTAGCATGTAGTGCATGCAGTTAGTATTATTAGTTGAGACTTGACTGTATTGTTTTGGGCTGGATTACCTAGAATTCATGACCGCCCTAGGGTTAATAGCTGTATCGACTCATCCGCCAGAGGGTGAGGATACGTCACTCTACGGAGTGGCATGCCGTCCCCTAGGGACGAAGATGGGATGCCAGTTTCCCCATATTTTGCCTTGGTCGGCTTTTATACACCCCTGTCGAGCGGGTACGCCTACGGTGTTGATTCAAGAGTCCTTCGAACTCAGGTACAGTTATAGTCAGGGGCTCAGCGGGCCCAAGTGCATACCCAGGGGACCGGCAGGGTGCTTATAGTTGCCAGGGGAGATGGGATGACCGGGGTAGGGGTATAGATTGCGTGCTGGTTGTACCTTCTGGCTTATGGGGGCCAGGTAAGGTTTATGTGTGCTATGTTATGCTATGCTATGCTATATTATGCCATGTTATGTTAGTTATGAATAGATAGACAGTAGAATGCCACGTTACCAGGTACGACTCCTTCTCCTTTCAGCATAGTTGAGGACAGTCTTAAACTCATACTTTCAGTCAGTTACAGTCTATTTCTTTCTACTTCAGTTCTATCAGTTATATTGGTTGTCTTTAGTTATTTTCGAGCTGTTGCTTTGCATACTTAGTACCAGAGGTACTGACACCTGTTTTGGGGCGCTGCATTACTTTCCTGCAGGTACTCATAGACGAGGAGCAGATCCCTCGTAGTTCCAGCCAGCGCTACAGAGTCTCCATCTCCTGTCATTCGGAGCTTGGCAGTTAAAAGGTTTACCTCTTTTTTTTGTTTGTACAGTATGGGTAGGTCGAGGCCCTATCCCGACTATCTTGCTATTTCTAGAGGCTTGCAGATTGTATATTTTCCCTGTGGTTCATTGTACCAGTCGTGTGGGGCTGGATGTATATTTTAGCTTGTGTATAGTGGCTGTGTGGGGCCTTATTCAGTTGGTAGTGGTGATCTTGCTGGTCATGTAGCAGTTTAGCACTTGTTTTCTTGATTCAGAAATAACTAGACAGCATGGTGGCCTTGTCGGCCCGCATAGGTTCTCTATTGATCTAGCAGTTCTGGGTAGCTATTGTTTTCTTACAGGTGGCTATAGGCCTAGTCGGCCGGAGGCTGTATTTACAGCCGTTATATAGCCCGTCGTTTTCTTGAATCCGGAGTTAGAGCCAGCCTGACACTATAAGTGCTTAGGCTCAGCTAGTCCAGGTCCTAGTAGGGCACCAGGTGCCAGTCATGCCTCCCTAGGCGGGACGTGACAAAATTTGTGTCAAAGCAAGTCGTATCCCAGGGAGTCTGCAAGCCGTGCTAAGTAGAGTCTTGCCATGGATGTGCTGTGTACCACATACTATAGGCAGGAGGCTGGAAGGCATAATAGGATGGTTGCTTCTTATTCTTATTCAGTCGTGCTGTGGAGCGATACAATATAGGGTTGAGTCCCTAGAGCTTACTATATTCTTTGGTTACAGATAAAATGTCAGACCAGCAACATCCTATCACAGGCCGAAGATTGGACACTGCGCAGGGGAAGGCACCAGCAGGATGCCTCACCCTTGTTTAGAATCAGCCCGATCAGAGGGCGATATAGAGGCATCGTCCCAACCTTCTCAGCAGTCTCCACCACATCAGGAGCAACTTGGGGCGACAACACCTCCAGCAGTCCCTATATCGATACCTTCTGACCAGGAGGTCAGGAGTGCAGTAGTCATGTTAGCACAAATGATGGTTGCTCAGGGTCAGCCGATGCCGTTTGCAGTTGCAGAGTCGTCAGGAGGGCCCGGTAGTTTGAGGGTCTTGGAATTTTTGGCTCTAAATCCCCTATAGTTTACAGGTACGGACTGTACAGAGGACCCTCAAGATTTTCTAGACCAGATGCAGAGAATTTTCAGGGTTATGTATGCCACGCCTACAGAATCGGTTGAATTGGCAGCATTCCGGTTATGGGACATCGTCGTGTTGTGGTATGAAAGCTGGGAAAGGTCCCGAGGGAGAGATGTTTCCCCTCCGACCTGGTCCAGCTTCTCAGGAGCTTTTCTGGATCACTATTTACCACGGGAGATTCGACAGGCCCGGGTGGATCAGTTTTTACATTTGGAGCAGGGGACCATGAGTGTTCGAGAATACGCCTTGCGATTTGATTCTTTGGCCTGGTATGCACTAGCCTTTGTTGATACCATGGCATCCAGAGTACACCACTTAATCATGGGGTTGAATCCAGAGTATGTTGAGACTTGTATTATGGCTACTCTGCGAGAGGACATAGATATTGCCAGAGTTTAGGCATTCGCTCAGAATATTGAGGGCATCAGGCAGCAGCAACGGGAGATCAGGAGGACCAGTTAGGAACAACACCGCAGGGATAGGCCAGTCGAGTTACAGAGGGAGGTTCGGGGAGGACCCAGGCCAAGATTTTCAGATAGGCCGCCCAGACCCCCACCTCCACCACAGCCGCAGAGGGGCAGATTTAGTCGCAGGGGGCAGTCAGAGACCGGCGGAGGTTCGCAGACCACAGATTTACCACTACAGAGGAGGGCGGAGCAGAGTAGGTATACCCTACCACTTTGCCCTATATGTAGTCGACGCCATTCTGGAGCATGCAGATACGGCTCCACCAGATGTTATATTTGTGGCCAAGAGGGTCATCTGATGAGAGATTGTCCAGCCAGAGGTCAAGATGACCGGGATAGACAGGACAGGGCATCCGCAGGGTCACGAGCTTCAGCATATTTGGCAGGGCGCAGGCCCTCAGTTTCAGTAGGCAGAGTCCGGGGCAGATCAGGGGCCTCCAGTGTAGGTGCGAGTCCAAGCCGCACATATGCTTTACCAGGGAGGCAGGATTCAGAAGTGTCACCTATTGTTATGACAGGTATGATGACTATTTGCTCCTACCCTGCTTATGTATTGATAGATCCGGGATCTACCTTATCCTATGTTACTCCATTAGTGGCTCGAAAGTTCAGTACTGTGCTAGAATTGCTTCGACAACCTTTTTCAGTATCTACACCCATTGGCGACTCTATTATAGCCAGAAGGGTTTATCGAGGGTGTACAGTAGAGGTTGCTAACTGTCAGACTATTGCAAATTTAGTAGAGTTAGAGATGGTTGATTTCGACGCCATTATGTGTATGGATTGGTTGTCTCCGTGCTATGCAAATATAGAATGCTGGACCAAGACCGTCTGATTCCACTTTCCAGGGGAGGCAGTATGAGAGTGGAAGGGCAGTACAATTACGCCAAAAGGTAGGTTTATTTCCTATCTTCAGGTGTGAAAGTTGATAGCCAAGGGGTGTATTTACCACATTGTCAGAGTTCAGGATGTTCAAGTAGAGCCTCCGACTCTCCAGTCTATTCTAGTGGTGAATGAATTCCCAGATGTATTTCCAGATGAGTTACTTGGTATTCCTCCAGAAAGGGAAATAGACTTTGCAATTGATTTGCTACCAGGAATTCAGCCCATATCAATTCCTTCGTATCGTATGGCTCCTGCTGAACTCAGAGAATTAAAGGAGCAACTGAAAGATCTGTTAGATAAGGGCTTTATCAGGCCGAGTACTTCACTTTGGGGTGCGCCAGTTCTATTTCTGAGAAAGAAGGACGGCTCCCTCCGCATGTGTATAGACTACCGGCAGTTGAACAAGGTTACAGTCAAGAATAAGTATCCGCTTCCCAAGATAGATGATTTGTTTGATCTGTTATAGAGGGCCAGATATTTCTCCAAGATTGACTTAAGGTCCGGATACCATCAGGTTCGAGTTCTTAAAAGGGACATTCCAAAGACTGCCTTCAGGACCAGATACAGCCATTTTGAATTCCTAGTCATGTCCTTTGGGCTGACGAATGCCCCAGCAGTATTTATGGACCTGATGAACGACATCTTCAGACCATACCTGGACCTGTTCGTGATATTTATTGACGATATTCTGGTGTATTCTCACTCTGAGGTAGATCACCAGGATCATTTGCGGATAGTGCTTTAGATTCTCAGGGACCGTCAGCTATATGCCAAGTTCTCTAAGTGTGAATTTTGGCTGAACTCAGTAGCCTTCTTGGGGCACATCATGTCGGACGCGGGTATACAAGTAGACACATAGAAAATAGAAGCAGTAAAAACATGGCCCAGACCTACCACTCCGACCGAAGTTCGCAGTTTTCTAGGATTAGCTGGGTACTACAGAAGATTTGTTGAGGGATTCTCCATCATAGAGGCACCTCTGACTAAACTGACACAAAAAGCAGTAAAGTTTCAGTGGATGGAGGCATGTGAGCAGAGTTTCCAAGAATTGAAAGACAGGTTGACCTCCACCCCAGTGTTGGCATTGCCAGAAGGTACAGAGGGTTATGCAGTTTATTGTGACGCTTCGGGTATTGGGTTAGGATGTGTGTTGATGCAGCATGATAAAGTAATTGCTTATGCTTCCAGACAGTTGAGGAAACACGAAAAGAATTATCCTACCCATGACCTGGAACTAGCCGCAGTGATCCACACCCTAAAGATATAGAGACATTACTTGTATGGCGTTCATGTGGATATTTTCACTTATCATAAGAGCCTACAGTATATCTTCACCCAGAGAGAGTTGAACTTACGACAGCGTCGCTGGTTGGAATTGTTGAAAGATTATGATGTAAATATTCTGTATCACCCAAGCAGAGCCAACGTAGTAGCAGATGCCCTTAGCCGTAAGTCTATGGGGAGTTTGGCGTACTTGCAGCCTGAGCAACGGGAATTGGCCCGAGAAATACACCAGTTAGCCAGTTTAGTCGTTCGTGTAGCAAAAATAGAGGACAACAAAGCGGTAATTAAGAACACCGCAGTGTCGTCATTAGTTGTGGAGGTAAAGGAACGGCAGTATGAAGATCCTAACCTGGTTCAGCTTAAAGACAGAGTCCAACAAGGAAAAGCGTCGGATTTTCAGGTAACTGAGGATGAAGTGTTGCGATGTAAAGGCGCCTTTGTGTTCCAAATATTTCAGGGCTTCGCCAGCAGATTATGAGCGAAGCACATTATGCCTGCTATTTTCTCCACCCAGGCGCGACGAAAATGTACCACGATATTAAAGAAATATACTGGTGGCCAGGTATGAAGAGGGAAATAGCAGAATTTGTAGCCAGTGTCCTAACTGCCAGCAAGTAAAAGCGAAACACCAAAAACCAGGCGGATTGACTCAAGACATAACTGTGCCTCTTTGGAAGTGGGAAGCAGTAAATATGGATTTTGTAGCAGGATTACCCCGTACCAGACATAGAAATGACTCGATTTGGGTAATTGTTCACAGACTGATAAAATCAACCCATTTTCTGCCAGTAAGGGCTACTTTCTCCGTCGAAGATTATGCTGAGTTGTATATCAGAGAAATAGTCAGACTGCACGGTGTTCCAGTGTCCATTATATCTGATAGAAGGGTACAATTCATAGCTAAATTTTGGCAATCATTTTAGAGAGGCCTGGGGACACAGATTAGCCTGAGCAAAACTTTTCACCCTTAGACAGATGGGCAGGTAGAACGCACTATTCAGACACTCGAGGATATGCTGTGAGTGTGTGTGTTAGACTTTGGAGGTAGCTGGGATGAGCACTTACCACTTATTGAGTTTGCCTATAATAACAATTACCATTTAGCTATCCAGATGGCGCCTTATGAGGCATTGTATGGGTGAAAATGCAGATCGTCAGTTGGCTGGTTTGAAGTAGGAGAGTCAGCGCTGCTTGGGCCGGATATTATTCATCAGTCAGAGGAAAAGGTAAAGCTTATCAGAGAATGCCTACTGACTGCTCAGAGCCACCAGAAATCATATGCTGACGTGCGGCGCAGAAACTTGGAATTTAATGTGAATGACTGGTATTCTTGCAAGTCTCTCCGATGAAAGGGGTGATGAGATTCAGCAAGAAAGGCAAGATCAGCCCGAGATTTGTTGGGCCTTATCAGATTTGCCGAAGAATAGGCCAAGTGGCATACAAGTTGAACTTACCTCTAGAATTAGAGTTTGTTCACCCAGTTTTCCACGTGTCCATGCTGAGAAAGTATATAGGAGGCCCCTCCAGAGTTGTCCCAGTTCAGGATGTCCCGGTTACGGAGGAGCTGGCTTATGAAGAGGTTCCAGTAGCAATACTAGACCGACAGATTCATAGATTGAGAACTAAAGATGTGGCTTCGGTCAAGGTATTATGGCGTAACAAGAACCGAGAGGAAATGACTTGGGAAGCGGAGGAAGATATGAAAGTCAGATATCCTCAGTTATTTCAGACTTAATTAGCCAGAGGTATGTTAGTATTGTTGTTTTATGAGTTGCCTTATATTTATGTGTATAAATGAGATAGTTGACTCTAGCCTACTGCGTGATGAATGCTATAGTATTGTGTGGAGTACCTGTATTGGACTTTTCTGATTTCAGGAATTTTGAGATAGTCCATGCTACAGGGAAAACTCTACCAAAATTTTTCTAGAATAAGTCAACTAAGTTAAAAATTCCTGCGAGCAAAAGTTTACATTCGAGGACGAATGTTGTTATGGGGGGAGGATGTTACACCCCGTAAATTCTTGACATTTAGATGGCCTATTCACATGTTGGTTAAGAGTTTTAGAATGCCATACTTGCTAGAAAAGGCCTGAGGGAAGACCGGACAAGCGCCACGTCGAAGCATCGCAAGAGGAGGCCGGGCAGACCCCCTCCGCGATGGCCAACGTGTCACAGAGGGCTCACCTCCACGATAGCCAACGTGCCATGGATCCAGAGTTAGAGCCAGCCTGGCACCAGAAGTGCTTAGGCTCAGCTAGTCCAGCAGTCCAGGTCCTAGTAGGGCACCAGGTGCCAGTCAGGCCTCCCAAGGCGGGGCGTGACAATTTTCATGTTGATTTTCGTTAGTTTCAATTGGGTTATTGTCCATGCTTATTATTCATATGATTTTCATCAGTTTTTAAGTAAATTTTTGATGTTCTTGCCAAGTGATTTACAACCCTAAATTTTCGAGCAGTGATCGGTTGTGTATTAAATTTTGTTTAGTTTTTGAAGTATGTTTGGGCTAAACTTCTAAGTGATTCTTATTTTATATATATATATATATGTTGAACAATCATTTCATTAATGATAACGATTTTATTCCTATTGTATGAGATTCCTTTAATTATCGAAACTTCGCTACATTATGAGCTTTTCCGTGTTGTTGGAATGAGTTGAGTTCTCTATTAGCTGCTAGTAGTTCAGATCAGTTATAATGTAGAATCTCTTCAGAATCATTTAGAAAATTATCAACAAATCAGTTTGACTATAGTCTTTTTTCGAGGTGTCAGTGGTGCCTCTCAATTATAAGACTCAGACTTAGATTACAATTATTTGGTCCATTAGGTGGTCATGACATTTCAGTTATATAGCTCTGACCAGCCCAAGACCCCAGTTCATTTATCAATTTGTTCTCTTGACGGTTACGATGCTTCCAGATAAGCAACTCTAACCAGTCTTAGAACTTAGTTTCCAAATTTGGTCCTATAAGACGCTCAGGGAACTCTCTGACAGTATCCCTGGGTCAGTATAGTCTTGGGCCCAGTATCGAGCTATCCGCTTGTCAGTAGTAGCATAAATAGGATTATCCAGTAGGAGTAGGACTTAGCATCGAAAGGGCTAGGGTTCCAGCACACCCAGGTTCCAGAACTATGTAGCCACCGTAGTTAGTTGGCCTAACGGCCCCCTCTGACATTGATTTTAACAGTCCATGCCTTTATACCCTAGAAAGGTATATTGGGCCCTACCAATGGGGTGTGTACATCGGACTCCACATCTAGCTCACATGGTTATATGTCAGTTATAGCCTCTCCTACTAATCAGTACAGTTTACTCTCAAATTCTTAAGTCTAGATCAGTTTAGTGTAGTATTTCAGACTCAGTATCTCAGACTAGAACATGTTTATGACCATCAGCCAGGGTCACTTTTGACCATATCAGTTTTCAGCGTTTCAGTTGGTCATTTCATGTCGTATCAATTCAGACCAGTTCTACCATGTTATTCATGTTTCTCTCATTTACTCAGTATATTCAAAGTACTAAAGCATACTTTTATGTTGTATCGTTTCATGATACAACTGCAGGGTCTCAGACTCAAAACCACTAGACGTCGCAGTTCAGATTCTCCACCTCAGCAATTAAAGTGTGAGTCCTCATCATCCGAGGGCATTATTTCTTTCTTTCAGTCATTTATTACTTTCAGTTAGACTTAGAGTTAGCTGGGGGTTTGTCCCAACAACTCCTCAGTTAGATGGCTTTCAGACCAGACTTGGTTTCAGATTTGTTTTTAGGTGTTTTAACTCTCTATTTTAGTCTTTAAATTTTCTTTAAAATGCTTTGATGTTATTATTTTAAATTTCCATTATGCATGTTTACTCATAATGTTGAATGATAGACTAGGGGTTGACTTGAGGTCACTTTCGGCTTCAAGTACCGTGTTACGTCCATGGTGTAGGCTCGGGGCGAGACATACTTGGTATTAGAGCACTAGGTTTAGAGTATCCTCAGAAAGTCTGAAAGCCGCGTCGAGTAGATTCCTTTTCATGGGTGTGAAGCGCATCATACTTATGACGAGGAGGCTACGAGATGTTATTAGGAAAATCCCTTTTGTTCATATTCCTATCGTGCGATAGAGTGTAAACTTTAAGGTCTCCCTTCTACTTCGTGCTTAACGCGTTCGCAGATAATGTCTCCCAGAAGGGGTGTTAATAGAGGGAAGAATAGCGGGAATCCATCAGTCCCACCAACCACAGTAGACCCTCTCAGTGGAAAGTGACGGATGCGGAGCTCAGGGCTGCCCTTAAAGTGTTAATACGGGTTGCGACCATTCAGGTTAACCAGCAGGCAGTCACACCTACAAATCCTACCAAAAAGATAATAGCTACTAGGGATCGAAACTTCTTAAAATAGGATCCAGTATGAATTTTATGGCCCGAAAGCAGATGGAAGGATCAAGGGAGAAGAAAAGGGAAGCAAGAGAGCAAGGATAAGGGACATAAGGTATTACCAACAGAGGATGAGTGGAAGACCTCGTTTCCAGTCTCATAGGAGGTCATCAACCCCAGCATCATCGGTAGCCAAGAATCCTAAAAACCTAGAGTAAGGGAGATTACATACCCAACTTGCAAGAATTGTGGGAAGAACCATTTGGGAGAATGCATGGCTGGCTCAGGCGGCTGCTTTGGGTGCGGCAAGTCAGGACATAAACTCAGAAATTTCCAGTAGCCAGACGGGGCAAAGGTAGAGCCCCGTCTATCTCTTCCACGGCCCTGTCAGGTCGCCCATCTTGTGAGAACTGTGGAAGGAGCCACCTTGGAGATTGTTTGCTTGATAGGGAAGGATGTTTTGGATGTGGTCAGTCGGGTCAAAGAATAAGGAATTTCCCTCTAGCAGGATGTGGGAAGACTGAGTCCACCATTCCAGCAGCTCGCCTGTCTCAATAGGGTACAACATTTAGTACAGGTGGAAGACAACTTCAAATATAGTTGCAGGTATGTTATAAGCTTCTCATTTTTATCTTCGCATGTTGTAGGCCCAGGAGCCACAGTATAAAGTATGAATGCCTTTTAGCATGCAGTATGAGAATTATCCTATGACTGGTATGAAATGGCTATAAGTACGAAGCCTGTAGTGATAGCTTTCGACGCGAATGAGAACTCAAGAGTTAGGAATGTTATCCTAGACTTAAGAAAGGATCTAAGAGTTTGAAAATGATGACTTAAAGCTAAGGGGGAGATGATAAGTTAAGAAGGCCAAGTCAAGCCCTAGGTGTTGTGGTAGAAAGGCCCCAGAAATAGCAACTATAGGATGTAAATCTTTTCTATTCAGCTGTTTCCTCTTGTATTTCAGTTTATGCTACATTCTATTCATGCTTATGTTCAGACTCTTAGAATTATAAATAACCAGTTCGGACAGTGATCCCCGTCTTACTTCATGGTTCCGAAAGTTCCAGCTTCATGTCATGAAGACTAGTTATGTACAGACTCATGTCCCACATTATGCCCAACTCCAAGAATCCAGTCTCTCAGACTCTCCTTAACGGTTCAGCAGATTATGCTACATCATGTGTATACTCAGACTAGACTCCTTAAGTGATTCGTGCTTGCGATTCCCTACTCTATGACATGGGTACATTCACCTGGGGAATGATTGTTGTAACAGATACATTCAATGTGACTTTCTAGTTATATGTTAGATTCTCAAAATGTAGGAGTTCATGAGATACAGTTGTCAGTCCTACTCTAGATATAAGGAAATTCTTGGGTGGTATATGCTACAGAGGAGCCGTAAGATGGTTTTAGTGATAGGTTTGAATGGGTGATGAAGTGGTTGGAGTTGCTAAAAGACTATAACATGAGCGTCCTGTATCACCCGGGCAAAGCCAATGTGGTGGCTGATGCCCTAAGCAGACGGTCGATGGGGAGTGTGGCTCATATTGAGGAAGACAAAAAGGAGTTAGCAAGGGATGCTTACAGACTAGCCCAGTTAAGGGTGCAGCTAGTGGATTCAATTGAAGGTGGGGATAGTCCAAAGTGGGTTGGATTCATCCTTGGTAGTTGAAGTCAAATCCAGATAGGATGAGGATCCCATTTTACTTAAATTCAAGGAAGAAGTCATCAAAAAAGAGATAGAAGCTTTCTTCGAAGGGGGAGATGGGGTGTTCCGTTACCAGGGCAGGTTATGTGTACCGGATGTTGGGAAGTTGAGACAGGGAATAATGACTGAGGCACACAGCTCGAGATACTCTATTCACCCTGGTTCTACTAAAATGCACCACAACTTGTGGGATATTTACTGGTGGAACAACATGAAAAGGGATACCGCCAAATTCGTAACACAGTGCCCCAAACTGCCAGCAAGTTAAGGTGGAACATCAGAGACCAGGAGGTATGACTTAGGATATCAATACACCAACATGGAAGTGGGAATAAGTAAATATGGACTTCATTACGGGTCTATCTCGGACTCGTCGGTAACATGATTCAATCTGGGTGATAGTAGACCGAATGACTAAGTCAACACATTTCCTTCCAGTCAAAACCATAGATTCAGCTGAGGACTATGCCAAACTTTATATCTGAGATTTAGTCAGACTCCATGGGGTGCCCTTGGCAATCATTTTAGACAGGGGAACACAGTTCACCTCACACTTTTGGAAGTCCTTTCAGAAGGGACTAGGCACTCAGGTCAAACTCAACACTTCTTTTGATCCGTAGACTGATGAGCAAGCTGAGCGGGTCATTCAAACTCTAGAAGACATGCTAAGAGCATGCATGATTGATTTTAAGGGTAATTGGGATGACCATTTGCCTCTTATCGAGTTTGCGTACAACAACAACTACCATTCCAGCATCCAGATGGCCCCATTTGAAGCATTGTATGGTAGAAGGTGTAGATCTCCTATAGGGTGGTTTGAAGTTGGTGAAGCTACCTTGTTAGGTCTAGACTCAGTGCACAAGTAAATGAAAAAAGTTCAGCTCATCCGAGAAAGGTTGAAAACAGCTCAGAGCAATAAGAAATCTTATAATGATGTGTGAAAAAGAGAGTTGGAGTTTGCAGTTGATGACTGGGTATACCTGAAAATTTCTCCTATTAAAGGGGTGATGAGGTTTGGCAAGAAAGGAAAGCTCAGTCTGAGATATGTGGGACCTTATAAAATTCTGAGGCGTATCGGCAATGTAGCCTATGAGCTGGAGTTACCTTCAGAACTAACAGTTGTGCACCCAGTTTTCCATGTGTCACTTTTGAAGAAGTGCATCAGAGATCCAACCTCAGTTGTGCCCTTGGACAATGTAGGAATAAAAGATAGTCTCATATATTAGGAAGTACCAATTCAGATCCTTGACCTTCATGTGCGTAAGCTGAGGAATAAAGAAATAGCTTCAGTAAAAGTCTTATGGAGGAATTAGTAGGTTGAGGGAGCTATGTGAGAGGCCGAAGTAGATATGATGGTCAAATACCCGCACTTGTTCCCTACCGGCTCTAGCACAGCTTGAGATATTAGTTTTGACCCTAGAACTCAATTTAGTTTTCATGACTCACTTTAGATGTTCAAGTCTCTTTTATATTTTTGAATGTATGTATGCAAGGTAAATTAAGTTCAGTTATGTATTTTGAAACGGAGGTAGTCATTTCGACAGTTTTGGAGTTAAATGAGTAGTACTTGGAAAGTTGATTGCTCTTTTTTGCTTCCTATGCGTTTTATAACATTCGAGGATGAATGTTTACAAGGGGGAGATATTGTAATGCTCCGGAAACTCAAAATCTAATTTCGGGATTCAAATCAGAAAATCTGAAAAAGCTGCAGAAAAGCTTCAGGACGACTCGCTTAACGAGTCGTTAAGTGGACTCACGAGTCGTTAGGTGAACCGTGAGAAGGAGGTTTAATATCTTAAAGAGGGGAGATAGTGTACCCAACGAGGGACATCATGAATCATGTTCACTGACCACGACCCTTTCAGTCACTCGTGGGGAGGCCTGAGTTGGGAATATAGCTAGTTGACCAGTGTACTTGACGAGTGGGTGCAACGAGTCGTCATATGTGCCAACGACAAGTTAGGTGACTCATTATCGGACTTAACATTAAATCTCCAGAATGAGATAGTGTGGTCCACGACTGGTTACCACGAGTCGTGGTCATTGACCACGACTCGTTAGGTCCCTCGTGGTGACCCACTGAGGATCCCAGGCAGTGTACCTGACAGGAGTGACCACGAGTCGTGATCAGTCACCACGACCCGTTAAGTCACCCATTAGAGGCACTTGACAGTTTTTCCCAGCAAATTTCTAGGGACAATTTAGTAAACTCCTACTCTCCCAAGATTTAAACCACGTCGTTTTGGACGTAATATCAGACTTATTAGGGGGTTTGGACGGTTCCTCCCCTCATTCTCACATTCATTCTCAGGAAACTTAACAAAAGTTCTCTCTCAAGAAACTCTCAAGCAAGCCTAGGGTTGTTCTTCATTGCAGCAGTTCAGGTCCTCTTCTCCGAGAGAGATTTTGTCAAGTATGTGGGAATTCAACAAGGGAATTATCCTTCCCTTGTGTCCCCCAAAATCCTCCCATAATTCCTATCAGTTTAGCCCTGGGATTTTTGATTGTGAAAAAGATTTTCATGTTGATTTTCATTTGTTTCAATTGGGTTATTGTCCATGCTTATCATTCATATGATTTTCATCAGTTCTTAAGTAAATTGTTGATGTTCTTGCCAAGTGATTTTACAGCCCTAAATTTTCGGGTAGTGATCGGTTGTGTATTAAATTTTGTTTAGTTTTTGAAGTATGTTTGGGCTGAACTTCTAAGTGATTCTTATTATATATATATATATATATATATATATATATATATATATATATATATATATATATATATATATATATATATATATATATGTTGAGCAATCATTCCATTAATGATAACGATTTTAGCCCTATTGTATGAGATTCCTTTAATTATTGAAACTTCGCTACATTATGAGCTTTTTCGTGTTGTTGGAATGAGTTGAGTTCTCTATTAGATGCTAGTAGTTCAGATCAATTATAATGTAGAATCTCTTCAGAATCATCTAGAAAATTGTCAACAGATCAGTTTGACTATAGTCTTTTTCCGAGGTGTTAGTGGTGCCTCTCAGTTATCAGACTCAGACTCAGATTACAATTATTTGGTCCATTAGACGGTCATGACATTTCAGTTATATAGCTCTGACCAGCCTAGGACCCTAGTTCATTTATCAATTTGTTCTCCTGACGGTTACGATGCTTCCAGATAAGCAACTCTAACCAGTCTTAGAACTTAGTTTCCAAATTTGGTCCTATAAGACGCTCAGGGAACTCTCTGACAGTATCCCTGGGTCAGTATAGTCTTGGGCCCCAATATCGAGCTATCCGCTTGTCAGTAGTAGCAGTAATGTGATTATCCAGTGGGAGCAGAACTTAGCACCGAAAGGGCCGGGGTTCTAGCGCACCCAGGTTCCAGAACTATATTGCTACCGTAGGTCTTATTTACTTGGCCTAACGGTCCCCTCTGACAGTGATTTTCACAGTCCATGCCTTTATACCCTAGCAAGGTATATTGGGTCCTACCGATGGGGTGTGTACATCGGACTCCACGTCTAGCTCACATGGTTATATGTCGGTTATAGCCTCTCCCACTAATCAGTACAGTTTACTCTCAGATTTTTCAGTCCAGATCGGTTTAGTGCAAAATTTTAGATTCAGTATCTCAGACTTAGAACATGTTTATGACCATCAGCCAGGGTCACTTTTGACCATATCAGTTTTCAGCATTACGGTTGGTCATTTCATGTCGTGTCAGTTCAGTTACCAGTTATATCATGTTATTCATGTTTCTCTCACTTGCTCAGTATATTCAAAGTACTGACGTGCGTTTATGCTGTATCATTTCATGATACAGCTGTAGGTTCTCAGATTCAACACCGCTAGACGCCACAGTTCAGATTCTCCACCTCAGCAGTTGAAGTGTGAGTCCTTATCATCCAAGGGTATTATTTCTCTCTTTCAGTCATTTATTAGTTTCAGTTAGACTTAGAGTTAGCTGGGGGTTTGAACCAGCAACTCCCCAGTTAGATGGCTTTCAGACCAGACTTGGTTTCAGATTTGTTTTCAGATATTTTAACTCTCTATTTTCAGTCTTTAAATTTTCTTTAAAATGCTTTGATGTCATTATTTTAAATTTCCGATGTGCACGTTTACTCAGAATGCTAGTGAATGATAGACTAGGGGTTGACTTGGGGTCACTTGTGGCTTCAAGTACCGTGTTACGTCCAGGGTGTAGGCTCGGGGCGTGACAGTTAAAGTTTCTTTTAGATTCTTTAGCATATGGGCTGACCATTCAAGATTTATTTTCATTGTGAAAGAGAGATGAGAAAAAAAGATTGAGCCAAAAATAAGATGCAAAATATTTGATTAAACTTGAAATCTATCAAGACACTACTTAAACAACTAAATAATGAAGAGTTTCTGGGGATTAATCTCAAGATTGAAAAGGAAGGAATGAATCTTCAAATTATAAAAAGTCAGATGATAGTCCCTTATTCAGGCATTATGATAACAAAGCAGAGACAAGAAATACATGAACTGCAAGGATAATTCATGATTGAAGAGAAAGCTTAGTCTGTGTGCCCCTTTAAAAAGAAAAAGAAGATAACATTGATGAAATTTCTTTGTGATTGAATTGAAAAGTGTTCTGCTGAACTTCATATTTATGTAATTGATGTCTTTGTTTATTGATCCTCCTTTAAACTGTGATTTACTTGGAATGTATTCACTTTAAAGGTCTTATGTTTGCTTAAATAATATCCAGAACTAAGTTGTTATTTTTGTCTTTTCTTTGCAGCCAACTGATGCACCCATGGATGCAAGAAGATCTTCTAGCTCTAGCAATCCTAATGAAGACCATTAAAATTGCGTTTAATTGTAATGGATGTATTTTGATAATGTGATCAGTTTACTAAGTGAATGTTTTGAAACGAATTAGTTTGAGAACATGATGCTACTTTATCTTAATATTTTGAATGATTTAATAGAATGTTAATATTTCTCAATTTGATATTTTGATGAATAAAAAGTTAGCTCATGAAGTTAATATTTGTGATCAGATTATATTTAAAAGTGACAGAAATTACATGTAAAACCTACTCAAGATGGGATAAGAACAGATTAGTTCTTGATACTATAGTAAATCGAAGAGGTTTAAAAATCAATTTGAGGAGGTTGTTAACCTTCGTTATTTGTGGTCACGGCGGTTTTGAAAATCCCCGTATTAATTTATTGCAAATTAATTGTGGCGACTATAACAACAACGGTTTATCCACCCGCCGTGACAGCAAATAACGGAGGTTAAGAACCTTCGCAAATTAAACTTCCAACCTCCACAATTTACCCATTTTTTTGTAGTGAAATAATTAGTTCCTATTTTTTAGGAATGACATCGGATTAGTTGTTTATCCAGATAGGGCTCTTAATTGTTAGAGTTATTTTAGGAGTTGATGTTAGTGATTACGTTATTTATTTAGAGCTCTGCGTATTGCTGAAAATAGTGAGAGTTAAAAAGAAAATAACATTCTTCTCTATTCCATTTTTCCTGTTATACTGCAAAACTTATTTCTTTCTCTGCTTGTTTTTCCTTTTATGGTATCAGAGCAAGGTCATTAATCTGATTGTTCTTTCTATCTTCTTGTCTATCAAGTTTGCTTAGTCTTATTGGAGGATATTGAAAGTTGCAAAAGAAAAAAAAACTTATGTAGTATGGAGTCAGTAAATGGGGGAAACAGTTCAAATGCCCAGTTTGGTATTGAGAAGCTTGTAGGGACAAACTATAAGTACTGAAGAATGTGTATGGAGGCTTATCTTTAAGGTCAAGATCTGTGGGATCTTATTGCTAGTGCTGAAGCAGAAATTCCAGCAAATACTCTTGAGAATGCAGAACCAAAGAGAAAATGGAAGATCAGATGTGGTAAAACGCTCTTTGCTTTGAGGACTTCAATTGACAAAGAGCTCATCAATCATGTACGTGATGTTACTTCACCAAAAGAAGTTTGGGCGATACTTGAGAGATTGTTTACTAAAAAGAATACCGTTAGGCTGCAATTGCTAGAAAATGATTTGGCAATGCTAATACAGGGAGATGTGTTTATTTCTGAATATTTCTTACAAGTTAAAGGTATTTGTGCTAAAATTTCAAAATTAGATCCTGATGAGAAGATCGATGAAGCAATATTGCGATGATTTTTTATTCGAGGACTGAAGAAGGAGTACAATCCATTCTTCACCTCCATTTAGAGCTGGAAAAAGCAACCTTCAGTAGAAGAATTTGAAAATTTCCTTTCCAACCAAGAGACATTGGCAAAGCAAATGGAAAAATTCTTTGAATCAGATGCAACTCCCTTTTCAAAGGATAAAAATAAAAAGAAAATCACATCATTGGGAAGTAGAAACAATGACAAAGGATCCAATGGTGAAAAAGCTACTGGTGGCAACTTTGACAATAGAAAGTGCTATAGATGTGGTAAAAATGGACACATCAAGAAAATTTATAGAGTGAAGATCTCAAATGCAAATGTTGCAACTGAAAATAATGGAAACGAGCAACTCAAATGAGAGCAGTGCTTCACTGTAGAAGTAGCTGAACAGAGGAACGATGATGCAGTTCAAGCTCTCTACAATAATGATAGTTGCACATAAGAATGGATCATTGATTCTAGTTTCTCTCATCATGTAACTGGAAATGATTCTCTTCTTTCAGAGTTGCGCCAACATAGCAGAGAACGAGTTGTTGTTACAACAGATAACTCAACATATCTAGTAGCTAATGAAGGAATATTGAAGATTGACATCGGAGATACACGGGTTGTCAAGTTGAATGAAGTATTTCATGCTCCAGGTTTGAAGAGAAACTTAGTCTCAGTTTCTCAAATTACTGATTCTGAAAAATATATTTTGTTTGGTCTGAATGATGTCAAGGTTCTTGATAACGTAAAAGACATATCTGTTGATGTTGTTTTTACTAGTGAAAAGAAAGGTTCATTATTTTTCATGGCAGTAGGGGAAGCCTATGTGAAGAAGACAAGTCAAACAGATAACACAACAATTTGGCATGCTCGATTGGGATACTTGGGATACCAATTGTTGCGTCAAATCTGTTCAAAGAAATTGATGGATGGTATACCGACTTCACAAAATATTAATGAAGATGTAGTTTGCCAAGGCTGTCAATTTGAAAAGTCACATCGTCTTCCAATTCAAAGATCATCAAATCGCAGATCCACTATGTTTAAGCTGGTTCATACAGATTTGATGGGACCAACTAAAATAGCTAGTTATAGTGGTTTTCGCTATGTCATGGTACTTGTAGATGATTTTTCAAGATATTCATCGGTGAAGTTCTTGAAAGAGAAGAGTGAAGCTTTGTCTAAATTTATTGAATTTAAAACTGCCATGGAAAAGGATTTTGGGGTAAAAATTAAATGCTTGCGTAGAGACAATGGAGACGAATATATTTCTGATGAATTCTTCAAATACTGCAATGAAAATGGTATTTCAAGGCAAACGACATGTCCTAATACCCCCAACAACGGTGTTTCCGAAAGGTAAATATCTCACCTTGTTTCTAAGAGCCTTTCTTGATTGCACGATAAAAATCTCCCTCGCGAGCTTTGGGCTGAAGCTATTCAATACGCATGTCATGTGATAAATCATTTGCCTCCATGGACAGGAAAAGAAGAATGCCCTTTCAAGATTTTATATCATGAAAAATCCAAATGTAAATTATTTTCGGATATTTGGTTCAACTTGTTATGTTCATATTTCAAAAATCTAATCAAACTAAACTTGACCCCAAAGCAAAAAAATGTATCTTTGTTGGCTATGATTCATATAGGAAAGGGTGGAGGTGTATGGATCTCGAAACCAAGAAATTTGTCACTTCCAGAGATGTTGTGTTTGATGAAATATCATCCTATCATTCCACCCAAAAAACAAATAATCAAGAAATGATTCTTGATGTTAATCAAGAACTTTTGGAGCCGATTTCAAAGAGAAACTTGTAGGTGTTAAATAATGATGAAAGCTCAAATTCAGATGGTGTTGAACAACAAATTAAAAGGAGGTCAATAGGGGAGAAAACACAACCAAGTTACTTCAAAGATTATGAGGTACACTTGAACAATTGCTCAATTACTTCATGCTTCTTTACAGGAGTATTGGATAAACCAGTGAGATTTGATGAAACCAAAGGTCATCCCGAGTGGGAAGCAGCTTTGCAAGAAGAAATTGACGCTTTAAACAAAAATCAGACGTGGGAGTCGGTGTCGAAGCCAGAGAATTGCGAGCTTATTACTTGCAAATGGGTTTATCGGTTGAAGAAAAACTCATCTAGGGTTATCGAAAAATATAAAGCTCGTCTTGTCGCATGTGGTTTTTCTCAAAGTTATGGACTGGATTATGAGGAAACATTCAGTCCAGTTGCAAAAATGGTAACTGTAAGCACCATTTTTCTCTTGCAGTATCTATGAATTGGATGTTGTGGCAGCTTGACGTAAAGAATGCTTTTCTTTATGGAGAATTGGATCGTGAAATGTTTATGGAGCAACCAAAAGGATATGTCTCTATGCAGTATCCTCACCATGTTTGCCGATTAAAAAAAAGCGTTGTATGGTCTTAAACAAGCACCAAGTGCTTGGTATGGTAAACTTGCCTAATGTTTTATTTTTTGTGGCTTTAAAGTTTTTGATGCAGATTCTAGTTTATTTATTAAATTAGAATCAAATGTGCACCTGATGGTCTTATTATATGTGGATGATATGATCATCACCGGAAATAATGAAACTTTGATTTCTATGTTGAAAAATGATCTTTCGGTTTGATTTGAGATGAAGAATTTGAGGGAAGTGAGTTGTTTTCTTGGTTTGAAAATTGAAAAGACAGATCAAGGATATTTTGTTTCTCAAAAGACATATGCAAGGAAATTGCTATAGTGTTTTGGCATGGGGTCGAAAGAAAAAGCCACTCCAATGGAACCACATCTCAAGCTGATGAAAACTGAAGAAAAGCCATTAAAAGATGCCAAAAATTTTCAAAAACTTGTAATGGTAGTTTAATTTATTTAACTATCACAAGAACGGAGATTTCTTATTCTGTTAGAATTATTTCTTAGTTAATGCAGTGTCCAAGAAGTTCACACCTTGATGCAGCAAGAAGATTTCGTTATGTGAAGGGCTCACTTGATCACGGTCTTATGTACAGAAGACATGAAAAATTTGTGCTAAATGGATTTACCGATACAGATTTGGCTGGAGATGCAAATGATAGACATTCAACTTCAGCATACTGTCTCAATACTGGTTAAGCTATGGTATCTTGGTGCAGAAAGAAGCAACCAGTGATAGCATTATCTAGCACTAAAGCTGAGTACGTAACCGCAACTATGTCTACACAAGAATGTATGTGGTTGAAGAGATTTATAAGAGAGATGTTGTGCCGAGTTGATTATGTTGTTCAAATTAGATGTGATAATGAAAGTGCTGTCAAGCTTGCATCGAATCCAGTTTTTCATGGTCGGGCAAAGCACATAGAGGTTCGTCATCACTACATTCAAGAGAAAGTGTTGGAGCAAGAAGTTATTCTGAAAGGAATTTCTACAAATGAGCAAGTCGCCAACATATTTATGAAGGCCTTGATAAAGCCTAAGTTTGAATATTTCAAAGTTGCTCTTGGAGTTACTGATCGTATGAATGAACTAAGGGGGAGTGTTAAAAATAAGTGCATCTTAGAGTTTTTTTCTTTTACTTTTTTTATTTCTGCATATTGTTTACTGAGTCAAATAATCAGTTCCTACTTTTTAGGAATGACATCAAATTAGTTGTTTATCCAGATAGGACTCTTAGTTGTTAGAGTTATTTTAGGAGTTGAAGTTAGTGATTACTATTTTAGAGCTCTATTTACTGCTGAAAACAGCAAAAGTTAAAAAGCAAATAACATTCTTCTCGGTTCTATTTTTCTTATTTCTTTCTCTGTTTGTTTTTTCTTTTACTCCCTTCATCTTGTTCGATCACATATACGTAAACAAATGCTCACCAAGTAGATTATCTAGACACTAATAAAAAATTAGATCATTAAAAGTCATTGCCAACAATTTACTTATTCCATATGCATATAAATTTATGTACTCTATCAATCATAACAACATCAACAAAATTTGACAAGTAATCGTGGTTCCAAATTAGGATGTCAAAAGCTCAAAGATAAACCAATTGCATTTGAGGGTTGGAGAAAATTGAAATAAAACAAGCAAAAGAGTGGTATAAAACTATTTCAAATAAAAATTGTTTTACTCAATTTATCAACTTTATCGGGCATGGAAGCCTGCAAGCAGTTTATGAAGTCGCCAGTTACGATTTTGACTGTGCACTTTTTCAAAAACTATTCCCTAAAATTTGAGAGACTCCTACCATATGCAGTTGCAAATATAAATCAAGATATGTCGATACTCACATTCTAGAATGGAAAAAGAAAATGTCAAATATTCTCATTTGAAATCTTAGAAACCTCACCAAACTGTACATCTATAAAACTTTTCATAAATATTTGTAACTAAGAAGATTACGGAGCCATTTCAAGCCTTGGCTCGAAGCAAAAACCAGTAAAAAGTTGAAGGGGAAACCTCTTTGTCACAGGACATTTCCGACACCACCTCCATTTTTTTTGCACCACATCAAAAACAAGAAGAGCGGGTGATCCATAACTCTGTATGTATATAAAATCATTTCTTCCGCTGCTTGCAAAAACATCATCAAATTCTCCAAAACCTTGGAAATACTTATGTGGCATTCGGGCAATTTGTTGCCATTCCGTCCCATTAAGTGTCCATATGCTGATCCCCTTAATTATATCAGGCCGATCTCGCTTCCCTATCCCTCCTACCATTACTAACTTTTCCTTAAGGTTCATCAAACGGCCACACGTAAGATAAAACGGAACAGGAATGAAACTCCTCACCAATAAACCAGAGGATGATCTGTTTGATAAGTTGTAAGTTATTAGACCATGACGATTTTCTGAGTCACCAATTCGAGTAGAGTAGATCAAGAAGTATAGTATACCATCACATATCACACTTTCATCTCCACCTCTCCATCCTGCCAAAACATCGACTGAAAGGGTCGTCCACATCATTGTTTTCGAATTGTATATGTGGATAGAGATATCCCACTGAGAAAAGTTTTCTGGGATATGTTTTGATTTAACAATGGTGACACTGTAACACCCGGTTTTTCTATTTACCATCATTGCCAACGCATTGTAATCAGAAAACTTGAAACCCGGTGGCTCCTCGAGGCTTTTGCAACATTTGGTTATTGGGTTACAAACACATAGCTGACTAGTTCTACTCTCATTGTCCATGAAACAAAATAATCCATCAGATGAAGCAATAAAACAACTGGATGTCCAAATGCAGGGGAGTTCAATATGGTACCATTTTAGAAAAGCCGAATCATAGGCATAGCCTATTGGTTCCTCTGAACTTGTGAACATAAAGTACCAAGGTTTATGAGATAACAACTGAGAGGAGTCCCACAAGAACCTCTCGGACTTCACTATCTCATGCCATCTTTTACAAACACAACCTGCCCTAAAGATGCTAGCAACAGGAAGACAAGCCAAGATTCTTTCCAGTAAATCATCAGGCAATATCAAATTCACAACAACTGAGGAAACTTCTTTATTGTCTTCCCCCTTCATGATGATGAAACGTGAAAGAACCTGAAGGCGGTTAAATTTTTTAATGAAATTATGCAGACAAAATAAATTTACTTCACTCATTCATTAAACCACTATCATTTCTGGTGCAACTAATGTAAACATAAATTTCATCAAAGGATAACAAAAAGATCTGACACAACCTAAAAAGTAGATACTCCCTTCGATACTTTTTAGTTGCTAGGATAAGATAATAGAGATTGCAATTTGACTAATATAACCTTACTAATTGATAGGTACTCTTTGAAAACACATAATAATCAGTTTTTTCATATTCTAAAGTGATTTAAGTATAAAGGGAAAATTGAAAAAAGATGGTCAATTATTTCTAAATTTAAAAAAATAGCAACTATTTTTAATATACCTACCAACTAAAAAAAAAAAAAGGAACTGAAGGAGTAACTACTTGTACTTGTTAAGCCTTTTCTTACCTAAAGAAGAAATGTAACACATGAGACAAAGATGCAAAATTTTAGTCAAAGTCAGACTGAACATTAGATAATCCATTGCTCACCAAAGCATATTGAGCATCAACAAGAAACTCATTGTATCTCAATTTGTGATATCCCTTCTAAATGACCACTCACATTGATATTTTACTTTATACATAAATTAGTTGGCATAACAATTACCAATATCCAAATTCTACAGGAAAAAAGAATTTCAGGAATATGTACTGACAAGGAGAAACAATGTGTCCTTCAATCATTAATAGCCGATGAAACAAAATAAGAATACATATCATTTTAAAAATTTAGTGACAGAACACATGATTTGCCCTCTTTTGGGTAGACAAATGTTTAGTGTGAATAAGTATTTTTTTAAATATTTATATTAGAATTAACCATAACAAAAAAGAAAAGCTCATATTTTATATAATGCTGTCCGACATGTTTGAGGAAATTACCCTCGTGTTTCCTAAAGTGTTTCAATCTTAAATTTTGTTTTCACTTAATAAAAATTTTTAAAAATGATTTAAATCTGAAAAAATTTGCTGAAAAGAATTTATGTTGTCCATCAAAAGTATATTCTAATATTTGTTTATAAGACAGAACTTGTGATCAATTGAATAGGTTCACTCTTTTGAGATATAATGAATCTTATGAACAAAAGTTAGAATTTACGTTTGATGGACAACATACCTAAGTTCTAAATTTTGCCTGTAAGATAGAACTTCTGATCAATTAAACAGGTTCATTATCCTAAAATATCCTAAGCGTCTACTTTATTGGCAACAATTAGAATTTTTTAAAGCAAAAATTATTTTTAAAAATATTTGTTACGTAGGACCAAAAAATCATCAATACGTGAAAACCATTTTTGTTAGACTTTTCTTATAAGGAACAAAATATCAACTCATCTTATGGTCATTTCTGAATTTGATCTGACATCTATATTAAGGAAGTATATAATATGCATTCATTAGTTTAAACTAGATTAAATATCGAATGTAAATACTTTATTTTTTCCGAAAGAACATTGGTATCTAACCTCAACAAAAAAAAAAGGGGGCTCTATGTGGTCATGTCTAATTCATCACGTATTCACATTGGAATTTCTATATGTTTTTATAATTTGCCCTTTTTATCTTTCTCTATCATTGTTTTTTCTCTTTTTTTCATTTTCTACCTAATCCCTATTTCTGCCACTTCCTTCCTTCCCTCTTTCCTTAATTTTTCTTTTGAGAATATTATTGAATGAGGAACCAATGCTTCAAAAAGGTAATAGGCAACAGTTTAAATTACAGGAAAGGGGAAAAAAATAATTATAATTTATTATACATGAATAAAATAGGTATATATATTTAGAAAAAATAAGAAAAGTACAAGGTTGTGCCTTTGCGTTCACCTTTTTTTTTTAACCCACAGCGAAGTCCGATTAATTCGAATTCACATCGGGTAAGGCCCATTCAAGAATATCACTTTTTACCAAGGATTTTCTCATACTCAGAATTCAAAAGTGAAATCCCTTAATAATCTCATCTACTGCACTACATCCATCGAATATAGTTTTTTCCTTTTTATTTCATTCTTTTGACCATTTAAAAATTGTTACAGGGTTGAATCCTACATTTTCTTTTTTTCCAATAATCTTACAATTCCAATCTATAATATTTCCACTTTACTTATATCATAATGTTAGGAATATACGTTACCAACACGAGATATGTGGCCCTCTACGACATATTCTTTTCTTCTCTGATTTTCTTTTAGAGATACAAATATTAATTTTTTTGGGATGAATTTTGGTTTCCAAAAAGTATTTTAATTCTCTAATGGCTAATACAATACCTAATTAATTCCTCGTCAATCTTTTGTGAGTAAATTCTACCTAAGCTTTTGAATTTAACAAGTAATCATTTCTACCTGTGAATGAGACAAAGTCATTGCAGAATTTTTGAAAGTAAAAAATATCAAAGAGGAGAGGAGAAATAGAGGGAAAGGACATAATAATAATAATAATAATAATAATAATAATAATAATAATAATAATAATAATAATAATAATAATAATAATAAAAAAAAAAAAAAAGTAATTCACATTTATAGTTGCTGAACTGTTTTAAAGAGGAAAAGAAAAAGAGAGAGAAAAAAAAAATATAAAGGAAAGATGTGATGGAAATCAAAAGAAAAAAACTACAGTTAATTGAAAGATATATGTATTAAATTAATGGAGGATAATTTGGTAAATATAAATTTAAGATATGGTTATTTTTTGTCTTGAAGAATATTAACTTTCTTCTTAAAAAAAGAAATTAAAATTACAACTTCTTTCCAATAGCAGAAAAATTGTTTTTGTTGCTCTTTAGCAATTTTTTTTTTCGACCAAACACCTCAAATCTAAGAAAAAGAAGTGCTTCTAGCTCCCTAAAAAGAGACATTCTCTCTTTACATTGTTTTGTCGATCCCATTTGTTATGTTTGTTATTTTTCGTATTTTCTTTTCTTCACGAGTTATTTAAGTGGTGCTTTATTTATCTTCTACACTTAACTTATTTTGAGATGTGCTTTTTAAAAAATATGATACGAATTAATTTAAATTATAAACATAAACATAATACGTGCAACTTTTATATATATAATAAACAATAATGCGCATCACATTTGCCTAGGACGAATTTGTTATTCGAACAAAAAGATTATCTAACGATTATATAATTTGTTTTCTTAAATTTCATAAGATTTTATTATTGGAAACATTGTTAAGAAACAAGATAGCTGTCAGAATTGTATTAAAGCAAGATAATCTAATCAGTGCCAGACAAGATAGATCACAATTAAAAGTTATTAATACTATCTGTATATCACGCTAGTTCTAATATCATCACTATACATATGATAAAATTAATGATATCTAAAGAAAGAAAACCACATAAGTCACATGATCCATCATTTTTATTTCACTAGTCTTCAATGAAATATTGATATGTTCATTAAAACACAAATTCATAACTTAAAATCGTACCTTTAATTATAAAAGAAAAAACTTGGTGAAAGCTTCTCACGGAGACTAATTCATCATCTTCTTCTAATTCTTATGTTGGAAGGAGGAGATAAAATATTAACCTTTTTGAAAGAAAAAGAAGATGCAGTATTTTATATATACAAAACAACTATATTGATCCACATGGTTAATCCATATTTATTCTTCTTTTTCTTTTTTTTTTTTAGGCAAAATTCATATATATTAACAAAAAGTCTAATAGTTAGGAGAAAGAAAAAGAAAAGAATATTCCCACCAAAAAAGATGCCTCTTCAGTTAGGTTTGTTAGCTGCAGAAATTGCTCAATACTCGGTAATTTATTTTTTTTCTTGTTGAAAAACCAGTCTACACTATTTTAGCTCTACACATGGGGAAACCAAAGAAATAGGAAACTTTTGAAGGTTTAGTTCACGTGTATTATTATTTATTCATACTAAGTTTTTTTGATACGTGTGTTGCTCGTTTTATTCTGTGTTATTTATTATAAAAAGTATCTCTCTCTCTGTATATAAATTAAATACCTTTAAACTGCACTACTAAAATATATTTAAAGTAGATTAAATATAATTATTTCTAAAAAAAAAATAGACATTGTAATCGACCACAAGAAAAAAGTATAGTAATATAAATTTTTGTAATAATTAACATGAAATATATAAATAATGCATGTATTTAAGTGTTCATGTAAAAGCGAACAATTATTTTACCTTTCAATCAAACTCTAGTTTTATGACTGTTTTTGTTCATTGAAACATGTATTAGAACACATTGAAAAAACGACTATAGGATTTGATCAAATTCTTAAATATAATCATTTATCAATTTAAAATTTATAATTTTAACTTCTTTCTAAATTTTTATATTGTTACACAAATTAAACACATCTTTTAAATATTATTTATGATACTTTTAAAAAATTTATTCTTATTAATACGAGGAATCCGCACAAGACTTGTCACACCCCGCCTTGGGGGGTATGACTGGCACCTGGTGCCCTACTAGGACCTGAACTACTGGACTGCTAAGCCTAGGCACATCTGGTGCCTGGCTGGCTCTGACTCACATTTCTGGAAACAAGGGGCTATATAACGGCTGTAAACACAGCCCCCGGCCTAGTGGCCTATAGCCTCCTGTACCTGTAATAACAGCTGACTAGAACATGCAACTCTAGGGAAACCTATGCGGGCCGACATGGCCACCATGCTGTCTAGTTATCTGCAACTCAGCAATGAGATACTAGAAAGCTACGTGACCGGCAAGGTCACCACTACTGTCAAACTTATGGCCCCACACGACCATCACAATAGAAAGAAGGAATGCTAACAACTATGCAACTGCACGACCTCTCACGACCGGCTCATCTGACCATAGGGAACATAAACAGACTGCAAGCCTCTAAGAAGAATAATAGAAATGATCGGGACAGGGCCCCGACCTACCCGCACTGTACAACAAAAGGAACTGAACTACACCTCTAGAAATTCAGTCTCCGGATGACACGAGCTGAATACTCAACCGCTGATGGGGATCACGTGGTATCGTCTGCTCGTCTATGGGTACCTGCAGGCAAGTAATGCAGCGCCCCACTGGGCGTCAGTACCGCTGGTACTGAGTATGTAAAGCAACAACTGAAAGAGATATCTGAAATCAATAACATAACTGACGAAACTGGAATAAGAAGAACTAGATTAACTATCTGATGATGTAGATCGTACCTGTTCTTAATCATGCTGAAGGGAGTAGGAATCATACCTGGAGACGTATCATTCTACTACTAATCTGCTCATATCTACTGTAATATAGCATAACATACATAACATAACATGGCATACATAACCTTACCCGGCCCCCATAAGCCGGGAGGTACAATCAACACAGAATCTATACCCCTACCCTGGTCAACCCATCTCCTATACTGGCTGTAAGCATCCTGCCGGTCCCCTGGGTATGCACTTGGGCTCGCTGAGCCCCTGACTATAACTGCATCTGAGTCCGGAGGACTCCTGAATCTACACCCGGGCGTATCCGCTTGACTGGGGTGTGTAAGGCCGATCAAGGCACAAATATGGGGAAAAACTGGCATCCCATCTTCGTCCCCTGGCGGGATTGCATGCCACTCCGTAGAGTGACGTATCCTCGTCCTCTGGCGGACGAGTCGATACAGCTATTAACCCTGGGCGGTCATGGGTGCTAGGTAATCCAACCCCAAACAATACAACGGTCTCAACTGGTAATACTATCTGTGTATCTCACATGCTGAGGCTACTAGGGGTAAAGTATCATATATATATATTACATGCTGGGCTAATGATAGTAATCTGTACGTATTTAATACGTGCTGAGGCAGGTAAAGATATATAAATATGAATATAGTCTCCTGCCGGGCTGTACTGGGCAAATGCTATATAAGATAATGTTTCTACTGAAAACTCTACTGTTTACTCAGTTTCTGTATACACTACATGCTGGACTAGTGATAGAAATATGGACATACTTAATACATGCTGAGGCTGGAAATAATATATATGTATGCACGAATATGGTCTTCTGCCAGACTGTACTAAGGCTAATGCTGAACATGATATAGTTCTTTTGCTGAAACTATGCTGTATACTGATTTTCTATAGTAACATGATTTACTATTCCTAACATGCTTTCTAACTTCGTTTCAACTTACCATTCTATTTCTGAGCTGTCTTACAGGTACTACTTGCTCTACTGAGTTTCGATTGAGCACAATGATATACTAACATCCTGTGTAACATCGCATACTGAGCATACTGTGCAGTTTCTAATGCTTATATTAGAATCTCTATCATACTAGCAAATTTCACGCAAGTTGTAACTCGATACTTTCAATATCGTACCAATAGTCCTAACAAATGTAACACATGACTTCTGGACAATCTACTGGCCTTTAAATTACTGTACTGTATCAAGATTTCTTAACTTGCCGAGGAAACTAACTTTACATACCTTATCCTTGAACTATTCATCTGTCGGACGAAGCTCGGCCGGTACTTTAACTGTTTTCTCCCAACTGCATTCATAAACATATCAATCAATACTAAATACAACTTTATTTCAAAAGGCAACGTCACTTTCGATATAGTTTATAGCCTAAACTTAGGCTTATCGAAAGACGGCCAGAAACTCGCTATTTTGCAGAGGTCCAGAAGGGAGAAATATTCACTTCACAGCTAGGAACACATAGACATTAATTTAGAGCAATTCTACTTACTTTAGTTCGGTTGCTCGCCGATTCGTCGGCCGTATTTCGCGAAACTAATTCCGTAGAAATGCTCTCTGCTGCTAAATACTCGGGTATCTGGGATTAATTTGAGTTTGGGCAGCGTTTGGCAGCGTAATCGGACGAAAGTATATGATTTTCTTCGTCTTCCTCGGCTTCACTGCGTTTCTCTGGAAATTTATAAGTGTTAAATGAATTTAAACCGAAGTGGGGGATTTATATACTTGGACCTGAACCTGGGCAACGTGTCATGGAGCCATCGCGGAGGCCTCTCCTCCGTGACACGCTGCCATCGCGTAGGGGCTCTGTCTCGGTTCCTCCCGCGATGGTTCGACGGGTTTCTCGTCCGATCTTTTCCCGGGCCTTTCCGTAGCACGTATGGCTTTCAAATATGCTTAACCAACGTGCGAATAGGTCATCTAAGTGCCGGGAATTCTACGGGGTGTAACATTCTCCCCCCCTTAAAATATTCGTCCTCGAATGTACATTGTTATCTAGAGGACTACTTACTTACTTTCTAGAAAAATTTCGGCAGAGTCTCCCCTGTATATGGACTATAGCCAAAACCTGAAATGTAGAAAAGTCCAATACAGGTACTGTACACAATACGGTAGGATTCGCTAGATGGTTACGTATCCATTTTTCTCATTTATACATATACAACCATGAGATTCCACATAAGCAATAATACGGACGTACCTGTTGCCTCACTAGGCCTGAAATAGGTGAGGATATCTGGTCCTCTTCCTCCGCTCCTCAAGTCATCTCCTCTCGGTTCTTGTTACGCCTCAATACCTTAATAGACGTAATATCTTTAGTCCTCAATCTGCGAATCTGTCTGTTTAAGATAGTTATTGGAACCTCTTCATAGGCCAGCTTTTTCGTAACTTGGGTATTCTGGACTGGGACTGCTCTGGATGGGTCTCCTATGCATTTCCTCAGCATAGATACATGAAAGACCGGGCGAACGGATTCAAATTCTGGAGGCAAATTCAATTAACGGTAAATGCTCACTTTTGGCTACTACCGAAATCTAGCACACACGCTCGCAACATGTCTTCGAGCGTCTGAATTGTGTGCTCAGCTTGCTCATCTGTCTGAGGACGGAATGCTGTGCTCAAATTAATCTGCGTTCCCAAACCTTTCTGAAATGACTGCCAGAATCTAGCTGTGAACTGTGCCCCCTATCTGAAATAATGGATACTGGTATTCCATGTAATCTAACTATTTCTCTGATATACAATTCGGCATAATCCTCGGCCGAGAAGGTAGCCCTTACTGGTAGGAAATGAGCTGATTTTGTCAGCCTGTCAACTATTACCCCAAATGGAATCATATCCATGTTCAGTACGGGGTGATTCTTCCACAAAATCCATATTTACTGCTTCCCATTTTCAGAGAGGTACAATTACGTCCTGAATTACCGCCTGGTTTCTGATATTCTACTTTTGCCTGTCGGCAGTTAGGACACTAGGCTACAAATTCAGCAATTTCTCTTTTCATACTTGGCCACCAGTAGTTTTCTTTGACATCATGGCACATTTTCGTCGCGCCTGGGTAAAGAGAATAGCGGGCGTAATGCGCCTCGCTTATAAGCTGCTGGCGATGCCCCCAAAATCTCTGGAACACAATGTGGCCTTTATATCGTAACACTTCATCCTCGGTTATCTGAAAATGTCACCTCTCCTTACTGAATCTTATGTTCAAATTGAACCTGGCTAGGGTTTCTATACTGCCGTTCCTTTACTTCCACCACCAACGACAACACTGCGACATTCTGTATTTTCGCTCTGTTACCTTTTATTTCTGTTATGTGAACGGCTAAACCGGCTAACTAGTGAAATTCTCGGGTCTATTCTCGCTGTTCAGGCTGTAAGTATGCCAACTCCCCATAGATTTACGGCTAAGGGCATCTACTACCATATTAGCCCTTCCCGGGTGATACAAAATTTTCACTCTTTAAAGCATAAGCTACTGCAGCTAACTCCAGGTTGTGGGTATGATAATTCTCTTCACGTTTCTTCAACTGCCTGAAAGCATAAGCTATTACCTTACCACGCTGCATCAACCCTTTATACCTCCTGACAATACTAACACTGGAGTCGATGTTAACCTGGCTTTTAACTCCTAGGAGTTCTGCTCGCACACCTCAGTCTGCTGGAACTTTGCTGCCTTCTGTACCAATTTAGTCAGAGGTGCTGCTAAAGTGGAAAATCCTTCCACAAACCCTCCGCCGTACCCGACTAACCGCAGGGATTGCATACTTCGATCGGAGTGGTAGGTCTAGGCTATGTCTTCACTGTTTCAATTTTTCTGTGTATCTATCTGTACACCATGCGCCCGTATCTGATCGGGGGGTCCTGATATTGACCATGACCTCTAATGACCTGACTGCATAACCTTAAATAACTAAATAGTCGGGTTGAATGACCCGAATGTGGCAGTAGTCTAACAATACTCTAACTGTTCTACTTGAGTGCTTATAGTTCGTGCGTATCCGCAGACTTGTGGGCATCTAATTGCTCTTGTTATTTTGCTTAAACCACTGTAAGGCTGGGCTTAATCACACTTACTCCCAGGTGATCAATCTCTGGATCTTCACGGGGAGTCTACTGATCCCCTGGTCTTAATAAACACTGTTCTAACAGGGTACTATCAATTTCTTATGCCTTGTGTGTATCCATCCACTTGGATTTATACTGCTATTCTGGGGAATTCTTGATCTTATGAGCTATTCTGTAAATACTGGCCTTCTACTAGGGTGCTGTATCTAAATATGTTACGAGAACCAGCTGAAGTACTAGTCTGTCGTTGACTACTGATGTGGACCCTTCCTTGGGGTACCCACGGTATCTGACTAGGACGGCCGGCTGACTTATGGGGTGTTCCACATAATAACTGTCAGGTTGGCTAAGGCCGACTCTCACCTACAAGGCTGGGAAAATGACGTACAACCACTTAACATACTAGAACAATTCTGGTATTGCTAATCTCTGAAATTTGCCTACTCGGTCTCTAATCTTGGTTCTGGCACATGCACTACTGTTACCGATCTTCAGGGATGCCTCCCTGCTAATGCAGGCGCCAGCTGGTCGGTAGACCGTCTAACTGCGCCCTTATCATCTGGCCATCTGTCTTAGGCCAATAACTCTGGTAAGCTCCTAGAGCCTAGATCTGACAACAACACATAATTCTGTTAATCTAATAACTGAGAACTGAGATAGTTTCTATGACTTCATACGTAACTCACACTTAATCCGCCCTTTCTCTTCTTCTTTTCTTTCTTTCTTCTCCCTCTTTCTTCTCTCTTTTTTTTTATCCCGCAATGCAATTTGTATAGGCTTTCTATTACTAATCCGCATTTGTGATTGTAGCCCTTATGGCAGCCACTCACAACCTATCTATTATCTGTATATCTATATATCGCTGGCTACGTACAATATGTACTGATTTCTGCGGTAATTCATAATCTCTGACAGGTTCTGCTGAGTCTCACATCGTACATGATACATTTCTTCTATGGCCTAATAATATCTCCTGCCCTGACTTATCATTTCATTGCATTGTCACCCCATTCTGAAAGTAACAACATAAACATTCTAGTTATTGTCTGCTGTTTGAAATTCCGCCACTCTTGCGATGTGGGGGTCGACATTCAAATCCTGTAGCCTTACTAGGCATATATTGAGAGCCCATAACTGTCTGCTGGGCCTTATCTCTAGGCTACACTAGATTAGAATTGCTGTATCGGTAACTTCTTAACTTTTCCATAGCGGACGTACTGTGGTATTCTGAATCGCAATCTTACTGTCAGCGCGAAGCTTAATCCTTAATACAATACTTTATCAATTCGGGGTAATTCTAATTTCCCCACAAGATCTGACATTCCTGCTTCCTTCCCTCATCTTACTTAAGCTGAACTCTGGGGTTCAAGGTACCTGCCTTTCGTTGCTAATGAGATTACTGATCAAGCCTCGGCCTATACTTCTTCTGGCGTACATTTAAGCCCATCTGATTCACATGACCTCTATATCTTTCAATGTCACAACTAAATCATAACTATAATCTTACAGGTATGTCTTTGTCTTACTATCTGTTAACATATGTAACGGACTTGGCCTTTTTCTGACCCGAACTTGACTATTACCCGACATTTATTACTAACAGGTCTTTTACCCCTGCTTCGGGTAAGCTAACGGTCTTACTTTCTCTACTGGCTTATTGTCATAAGGGTCTGCACAACTTACGTAATCTTAGGGGCTCTTTACACTTTCTAATACTTACTAAGATCAATCAGCCTATCTTTACTTACCGCTGGATTCGGCAACCCCATCTCAAGTCTTATGCCCCTTTACTATACTGGCATCAAAACCAAGAGGTGGGAATAGCCCTTTTCTTATTGCAACAAATAAAAGCATTTAACTGTACCATATCCAAAAAGATGTATTTGGGATTCCTGCATTTTTCTCTCTTTCTTATACTTACCTGGTGGTCTGACCTTATCTATAATCATAATCAGATCTTATATAACTAATAAGTAAATCAACTCATATGTACATTATACTTCTGACTTCCTATTCTGACGTTATCAACGTATACTGGGAATAGTACCAATAAAGGTATCGCACTGGGAGGTCTCTGATACCCCCTCCTGGTGCTGTAGTTATCATATAACTGGCTGATGCTCTCTTCTGTCGCTATATCTGATCTTCTGCCTGTAATAGGGTAATGCTGATCTGCCTTTGTATCTGTAATCAAAGAATACGGTAAGTTCTCAGGGACTCAACCCTATATTGTACCGCTCTAAAACACGACCGACTGAGAAAGAAGGGTAACCATAATATCATGCCTCGCAGCCTCCTGCCTATAGTATGTGGTGCACAACACATCCATAGACAAGACTCTACTTAGCACTCCTTGCAGACTCCCTGGGATACGACCTGCTCTTATACCAAGTTTGTCACACCCCCCCTTGGGGGGTATGACTGGCACCTGGTGCCCTACTAGGACCTGAACTACTGGACTGCTAAGCCTAGGCACATCTGGTGCCTAGCTGGCTCTGACTCACATTTCTGGAAACAAGGGGCTATATAACGGCTGTAAACACAGCCCCCGGCCTAGTGGCCTATAGCCTCCTGTACCTGTAATAAAAGCTGACCAGAACATGCAACTATAGGGAAACCTATGCGGGCCGACAAGGCCACCATGCTGTCTAGTTAGATTAACTCAGCAATGAGATACTAGAAAGCTACGTGACCGGCAAGGTCACCACTACTGTCAAACTTATGTCCCCACACGACCATCACAATAGAAAGAAGGAATGCTAACAACTATGCAACTGCACGACCTCTCAGGACCGGCTCATCTGACCACAGGGAACATAAACAGACTGCAAGCCTCTAAGAAGAATAATAGAAATGATCGGGACAGGGCCCCGACCTACCCGCACTGTACAACAAAAGGAACTGAACTACACCTTTAGAAATTCAGTCTCCGGATGACAGGAGCTGAATACTCAACCGCTGATGGGGATCACGTGGTATCGCCTGCTTGTCTATGGGTACCTGCAGGCAAGTAATGCAGCGCCCCAGTGGGCGTCAGTACCGCTGGTACTGAGTATGTAAAGAAACAACTGAAAGAGATATCTGAAATCAATAACATAACTGACGAAATTGGAATAAGAAGAACTAGATTAACTATCTGATGATGTAGATCGTACCTGTTCTTAATCATGCTGAAGGGAGTAGGAATCATACCTAGAGACGTATCATTCTACTACTAATCTGCTCGTATCTACTGTAATATAGCATAACATACATAACATAACATGGCATACACAACCTTACCCGACCCCCATAAGTCGGGAGGTACAATCAACACAGAATCTATACCCCTACCCGGGTCAACCCATCTCCTATACTGGCTGTAAGCATCCTGTCGGTCCCCTGGGTATGCACTTGGGCTCGCTGAGCCCCTGACTATAACTGCATCTGAGTCCGGAGGACTCCTGAATCTGCACCCGGGCGTATCCGCTCGATTGGGGTGTGTAAGGCCGATCAAGGCACAAATATGGGGAAAAACTGGCATCCCATCTTCGTCCCCTGGCGGGACGGCATGCCACTCCGTAGAGTGACGTATCCTCGTCCTCTGGCGGACGAGTCGATACAGCTATTAACCCTGGGCGGTCATGGGTGCTAGGTAATCCAACCCCAAACAATACAACGGTCTCAACTGGTAATACTATCTGTGTATCTCACATGCTGAGGCTACTAGGGGTAAAGTATCATATATATATTACATGCTGGGCTAATGATAGTAATCTGTACGTATTTAATACGTGCTGAGGCAGGTAAAGATATATAAATATGAATATAGTCTCCGGCCGGGCTGTACTGGGCAAATGCTATATAAGATAATGTTTCTACTGAAAACTCTGCTGTTTACTCAGTTTCTGTATACACTACATGCTGGACTAGTGATAGAAATATGGACATACTTAATACATGCTGAGGCTGGAAATAATATATATGTATGCACGAATATGGTCTTCTGCCAGACTGTATTAAGGCTAATGCTGAACATGATATAGTTCTTTTGCTGAAACTATGCTGTATACTGATTTTCTATAGTAACATGATTTACTATTCCTAACATGCTTTCTAACTTCGTTTCAACTTACCATTCTATTTCTGAGCTGTCTTACAGGTACTACTTGCTCTACTGAGTTTCGATTGAGCACAATGATATACTAACATCCTGTGTAACATCGCATACTGAGCATACTGTGCAGTTTCTAATGCTTATATTAGAATCTCTATCATACTAGCAAATTTCACGCAAGTTGTAACTCGATACTTTCAATATCGTACCAACAGTCGTAAAAAATGTAACACATGACTTCTGGACAATCTACTGGCCTTTAAATTACTGTACTGTATCAAGATTTCTTAACTTGTCGAGGAAACTAACTTTACATACCTTATCCTTGAACTATTCGTCTTTCGGATGAAGCTCGGCCGGTACTTTAACTGTTTTCTCCCAACTGCATTCATAAACATATCAATCAATACTAAATACAACTTTATTTCGAAAGGCAACGTCACTTTCGATATAGTTTATAGCCTAAGCTTAGGCTTATCGAAAGATGGCCAAAAACTCGCTATTTTTCAGAGGTCCAGAAGGGAGAAATATTCACTTCACAGCTAGGAACACATAGACATTAATTTAGAGCAATTCTACTTACTTTAGTTCGGTGGCTCGCCGATTCGTCGGCCGTATTTCGCGAAACTAATTCCGTAGAAATGCTCTCTGCTGCTAAATACTCGGGTATCTGGGATTAATTTGAGTTTGGGCAGCGTTTGGCAGCGTAATCGGACGAAAGTATATGATTTTCTTCGTCTTCCTCGGCTTCACTGCGTTTCTCTGGAAATTTATAAGTGTTAAATGAATTTAAACCGAAGTGGGGGCTTTATATACTTGGACCTGAACCTGGGCAACGTGTCACGAAGCCATCGCGGAGGCCTCTCCTCCGTGACACGCTGCCATCGCGGAGGGGCTCTGTCTCGGCTCCTCCCGCGATGGTTCGATGGGTTTCTCGTCCGATCTTTTCCCGGGCCTTTCCCTAGCACGCATGGCTTTCAAATATGCTTAACCAACGTGCGAATAGGTCATCTAAGTGCCGGGAATTCTACGGGGTGTAACAAGACTCTTACCTTTTTCAAATATATTTCAAGTTGGATTAAACTATACTTATAATCATTAATATAATTTTTTTGATAAACCAAAAGCTGCGTATATTATTTAAATTCTATCATATGGATATGTGAAGAGGTGGTAGACCAAGGGTAGTTTTGAAATTTCATTCTATTCGAAGGGCATTTTGGTATTCTTGTATTCAAGTTGATTATTCTTTCGTCTACACTCTTTTTATTTGCTACAAAAGCCACTATTTCTTTGATTTGTACTCTATTTAGCTTCTCTTTCTTCGGATCTTGGATCCCATTGGGTGAAATGTTAACTATATATATTTATTTTTATTTACATATTTAATTATTGCATCTATGCCCATACTCAAGCACTAGAATAAGAAAACGCAGACGAGTACGGTTTATATTATTATGCCGCATTTTCATCTCTAGGAGAAGAAGCTAGATCGATTTCTAAACCGCTAAGGGCCCCCTCTTCCAACTTAAAAACTCATTCTTCAAGAAATAGTAAACGGCCTTATCAATACACAAATGTATAACTCCCCAGGAATTTCAATTGCGCTCATATTCATTACCATAGGAATTGGATTCAAGCTTTCCCCAGCCCTTTTAAAAAAGCATGAAAAAATATTTATTTATTCAGACTATTTGAGAATAATTATAAATTATAAAATTTCATATATTTAAAGATAATTTTAAACTATGATTTGTTAAAACATAAAAATTAATTTGAGTAGTGAATTTTGTTCAAACTGTATTAAAATATTATATTTTGTATTCTTAAATAATGTAATAAGTTAATTTAAATAATTTACACTTGATGTACAGGATGAAATACTGCAACTTTTAGGTTTTAGTAAAGGGGAGATGCCTTTTAGATCTTTAGGTGTATCCTTGAGTACAAAAAAGATATCAAGTGTTCAGTGTAAGCCTCTGCTGGACAAAATCTCAATAGGATTAAATCATGGACCACAAAGTTGTTGTCCTATGCTGGAAGAGTTCAACTGATTAAATTAGTGCTATTTTCCGTACAAGTTTTCTGATCCCAGATTTTTGTTCTATCAAAAAAAGTGATGAAATCTATTGAAGCAACTTGTAGAGTTTCTTATGAACTGGAGGTGCAGAGCTATCAAAGAAGGCATTATTATCTTGGGAAAAAATCTATCATCCTGAGACTGTAGTAGGTATAAATATTTTGGATCTTCACACCTAGAACAGGGCAGCCATGATTAAAATGTTATGGAACCTCTGTAACAAGAAGGATAAATTGTGCGTAAGGTGGATATATATCTACTATGGGAAGCATAGGAATATATTGGTAGATGTTTCTACTCAGGCTTCATGGATAATTCAAAGAGTTTTGAAAGCTGTTAAATATGTGGAAGTAGCAGGAAGCACTGTCAATGAACTCAATCAGATGTCGCAGGTCACAATTAAGCTGTTTTACACCAAACTAAGGGGGGTTATTTCCCAAGGTAGAGTGGAGGAGGTTGATTTGTAATAACTTAGCAGTGCCGAAGTGGATCTTTATATTGAGGTTAGCTGCTCATGCAGCACTTTACACCAGAGATAGACTAGTTAAATGGGGAGTGGGTAATAGCACCATATGCCTCTTGTGTGATCAAGAAGATGAAAGTCACTCACATTTATTCTTCTCCTGCACATTCTCTAGTCGAGTATGGAAAAAAATATTGAAATGGCAGCATATTTACAGACCTCCAAAATGCTGGGAATTTGAACTACATTGGGCAAGCTGTCATCCAAGGGGAAAGAGCATTAAAGCTAAGATCTACAGGCTAACTATAGTGGTAACTGTGTATCATGTATGGAAAGAGAGAAACCTGAGAATCTTCCGAGATGCAAGACAATTAGTAGTCAGTTTGGCCAAACAGATAATTCAAGAAATTCATATACGAGGAAGTAAGAGTGCTAGGATATTAAATTGGTTGGAGCAGCATAATTTTTATCCCTCCTAGGTTGCCTTAGCTACATAGTGATTCTCTGTGTTTTTTCTAGTTTTATGCCTTGTTGAAGCCTGGGACAATGTCCAATGCTCAATTTTGATGTTTTGATTAGCCTATTTTGGGTAATATAAAAGTTTATTTACCAAAAAAAAATATACATTATAAAGTAAAGAATTTTTTTAGTATTAGGTCTAAAGATATATACAGATAACTTTTTATAAGAAGAGGTTTATAATTTTAAAATAAGATAAATCATATATTGTAATAAAATAAATAAATTTAACAGTGTAACTTTTGGATACTAATTTTATATATGAAATACATTTTTTAAAAATAAACTTGAGCCAAAGACTCTTTTATTTATACTGATAGAAATTTAGTTGTTTTTCTTTTTCACATCCAAATTAATAAGAAAAAATAAACACAAAACCCTTACCGCCGTCGTCGCCAAAACCTAACTTTTACCCTCGTTGATACTACTAGTGGTGGCCATGGCCACCATCTCGCCAGGGCAGCCTCCGCCAGAGGTTGTAATTTTCAATAATATGATTAATCCAACACAGGATTATGCTTCGAAATTACGCCCAACACCCATCATTGCTAAACCTATTCCAATGAAGCCTATAACATATTTACATGGAGAGCCCAGAGTAATTTGGGAAGAGGAGGAAGTTACACAGATGATCTAGAAGAAAAATCTTCAATATGCTGTGATAGGAAAGTTTTCTCATGGGTGGCTGAATATTCAAGATTTGAGAAAGATGATCCCTAAACAATGTGAGTTGAAGGGGGAATGTAACATTGGGCTATTGACCAATAGACATGTTTTAAGAAGGGCATCTACAATGGAGGATTATGTTAACCTTTTATTAAAACCAGCATTTTATCTCTCTTACAGACAGTGGACTTTTCCGATGAGAACGTTGAAGTGGGATCCGCTCTTTGATTTGGAGGAGGAAACTACAACTGCTATTGCCTGGATTTCTTTCCCTTCACTGCCTCCTAATTACTTTATGAAGGAGGCAGTTTTTTCATTAGCTTCAGCAGTTGGAAAACCTCTTCAAGTGGATTTGGCTACTAAAAACCAAACTAGACCTAGTTGTGCTAGGGTCAAGGTGGAATCGGATTTATTAGGAGATTCCCAAAAAAGATCAATATTGGAGTAAGGAAGCAATTCGAAGAAGTAGTGGAGAAGTGGATAAAAATAAAATATGATCACGTTCCTAAATATTGCAGGAATTGTAGGCTTCGGGAGCATGATGAGCATGATCATTTTATTATTCATCCTGAATTATCTCAAAGAAGAAAGGAAGATCTAAAGGAGGGAGAGAAGAATCATGGAGACAATACAATGGGTGAAAAAATAGTGGAATGCAAATTGGAGACAGATAAGGAGGTGGATCGAGGTGAGCTAGTTAACACAAAGCAGTAGGACTTATTTCAAATTCAAGAAAATAAGAAACAAGGTAAAGTTATAATTGTTAAAGAGGGAAGGAAGGAGCAAAAATGGAGTCAAAAACAAGTACAAAAAGACTTTTCACAAAAGAATAGATTTGAGGTGTTACAAGATCAGGATGAAGATCACATAGAGGAGCAAGAAATGGGAGAGAAAATGCAAGAAGATGAGAAAATGAATAAGGAAGATATTAATCAGCACACTCCTAAGGCAAGCAATGATAAACTGGAATCCTCTGGTACATCATCATAGGGATTGGTAACCGGTGTTAAGAAGGGGTGTAGAAATCTCAAAATAACAGAAGAAGCAGGAAATAATGTTATGGTAATTTGAAAACCATATGAAGAATATAATATGGAGACAACAGGGCAAGAGGAAGAGAGGGAGGGTAATGCAGTTCCCTCAAATGAACAAATGTTGGATTTTGATGATAGAAAAGGGAATGATATAGATTTACAAGGTCAGCAGGCAGTTGAGCAGCACATAAATCATATACAAGATCTCACTAAGGAGGAGGATATGCAGGAAAATTTTAATAGTATTATCTAACAAGGAGATGTTTCTCCAAGAAAAATGGAGGAACTGAGGAATGGACCAAAAAAGGTAAAATTGAGACTGTTGCAGTACCTTTACAGGTTCAGACAAGGAGTAGTAGGGAGAGACAATCCAAAAGTGATCAATGATTGAAAGACTACTATTTTGGAATATAAGGTTTGTTAATACTCAAAATGCTTTTGAAAGACTTATAGATCTTAATTGGAGACATCACTATTCATTTATAGCTTTGATGGAACCATTTCAAGGCCCACCTGAGTTAGATCACTTTAAAAGAAGGCTAGGATTCGACCATGCTGTAGCAAACTCTCTTCCGAGATATGAACTTTTTGGAGAGAGGTTTGGGGGGTCCAGGTCACCCTTGACACTTATAAACAGTTAACCATGCTTTTTAGAGGGAATAACAATTACTTCAGGATAATTTCAGTGAATGCCGGATGTAATGCCTTGGAGAGATTGGAATTATGGGAGAATCTAGAGTTGATGGCAGAAGGCATTCAAATCCCTTGGATTGTAGGTTGGGATTTAATATGGCACTGAGTGAGGAAGAGAAACAAGGGGGTCTACCTTTTTTTACAGAATGAGGCAGCAGACATGGCACAATATATTAACAACTGTGCTTTAGTGTAAATGAAATACTCAGGTAACAATTTGACCTAGTGGAATGGAAGGCTGGAGGAGGATTGTATTTTTGAAAGGCTGGACAAGATTCTGGTGAATCAAGAATTTCTGGATATCCTTCCTTCAAGTGAGGTTCATCATTTAATCAGATAAGGATCTGATCATGCCCTTCTGCATGTTATTTGCAATTCAATAGAGGAACCAATAATCAGAACTTTCAAATTCCTCAATTTCTGGGTTAAACATAAGCAATTCAAGGAGGTGGTCAAAGACAATTGGAAGGCAGACTTTGTGGGCAACCCTTTCTTGGAATTCAGGGTTAAAGTGAAATCTGTTAAAAAACATTGGCAGAATGGAGTAAAAAGATATTTGGCAATATTTTTCAGTAGATTACAACCCTTGAGGATATTATAAAAGTGAAGAAAATTCAGTTGGAACTGTATCCAACTCAAGAAAATAGAATGAACCTAAATAAAGCAGAGGCTGATTTGAAAAGGTTTAGGCATATGGAGGAGGAGTTTTGGAAGCAAAAAGAAGGAATGAAGTGGTTTACAGAAGGAGATAGAAACACTAGGTTTTCCCACTTTTATGTTAAAGGAAGAAGAAGGAATTACAGATTAATGAGATTCAAACTACAGAAGGCAATACAATTGTGTCTTCAGCAGGCATTGGTGCAGCTGCAGTCAACTTTTATCACCAACAGTTCAAGGAGGATTGTAGGGTTACTAATTTCGACATGCTGAATTCAATCTCATCACTTTTTTCACAGGAGGAGAATGAGGAGATGACAAAATTACCTTCAGTGGAAGAAGTGAAAAGGGCAGTTTTTGAATTAAATGGTGATAGTACAAGTGGACCAGATGGTTTATCAAGAGCTTTTTATCAGGAGTGTTGGGATATTATTAGAGAAGATATTACCAGAATGGCAACTGCTTTCTTTTGTGGACATGAGATTCCTAAATTCATTACTCATACAAATTTAGTGATTATCTCTAAGAAAGAAAAGATAACAACATTTGAAGATCCGAGACCTATAAATTTGAGCTCATTTGCCAACAAGATTCTATCAAGATTGTTGCATGATAGAATGACAAATTGTTTACCTCAAATTATTTTCTAGGAATCAGGCAGGGTTTGTCAAAGGGAGTATAACAGAGAATATTTTGCTCGCTCAAGAAATCATCAGGGATATCCAGAGAAGGAATCAATGGCATAATGTGGTGGCTAAACATGATATGGCTAAGACATATGACAGAGTGTCATGGATCTTCCTCACCAAAGTCCTTAGAAAATTTGGTTTCTCAAAAATCATAATAGATATGGTGTGGAGATTGATTTCAAATAATTGGTATTTTGTGCTGGCCAATTGTCAAAGTTTTGGTTTTTTTGAATCATCAAGAGGGCTAAAGCAGGGATATCCTTTGTCTCCACTACTATATATCATCACAGCAAGGTATTATCAAGAAATTTAAATTTTCTACATTGTGATCCTGAGTTTAAAAGTTTTGGGATACCAAAGTGAAGCCCAAATAACACTCACTTGGCTTATGAAGATGATAATATTCTCTTTTGCTTTGGGGAGAAAAAATTAATGAAAAAAATAGTTCAAGTGTTGGTGGACTATGAAAGGGTCTTAGTTAGATGATTAACATCCGACTAACAAGAAGTTCCTTTCTTTTGGAGGCAGATTTATCCTAATTTCCTATGTGCTGAAGTCTATACCTGCTTATCCTATGTCAGTAATGAATCCCCGTAAAGGTACTGTAGATCAAATCCACAAAGTATTTGCTAAATTCTTTTTAAGCAAATTTGGGATTAATCAAGGAAGGAACTAGGTTAAGTGGGAGGACATGTGTTACCCAAGAAGTGAAGGTGGAGTGGGGTTCAAATATCTGTTGGATATATTAAAGCTCTATTTGGTAAACTGTGGTGGAATATTAGGGTGTCCATTGGTTCTCTCTGGGTTTCATATATGTGGAATAAGTACTGTAAAAAATTACACCCTGCTAGAAAAAATCTCTAAAAGAATAATCAAGATATCTAGTGTCCAATTAAAGAGGGTTCTGATAGTTTCAGGTTTGATAATTGGACTCAGAAAGGAGCCCTATATAAAATTGAAGACGTAACTAAAGAGGAGGAAGAGGTGGAAGTAAGAGAATTCATTAGCAATGGAAACTGGAATCTTAACAAATTGAGGGATAGCCTATAAGAAGGAATGACTAATTATATCATTGAGAATATCTCCCCAAGGTTAATAGAGGAGAGAGACAGAGCATGGTGGTTGAGGAACACTTAGGGGGGTTTTTTCATTTAAATCAGCTTTTCAGATAATGAGGAAAAGGAAGGAGAAAATTAATTGGTTGTCCAATGTGTGGGTAAAAGAATTGCCTTTCAAGATATGTTTCTTCATGTGGAAGGTGTGGATGAGGAGGATTCCAACTGATGATATCCTAAGGAGGATGAGAATACCAATTGTTTCTAGATGTCATTGTTGTAACATTTACCATTTGGAGAGTATGTCACACTTTTTTCTAACATCTTCTATAGCAAAAAAACTATGGAAGCAGTTTGTTTCATGTGTAGGTATAAATATGGAGGGATTGTTGTGCCCCATTTTTCTCGCGAAAAATAAAACTCGACATGTGACAACTCTCTTAGGATAAAAGATGAAGAGTTGTCACCTAACGAATTAAGATGCGTTAGGGCACGAGACTAAACTAATTATATAAAAACCTTGTTTAATTAGCCTACGTCACCAGAGATCGGGTAAGGGTACAAGTCACCTCAAAAAAAAGTGTTAGGCACCTTTCGAGGACTACAAATGTAGGTCTCTTCCGGATTCATTAGTTATGTGGAGAAATTACTAAATAAACAAAAAATAGTCAATTATTAAAATTAATTTAACTATGTGATTGGCTAAATAAACTCTTCTTAAAACAAATAAGTAAATTAAATTATATACTCGTTAATGCGAAATTAAACGACAAAATATAGTTAAAAATTTATCAAGTCAATATATAAAGCTTATTTCAACAAATAAATGTTCAAGCACAAACTAAAATAAATTCATGATTAGCATAAAATCTGAGTATGAAAATATAATATTTCAAAATATTTCAAAATCTTAGTATGAAATATAATATTTCAAAATATTTACTACGCAAGATAGCTAAATTAATTATTTTATTAATACATAAATAACCTAACATACACTAATTACCAAATTAATGCAAAAATCATGTGACAAGATAAGAATTAAGTTATTTCCTATTTAGACATATGAAATTCATTTTAAGACGAATGAATATTTCAATATAAATTGACACACTAATTAATATAAAATTTAAGTGAAAAACAATTTTAATACGCCAACTTATTTACTAAAGAAATGTTTTTATTCAAAAGCAAGTTAAATATATTATAAACTATTTTAAGCTATATAGGTGATTAAGGCAATATAAATTTATTTACTACATACTCGGATAGTTAAAAGGACAAGAACATTATTAATTAAAAGAGACAAGACATTCAAACAATCAAGGAGAAATAAATTTAAAAAAATAAAAGAAATATCCTAAACGATATTTATTTGCTAACTAACATTTACATAAATCTTAATTACCCCAAATAAAAGAAGGACAAGAAAGGAAAAAACTATAATTTTTAAAAATATTTTATAATAATTTTAACGCTTTTTTTTTATAAAAATATATTAGACAATCCTAAGAGAAATTAAAAGTCTAAAATGTTTGTTGCTTTATATATATATATATATATATATATATATATATATAATTGAATAAAGACTTGAACTTTGAAATATAAGTAAGTACAAATACACATAATCACTTTTGAAAACATGGGTTGGTGTCACTTCCGAGGAACGGGTCGGCTTAATTTAAAAAATTACGAAATCAGACCTTGTAATTTCTTTTTACTTTCTCATTAACAATATGTTGAGGGATAGTATTCCTATATAGTTAATAATTTATAAAACACATTATCTATTTTAATTCAAAAGGGAGAATAGACAATGAAAAGTACAACAAAATGATTTTGTAAGAGAAACGCAAGGTTGAAAGAGAAAAGAAAAAATCAACAGATAAATCCCCGCTGCCTTAAAACGGTGAAACCCCTTTTTCACTATTATGAACGTCATTACAATTATTACAACTGTTAAAAATAAATAATAAATAAAATACTTTAAGAAAAATTTACATGATGTTAATTTCTTGTTTCCATAGTCTTCTCTTATCCCGGCGACTCTCACAAATTCAGTTAAAAAGATTTTATGACTTAATAATGAACTTGACTTTTGCAAAGTAGAGACAACTTGAATTCTTAGTCATTATCAGAAGAGAAAGAGACAATGCTTTTTTATTAGAGGGAAAGGCAAGAATGTTCGGATGTCCCAAAGAAAGCAAAGTTGTGTTTCTAGAAAAACAGGTAAGGTTCACATGTTTGTAGGAGATGAGGGAGCATCCTTATATAGTGGAGAGGACAACCCATCAATTAGAGAGTAAAAAGGAAGAAAATAATTTGTAGAATCAGTCAAGAGATTATTTCCTTAACTAATAAAATCAAATCAATATTTTTAAAGAATATTTTTTTTAACAATAATTACTAATACTAACAACAAATAAAGAATAAGTCAATCATATGAAATGAGATCCTTACCAAAAATATTCAAATAAGCTGTCAGTAACTATATCCGAAAATAAATACTAAATTACCATAATTTTTCTTAAAGGAGTAATTCAATCAATTAAGCATAAATCAGACTGAGTCAAAAATAGCCTAATACTAGAAGCTATAATAATTTGTATAAAAAAAAAAGAAATGGAAATCATTTAGCCAACATTATTATAGGTTAACCAAACTCCCAAAGCTTTCATGATTGCACACGAGAAATAAATAAAAAAATTTATTCAGCTAATCTTAAAAAGTAATGATATTGTCATATTCAAACATGTCCAAAATTTGTCATAGGTAAACATGTACTAAATCTTTTTTTTCATAATTTAAAAAATGGATTACATAAGTATATCATATCATATTTCCATAATCACACAGAACTCCTTTTGAATTAATTTTGTAGAGAAAGAAAACAAGTTAACCAAAGTTGTTAGGAATGTTCATAGAAGTAAAAGAGAGGAAGATTTTCGTAGCTCAACAAGTTTCAACACTAGATGCATTAAAACATGTCAATATCAGGGTAAGAATAGTGAATCTTCCTTGTTCAACATATGTATAAATTAAATCTAAAGACTGTTATTAGAGGGCCTGTGAGAAAGAATATAAAATAGAAACAATAATAAATAAAGGAAAACAAACTAGATATAGATTCTTGTCAATCTATTGTACTTCTCATAGTCTCTGAAGTCGGGCAGAACGAAGTCACTGACAATATTTGCGATTGCTTGAATCGACCAGAGAGCGGAGGTGCAGCGACTTGTTTGTCATCTGCCGAGGCAGCAACGATGGAAGAGGAATACGAGAGGAGAGGAGAGGAGAGGATGTATTTCGAAAACTCACCGGTTTGGCCGGGTGACGAAGCAGCGGCGGTGGTTCACGGGTGAAGAAGAGAAAAGAGGCACAGGGTGGAAGGAGATGGAGGTGCGGCGCTGCTGGGAACTGATAGAAACTTCATCAGAGCAGGAAGAATACGAGATAGGGGAGAAGATGCAAATGACGCTGGTTTGCTCATGGCGGAGAGGACCAGAGGGAGGGGGGAAAGAAAAAACGTAGGTGGGACTGTGCGTGGTGGCTGCTACAGTGGGATTTTGCCGATACGAAGGGGAGAATGGAGAGAACATGATAGCGAAGCTGGTGAAGGAAAAATTCGAAAAAGATTTAGGGTTTTCGGGGTGAATGAGATTATTTTAGGGAAATAGGTTAGGTTTTAATCTAGTCTGTAGGATTAAATTGAACAAATGACTGAGATTTAATTTAGGATGAATAGATCGGGTTTGGGTAGTAAATGGGTTAACCGGATTTGTAATGGGTAGGGCTAAATTGAAATTGAATTTAAAATGTGGCCAGATTTTGATAAAATGGCTAAAATTGACAAAAATTAGATAGAAAATGGCTAGACTTTAAATGATTTGGAGGAAAATTGAATTAGTTGCCAGAAATCAATAAAAATACTACACTTGTAAATAATTTAATAAATAGATGATATAATAGTTTAATTTACGGTAAAATTATATGAGCATCATTATCAATATAAACAAATTATAACAATTAAGTAGAATTATACAAATATTATTATATAAATAATTTATAAAAATTTATATATATATTTAAAAAATAAAAGCTCATTTAATTGAAACTCTATATTAATAAGCAATATGACACAATTGAATTAAATTAGAAAATTAATAAATTGAAATTAAATGTGAATAAACATTTCAATATTATAATTTGGAATAATTAAGTAAAAATTTTAAGAATTATTATAATTATTAATTATTAAAAATTATGAGTGCAAAGGTAAATTTTTAAATACACACACACACACATTAAAAAACACCTTAGACCGGGCATAGAAAAGTCAAAATTAGGTGTCAACAGGGTTCTACTTTGCAACAGGTCATAACTACTTGGTGGGATTTTCCAGTCCCAACAAAGTAGAAAGCAGTGCACAAACTAATTCCAGCCATCATAATGTGGGAACTATAGAAGAGGAGGAATGCTAGAAGACATGGGAAGGAGGTGAATTTCCATAGGATATTTAACATATGTCAGTTAACAATTCATCAACTAATAAGGTTCAAATATTCATGGATTAGAATTCCATTTAATTGGGAGGAACTTGTTGGCTATTTACAATGGTATAAGCCAAGATTTCCTTACAAAATTATAAGATGGAGAGTTCCGGAGGAACATTGGCTCAAATGCAATATTGATGGGGCTAGTAGGGGTAATCCAGGAAAAAGTGCCTATGGTTTTTGTGTGAGAAATGCTTGGGGGACCTGATTTATGCTGAAGCACAAGGAATTGGCATCAACACAAACATGCAGGCAGAGGTGAAAGCCTTTTGGTATGCTCTAAATTTCTGTATCAATCTAGGAGGGAATATTATTTTTGAGACAGACTCAGTCTCAAGAAGTTTGTGGAAAAGGAATGAAAGGTACCTTGTGAGGTAGCAGGTTTAATGGATGAAATTTACAGCAATATGAAGCAGATAAGAATGGAAGTCAAGCATGCATTTAGGGAAGCAAATCAATTAGCAGATGAGTTGGCTAACTTTTCTTTTAACTATAGGGAGAGATGTATTTTTCAGACTTTTAGTCAGCTCCCGAGGAAGTGCAAACAAATACTAAACACAGAGAAAGCATGCATCCCATATATAAGAGTCAGAACACGGAGAATCAACAATAATGAAGACTAAAGCAGAGTTTCACAGCAAAGCAGGCTTTCAAACACATAATTACAAAGCAGAGTTTCATAGCAGAACGGGTTTCCAAACACATAATTACAAGCAAACTGCCAAGTTACAACAACCTAGCCTAGCTATGGCAGTCATCAAAAAGGCTTGTTAACAAAAGCAGATCCAACAAAATCAGGTACCATCAGTTATAGTTAGTGAGCTGATAACGAAGAGGGCTGAGGCAACACGATCTTCCCCTACCCTGAGTCAGCATCAACATTTTCATTAACAAGACAACAAAAAATACCAGCAAGCGGTCATGACCTCCAGAGAAATCCTGAGTGCACAAGAAGAAGGTTAGACAGAGTAAAGAGAAGAGAGAAAATGTTGAAGTTATCTACCTCTTTGACCTGCAACACAGGATCCATCACAGGTGGCAGGTTGATAACCCAGAGGAGAAGGGCGATGAGCTGAAGATTGAAGAAAGGAGTAGCCATGGAAACCCTAAGGCGAAGAAGATGAAACATTTGGAGTCTAGATGTTCCTGATTAGAAGGCATAATGAGAAAACAAATATATCAGACCGTTTTGGGTTAGATCAAAATTGTATTGCTTTTCCCTATTGGGCTTTTCGGATGAAATAAAAAGGGCCTAACCCAATAATTTATTAAAAAATACAGATAGAAAAATAAATAATATTTATTACATTGATAAAGGAAACCCCTGACCGTCGTCTTCTCTGCTTTTTCTAAGGGTTTCCTAATTTCTCTACATTATGTTCCCCTCTCTCAGTTTGAAAGTTGCTCCTTCTACTCTGGGGTGATAAATAAACCTCCGATCTTCACTCATTAGAAGTTTGGTGGCTCAAAGAGTTATTCGATTATTGCTTTCACTTTCTCCTCCTTCTCGTCTGACATTTGTTGATGTTGTAGGTGAAACTTCCTATTGTCGATGATCTTTTAAGGGCTACTGTACAGATCTGGGTGAAGAACATCCATGGGTATAGAGACGAAGAAAAAGGGTTGCTCCAACCCTCCACCCGTATATCTTTGCTTGTACTCTTCCTTGTCCATGTATTAGCTCCTTTTTTTGATGGTGTCTTCTTTTTGTTGCTACCATAGCTAAAATAGGTAGTAGTCCCATTTTTGCCTTGCAAACTGAATGTATATAATTAGTGGGTTATGTGTAATTAACTCTGTGCTCTTTGTTGCTGGTTGACTTGATAGATTCTCTTTTTTTTAATCCTTATTTGTGGCACTGAGCTTTGTCTAGATTAAGGATGTTTCTGCACTTTGTTGGTAGTTGTTGGAATACCTCAAATGTAGCTTTACCTTCCTGTGTGAATGCAGTATTAGCCAGGCAATTTTCTAATTGATTAGATTCTCTAAAGATGTGATGAAATTCTATACTGAGCTGAGCTGCCATCATGTAGATTTCATCCTGATGCCTGAAATTTCCCATGTCACTTTCCATTCTCTGTTCAACATTTTTTGGAGACTTAGGGAATCTGTCTCTAGAATAATGTTCCTCCGTAAGCTCAAACAATGTTGAAGAGCATGTCTTACTGCTTGAGATTCTGCCATCATGTTACTATTAAAATCAATCTTCTATGCTTCTGTATAGACTAAATCCCTATTGTGGTCCCTCAAACAGAATTCATACGCACTCATCCCCCGGGTTTCCTTAAGTTGCACCATATATATTACACTCTATCCATCGTTTACTAGACATCTCTCATTTGAGAATTCTGTAGTAAAGTCTAGACTTGAGCTCTTGTAAATAGTCTAACACATCCTTCCACTGAATAGAAATAACCTTCACAGGGTACTTACTCTTTATAAACTGATTAATAGTTTGTTGGTATAACATAAGTACCCTTTGAAAGTTAACATCCTTGCCATGTCTTCTAACATTCCTCCTTTTTCCATAGTTCACATAGTAGAATAGGTGGGACTGTTTTGAGCATATCCTTGATCCTTTTATTGCCTGGTAGTCTCCATCTCTCCAATATCAGCTAGTGAATATGCCTTCCTTCTATAGTCAACCCTGCATAAGTAACAAAATGCTTTCATAGCTCATGAGTTATGGGAGCTGTTAGAAAGAGATGATTCACATCCTCCTATTCATGACTTTCACAGCAGTAGCATCTAGAGGCCAACTAAAACTTCATTTTTCTCAAATTATCATCAGTGGCAGTTCTTCCTTTCCACATCTTTCACATGAAAAAACAAATCTTGAAAGGAAGGCCTTTAATTCAAATATTCTGCACCCATCCCACCTCCTCCTTTCTTTTCCTCATATTATGGAATGCTGAATTGATAGTGAATACTCATTTTGTATTTCCCATCCACCAAGCCCTGTCATTCTCACCCTCTACCTCTAATATTTTCCACAATGTGGTTGACCATTTCCATTGATATTTTCTTCTTAAGTTTATCAATGTTCCACGTTTCATTTGTTATAAATTCGTTCACCTCTATCTCCTATTCCTTCGGTTTTCCTCCTCTATATAATAAAGTGCCCCTTGTTGTGTCCAATTGTCAAACAAGAAGCTTGCATTTACAGCCTTGATTTTTCACCATACGTCATGCTCCACTTCATCCCTGATCTGCACCATTTTCCTTCATATGTGAGAAGCTCCTCTCCCATGTGCCAGAATAGGATGAACCTTTTTGCAGTACTTATTCCACATGAATGAGCTCCATAATGATGATGTTGAAGTTCTAAAATTCCACCAAAGTTTGTAGTTAAATTCTTTGGATACATCATGAAAGGACTTGAAACTTATTCCTCCATCATCCTTTAGAAAGCACATATCTTCCCAAGAGATCCAGTGCTTACCTTTAACCCCTCTAGTCTTACTCTAGAAAAAGTTTACTATAGTCTTATGAATTTGATTAATAACTCCTTTTGGTGGATTCATGGGTTTTATCAAATATATAGGCATTGATTGCAGAACATGAGCAATTAAGGTGCATCTTTCTTCAAAAGATAGCCATTTGTTTTGCCATGTTATAATTCTCCTTGTTATTTTCCTGATTATCTCTTCATAGTGTGACTTTTTGTTCCTTCCATAATAGACTGGACAGTCAATGTATGTTAATGGGAATACTCCTTGTTTGATTTTAATCCATCTTTGCAACCTGCTATCTAGGGCAATAGGAGCTTTGTCATGCAAATAAAAATAGCTTTTAGATCTGTTAATCATCTGTCCAGAATTTGCTCATAGTCTACTAGTACCCTCACCATTTTCTTGACTGATTCTTATCTTCAGAGCAAAAAAGGAATATGTCATCTGCATATGCTAGGTGATTTATATCTAGGCTCCATTTAGGTAGACCATATCCCCTGAAATCTAACTCCTTATGCAATATTTTTGATCCTTTAGTCAATACTTCAGCTACTATTATGAATAAGGTTGGAGATAGAGGGTCCCCGTGTTTCAATTCCCTATATGACTTAAAAAAACCAGTAGACTTTTTATTTATCAGCAATGAGTATTAGTTATTAGAAACCAGCCTCTACACCATGTCAATTATCATCTCAGAGAAACCAAATTTTCTTAATACCCGAGTTAAGAATATCCAGGAAACTCTTTCACAGGCTTTGTCTATATTGAATTTTACCACTATATTCTGTCATTTCTTCCTCAGATTTATGTCTCTGATAATATCTTGAGCAAGCAATACATTTTCAAAAATACTTCTACCTTTCATGAATTCAGTCTAATTTTTAGAAATTATTCTAGGTAATCAGTCCATCAGCCTTTCATGCAGTACTCTTGAAATAACCTTGTTCACAAAGGTGCTGAGGCTAATAGGTCTATAGTCTGTGAAGCTTTCAGCCTTCTCCTTTTTAGGGATCAGAACAAGGTTGGTATATGTGATGATTTTTGGAATCTCATGACCACAGAAAAATACTTTTACCATATTAGTGACATCAAAATTAATTATGTTCCAGTAGACTTGGAAAAATCATCCAGAAAAATCATCAAGACCACTTGTGTTATCTACATTTAGTTCAAAAACCCCTCTTTTGACCTACTTCTCATTGGGCAGCCTTGTCATCTCATCATTTTGCTTCTATTTAATTAAATTAGAAATGTTCACTATCAGATCAGAACCACTAAGGGTCCCTTCTTTTCTAAATCTATTCTCAAAGAAAGACATGGCTTCTCTTTCAATCTCCTCATATGAAGTTACTGACTAAGCGTAATTTTCTCCTCCTTCCATTTACATAAGAGTGAAGGAATTTAGTGTTATTGTCCCATCCTTAAATCATATCATGCCTGCTTTTTTCTTCCAGTAGTCTTCTTCAATACTTCTATACCATTATAAAAAAAAATACTTCTACACCTCTTTAATTTTCCTTCAGCTTTCATTAATTGCATCTTATTCTCATGATTGGGCTTGATTTTCAATTGCATTTTAACTACTCTTATTGTATCCTCCAAAGTAGCTATCTGCTGAAAAATATCCCCATAGGCTTGTTTACTCCATATAGATAATGTCGTTTTCACCTTCTGGATCTTTGCCTTAAACATCAAAAAAGAATTCCCCACAAAATCCACTTTCCAGTTATCCTCCACAATTTTCTTAAACTGACTATGCTTAGTCCAGATATGAATAAATTTAAAAGGCTTAATAGAGATTTTCTTCTCAATATTACAAATAACATCCAATGGAGCAAGATCAGAATCTTTCCTTATAAGGTGATGAACTTTACTTGATAAGATGTCTAAAAATTCCTGATTCCCCAGGACCCTATCCAGCTTTTTGAATATACACCCCTCTTCTATTCTCTAATTCCACCAGGTAAATTTACTTCCATATGTTATTTATAGCTTCATTCTGAGCAAAAGCCAAACTCCTTGCTTCTCCTCTTCATTTAATATGACATTAAAATCTCCACCCATAACCCATGGATCATTATTTATCTGTGCAAATGCCTCTAAGTTGTCCCATAGTTCCAACCTTTCCAAAGTACTACATCTTGCATACACTGAAGTAATCCTAAATCTGCTATTAGAAACCTTGAATTGTAGAGTTGTTGATGTGTGTCTGGCTCCACCTCTCCCTCCCAAGCATCATTCCAGAACACCCAGATCTTAGCAGAGTTGTTATCCATGCCATTATTTAATCCCAATCTTCTTTTAAAATGTTCTAATCCTCTAGGATCTTGAAAGACTCCATAAGGGCTATAAATGGATAATGATGTCTCCTGTGCAAATATGTTAATCTCTCAAATAAGTTTTGAGCATTAACAGATCTTATATTCTAAAACATTAGTTTGTCCATCATCGATCACTACTTTATGATCTCTTCTTACCACTCATTGTTCGAACTTGTAGTGGCACAGCTGACTGTGATTTATGCTTCTTGGGGCTTGCTTTCAAGTCAGCAATATGCCTCGGAGCTAAATCTCTTGTCCTCTATACGTTATTAATGTTGGATTCAATATCCTCCTCCTCCTCCTGTATTTATTCTTGTTCAGTGTCTGGTACCTCCATGAGTTGTGTTTTTGTTATTTCCCCCTCCTTCCTGATCCGTATGAACTGTTCTTTCAGGAGCTGACTGATTGTCTATCTCTCCTCTTCATGTTGAATGTAATCTTTGTCCTCTCCTTCCCGCACCACCATAGCTTTAGATACCTTATCTCTCTCATTGTCCTTCCCATTGCTATCAGTTTTTGTTTGTGATATTGTATACTCTGCCTGCTCCTTATGCCTCTCATTCTTTATGCTGCCATGTTCTTCCAATCTACCACCTGCATTTGAGCTTTCTTTCTTTTAGTCCTTCCTTGTTAAAATATCAAACTAATTGGTCGTTCTTACATTAGTTTCCTTTTGGAATTGCTTTTTCCATCTCTTCTCCTTCATCACCCCCCCCTTGATGTGTTCCTGTGCCATGATTCCTTCTTTTTCTTTAGATCTAAAAATTTTGTTCCTCCTTTTGTTTCTCTGTTTCATCTCCCCTCTATTATTTGTTGAGATTCTTTAGCTCTGGGATACTCTCTCTTTTATTAGCCTTTTGGTCCTCCTCTCCTCCTTGGGATATAATTCTGGGTGTAATATATAACATTCCTATTTATTATATCTTTGAATTCGACAGATTTTGCAATATTTTGGGACATAGTCATACTTAATTTTGATCCATTTTTCTATTACCTCTCCATTTTGCTTTCTCATTCCTATTTAATCCTCTTAGGGAATTCCCCTAACAAACCCATCTCTACCTTCACCCATGCACAACTAGCTCTTGTTTGATTCTTGATCACCATATCCACTTGTAGTGGCTTGTCTATTGCTGCAGCCAATGAGAAAATTGCTTCCTTTATGAAGAAATTTGGTGGAAGGGAAGGGAAGGATATCAAGCAATATCCGTTGTAGTTTTCTCTTTCGGATCAAATAATGGATCCCACTTCAGTGTCCTCAAGGTGTAGGTCCATAGTCTGTGATTCAAATAACATACTGGCTTTGCTAACAAACTGACATAATCCTCCATATTAGACGATCTAATCAATACGTGTCTGTTATTCAGTACTCCAATATTACACTCCCATTTGAAATTGCATCGTTTAGGGATTAATGTCCTCAGATCTTGTATGTCTAGCCATTCGTAGGAACCCAACGACTGCATACTGTGGGTTTTCCTTTATTATCATTTGATTGATCTCCTCTTCCTCCCAAATTTCCCTAGGCTCTCCATCAAAATATATTACTGGTTTCATATGTATTGCTTTGGCTTGAACTAGTGTTAGCGCTAGTGTGGTCGTGGTCACCATGCAAAATTATTTTCCGGTGAACATTTAGGCAAAGATAGGGATTCCGCTGGCTAGGCTTTGGGGGTGTTTAGCTAAACACATTTTCTTATATGACATACATTCACTTCTTCCATGAGTAATATTTTATTTGATTTCTCATTCGAAGTATGATGCCTATATTGAAGCCTAACTAACTCGAATTTGTACTGCGTAGGGTCCATCTTGAAAAAACGCTCCCTAACAAGAATTTTTTTATATCCAGAACTTGATACCGAGATCTTTAGAGGAGCAGTCTCATCCACTGCACCATATCCTCTGATGATTCATGAATAATTTTCAACTACTAATAAATTATTTATTTGTCTTTTGTAATTTTATATTATTTCATTATAAAAATTAACATATGACACATGTATAAAATTAAAAAAAAATTCTTATCTACTTAATATGCATTATTTTATTTACTTGTTATCTACTAGATTAGTTAAAGAAGGCTATAACTTTTTTATCGAAAAGAATTAAAATACATATAATTTATGAAATATGTAATTTTTTATTATTTTATCACTAATAACATATTTAAAAAGAGTTATATAAAATATAATTTTAGCTACATCATTGAATTACTATAATGTATATCATGTTAATCTTTGTTAGTATTTTTGGGTTCTCTTTGTTTGAGGTAGTACATTTTCTCACTATTCATGCAAATCCCTTTGAAAACTCTCTTTGCTTATTGTACTAAATTTTTCTCTTGATTTTATCGCGTATAAGATCATTTGACTTAAAGCTATATATTCTTTCATGTTTCATCAAGTAAGTAACATTCGCAAGATGAATTTATGTATATTCAAAATTAATTTAATGATTGATCAAAATACTTTTTGCTTCGTCTAACTCAATGAAATTTGTTAATGTAAATAAAACATATTATTTTAATCTACTTTTTGCAAAAATTTTAAATATAGTATGAAAAAGATGCCATTGATATTAGGTAATTATTTGATACAATGTATTTATTTGGCATAATGATAAAATGAGTATGACATCATTTGTGACAACTTAAACAAGTTATAAGTTATTATTTGATTTTATAAAAATAAAAAGATAATTTATTATTAAGTGTAATTTCCGTTATCATTCTCAATCGTGCTTACCTGAAAATACTTATGATTAATTTATTTTTTAAAAAATTATTAAACACCTACGAATACAATTTAATATTGTAATCACCTTTGTAACAAAAGCAAAAATTTATGTCTTTTGGAGTTTCAATCTTTCAAAATTGTCACTTTCATAATTACTTTGATGAAAATAGTTCAAGGCTTTAATTAAAGGCAATATTTTCGCTATGTATTTTCTCAAGCTTGAAAATAGTTGAAAGATGTAGAGAAATTAGATATATTGTTAAGATCTCTGAGTTAGTAATACAAGTCGAGTCAAGGGTATAAACATAAGTTATAGCTTTTATATGTTGTGAAAATATCGTGGTATTTGATTTTCTACCCATAGGTCACGTTAGCAAGTGAGAGGGAGTTAGTTTCAGTAGCTATAGATATACAAGAAAAATTAATGAAACACTCTAAAGTTTATAGGGCAAAACAAGTTGTCTTGGCTATATCAGTTGCAAGAAAAGATTGAAGGTAATGATCACTTTTTTCTTTAATTAAGTTCTTAGCTAACAAACTCATGTTAGGTGAATTTTCAAGATAGAATATTTGTTTCATAACTAAAATATCAGTTGACATGCATATTTGTCATCATAAACCTTTTAGGTTGAATTTGGTATTATGCTCTTAGCGTAAATTACTTTAACTATATATTTCATAAAATTTTCTATTAATTTATTAATTGCAAACATGCAGTATAAAATAAAATTATATTAAAATTCAAATTATTGAGCCCGCAAACGCGGCCAAGAGTCATCTAGTGTTGAATAGATCACATTAGGACTCTCTGCCAAAATTGTTGTAGATCACGTGCAAAGGAAAAAGATTACGTTTAGTTTCTTAAGTTTTACGAATTTAAGTTTCTTACGTTAATTTTCTAAAATTTTAAAATCCGAAATTATTGAGAATATTAATATGGATTATGAAGTCATAATAGAATAGACGGTTTCTTTCGCTTTAATAAGAGATATTGGCTTTGCATTTTAATTATGGTGAAAGTACTATTAGAAGCACTTTCATAATAATGAAATCTGTAATATGTGATTCAAATTAATTGAAGCTTTGTAAAAATATTGAACATCCAGTAAAAAATAAAAAAATAAATATAATATCCTGATAGTGTTATGATTGTGAAGGTAATTTACTTATATCTTCAGCTTGTTTTTGAAATTATATAATAAAAAATTGTTGTGTATTTTTGATAGACAATAACAAATTAAAAAGTTGTTTTAATTCTATTTTGCAATGCCTCATATATGATTATCAATTACGTATTGTTTATAAATTTGTACCTGTTATTTGGATCATTACATTCTATAAAAAAATATTATTAGATATTCTAATTCATATCAATTTAAAGATCCTACTAATTCAAAATTATTTATTTCAATATATTTTATAACTATAATTATTGTGCTAGGTCAAGAAGCTCATATCTTTTTAATTGAAAAAATTTGATATCTCTTTCAAATGATTGTATTATATATTTTATATAATTTAAAAATTATATTTTGTAAAGGATAATATTGACAATTGACGTCCTTGAATCTAGCCTGAATTTTGCTAGTACATTTCAAGTGATTTTGCATCAAACTACAATAACGACAGTGCTTTTAATGTGGATTAGAAGTTAAAATTAATTTAAAAGGCTATCAAATATATATTAACATTTTATGGCCATTCGCTTATCAATTATTTCACTCGAATAACCATTTATGTACTTGTCGTAGACTGCTAAGTTTTATTAAATTTATATTCATAAGAAATTTGAATTATATTAAGATTTAAGATATATTAATTCAAATAAATATTATGGTATGATTGAATTGATTATTTAAATTCAATAAATATAAATTTAATTAAGAGAAAATTTCAAAATGGCAACAATTTGAAAGAAATTAAGGTTAAGTGGCATAATTTAATTATTTACATAAAATGACAATAATTTATGTGTCATGCTTTGTATTTAGCTTCAGTAAGCATAACCAAATACAAATGCAAAATCTAAGAATTTGAGTGATTTTAGAGATTAGGTTTCAATTAGAATTTCGGTTACCATAAATCACTCAAGTGATAATTATTTAATTTAATTAATAATAGAATAATAAAGGACACAATCCTTATTTATCAAACAAAAAATAAAATCAAACATAATATTTCAAAAAATCTTACAAATTTGAATAATATTTCAAATATTCGAACAGATTTATTTTAAATAGAGAAAAATATATATTTAGCGTTCAGTGCTCTGAGGGTTTGTATCCAAAAGTTTTTTATCTATAAATTTTCTATAATATGTTGGTGATTTAAATACATGATAAATAATGTTAAACGGAATTTGTTCGTTTATGTATTTTTTTAATTTCTTTTTTTTTTATTGATAGATATTGATGGCGAACATATCGGTACTGATAAAGCATTGAGGTAGATGGATCGACGATAATGGCTATGTTGGATACAAAGTTGATGGATTGGTATTTAAAGAATACTCATCTTTCAATGAATTGGTTGAAGCGATTGCTATTCAACGTGGGATCGATCTGCAACTAAAAAGTATAAAGCTAAACTACAATATTGAAGGAACATGTTCACCTATGGTAATATATAATGACATGGGTGTTAGAGTGTACGTTCAATTAAAGAAGGAGACAAATGATTTTGCCTTGTATCCATTGTGTGTTGATGTTTTCGACCAAGATATGAAAGATAATTTAGAATCAGTAAAATCAATTGATACAAATGACAGGATGTCGATCGTTGTTGTAGATTCAAGTGTACCATGTATCAAAGAAGAGAAACATGTTATTTTCGACAAGTATCATAAGGAAGTTTTTGTTGATCGGGTATACAAGGACAAGTCAACTTTAAAGTTTGTGATGAGAAACTATGCAATTGTCAAAAGGTTTCAATATAGAACAAAGAAGTCAAATGCTAGAAGGTAATTGTATTTGTATCTATTTGTATGTAATTGTATTATATATATATTTTTTAATTTAATGGGAATGTATTGCTACTGTTTTTTGAATTTTATTGTGTTTGTATTTGTATTATATGTATTTCTATTCAAATGTATTTATAAGAATAATTGTAATAAATATTTATCTAATAATATTAATTTGATTAAAAATTTCATTGCAGTTATACTCTTGTATGTGTAGACAGTGACTACATGTGGTTTATGAAGGCTTACGGGATTAACACTTCAGGTATGTTCAGAATTAGGCAATTCAACAATGAGCATACATGTAGCTTGAAGGACAAGGTGTACTCTCAGCGACAAGCAACAAGTAATTTGATTGGTAGAATAATGATGCCTAAAATGACAAATCATAAGAGGAAATCACGCCGAAAGATATTAAGGATGATGTTAAGCTAGATGTCGATGTAGATGTATCATACATGTTAGCTTGGCGAGCTAAGGAAAAGACTTTAAAATCTTTAAGAGGAGAACCATCTGAGTCATACAATAAGCTGTCAGGTTATTTATATGTTTTGGATAAAACACACCCTGGATCACATAGACGGATGAAGAAAACACATGACAATGAATTTTTGTATTTGTTTGTTGCATTATTTTCTTTTATCAAAGGATTTGATTATTGTAGACCAATCGTAGTGGTCAACGGAAGTCACCTTAAAGGACCATAAAACATGACATTTTTATGTGCTAGTACTCTTGATGGAGCAGGTATTGTGTGTGTAAATTATGAATTTATCTGTATTCATTAGTGTCGACACAAATTAATTTATACTTTATTCTATTTGTATTTTGGTTGATCGTGTTTAACGAACAGGAAATATATTATCTCTTGCTTATGGTATAGTGGATTCAGAAAATGATGCATCTTGGACTTGGTTCTTTAAACAATTTAAAGAAGCTTATGAAAATAGGAAAAACATGTGTGTTGTGTCTGATAAAAATGAGAGTATTATCAAGAGTGTTTCAAATGTGTACGCTTCTGTGCAGCATTACGCTTGTATATGGCATTTATAGAATAAAGTTAAAAAGAAGTATTGAAAGTCCCATGACAAATTATCAGAAGTTTTTTATACAATGGTCAAAGCATATACAAAAACAGAATTTGATTTACTGATGGATAAAGTTGAGATTGTTGATGTGAGAGTAAAGGAATATCTAGAGTTGGCAGGATATGAGAAGTGGTCTCGGTTTTATGCACCAGTACACCGGGGTTGCACAATGACATCAAATATAGTGGAATCAATTAATTCAGCACTTGTATCTGCAAGAGAATTGCCAACTTATGAGTTTCTTGAGGAAGTTAGATTGATGTTTGCAAGATGGAATTACACCAACAGAAGGAATGCAACTTTCATATTCACTCCACTTGCTGAAAAAGCACAAGAATTGTTAACTCTTAATGAGGCTAAATGTATACGGATGAAGGTACATTTATTTTTTTAAAATAAAATACAGATATTGATCAGATTTTATTAAATTAAAATGTTTTATCAATAATAAATTTTTTAATATGTATTTACTATATTTTTAACATTGTTGATAGGTTGTACGTCCAGTGATTATATACACACTGTGTATGATGATGAAAAAAGATTTATAGTTTGTTTTGAGAATAAAACATGTACCTGTGTGAGGTTTCAGGTGGACGAAATACTGTGTCCACATGCATGGGCTGTGTTGAAGTCAAAAAAAAACAATGGAACCAAACGAATATTGCTCAGACTTATTTAAGCCATATACTTTGTTGAATACGTATGAATTTTCTCTGATCCCTCTTCCTGATAAGGCAGACTGAAATGTACTTGAAAAAATTTTGAGAGAAATTGTGCTGCCACCTAAGTACCGAAGGCTTCCTGCAAGATCAAAAAAGAAATGAGACAAGTCATGTATAGAGTTATTTGGCAAGAACAATTTAAATTCTTGTAGTACTTGTGGATTTTCTGGACACAATAGGCATTCTTGTAGGAATGCATCACGCGTTCCTTAATTGTCTTTTTTTTAATGAAATTTTAAATTACAAATTTTTCTATTAGATTTTTTTTAAGAAAGATACAAGTGTTATTACTTTAGATTTAATTATGATATTATTATTATTTATAATTTATATTGTATCATATAACTATAAATTATATCTAGCAGTGAAGAATTATTTTAGTTTAGATTGGTTCAAAATTCATTTTTTTAGTTTAGCAGTGATGCTTCATCATGTAAATTTACAAAATTTTGATATATATTATGTATATATTCCATTTTTAATTAGTGTGATGCTAAAAAAACTTTTACTACTTGTTGAGAAATTATTGTATTTGTATTTTATATATTTATTTTATAATATATATATGTTTATATATATATATATATATATATATATATATATATATATATATATATATCATTAAACTACATTATATTTGTATTCGTATGTAGTAAATTAATGACTACGTTTTTATTTCTATGTATAAAAAAATTTTTAAAAATTAAAAACTAAAAAAAGTTGTTTTTTTGAAGATTATACATGTATAAAGAACTATATTTCGCTAATAAACTTTATAATATATATTGATAAAGAAATAAAACGAGCTTGCTGACAACTATGATAACAGATAAATTCACTACCAACCAAAAAAGAAATTAAAAAAAGAGAATATATTTTTAACCACAAAAGGTAAACAACAACTTAGAACCTATGAAAGTACTATTCTATAGTTACTACTAAATTCTACCACTGGTCTGATCTTCTTCGGAGGTGCCTCATCATCGCTCATGGACTCGACTTCAAGCTTCTTTGTTACATAATCCCAAAAAGAATCGAAGCATATCTGTTGCGCATTAACTCAGCATCAATACTACTATTGGGTATCCCTTCACCACCACTTAAAAACTCGGCATATGCAGCCACAAAATACCACAATCCCTCAATGAAAAAAAATAAAAAAAATATTTATGTTAATAAAAAAATAGATGATTGAAAATAATAAAATCAAGTATATACTTAAATATTAGATATTAAATAATAATAAAATAATTTAACTTACATGCTACCACTCTGTTGTTGTGAAATATTATCTACATACATTATTTCGAAAGCATCTGATGGTGTCTGTGTGTTATACCTGCGATAAGTAGAACTAGTTATACCTTTCTCTTTATAGAAATCTGTTGTTGAAAGGTATATAGGCAGGAGCTTTGATAGTTTTGCTATTTCACTTTTGACAACAGCATTATGCCCTGCAGATCTGAGTGAATCATAAACATAAATACATTTATCTCTGAAGGATAAAAATAGCCAAGACCTAATGGAGCTTATCCTTGACATTGATCGTGATGAATACATTGTCTATTGTGTGCCATGGTACAATAGCATACAACCTGTATCTATTGATGTATTCACATACTATATCTTCTTCTTTGGCCGCACTCGACACAGAATCTGCTTCAGCATAATTATCCCAATTCCATGCAATCCTTGTTGTGAATAGGCAATCAACAGTTATGTATTTGTATGTATTCACAGGATTGTACTTGCATTTCTTGCAAAAGTAGTAAAAGATGACGTTCAACATGTTGTATTTAACACACAAATATGAATCAGAAAAGTATAAGTATTTGTAAACCTGATAATTTCATACATATTTGTGTGTGTGTGTGTGTGTGTGTGTGTGTGTGTATATATATAAGTATAGAGTTAATTCTAAAAAACTTACAGAATCAGTAAGCAATTGTCCTTCAAATGAAAGCTTGTAAAACTAATTTTTATCACTGACTGTGTCAACTCCAAAATTCAGTAAGATGGCTAATTTAGATATGTTCTTCCTGAAACGGTCTTCGTTGTTTTTTCTATTCATGATGTAAAAGTTATTGATTAAACATTTGAAAAAATGTATAAAATGTAAGAATATACTTGAAATGAAAAAGGTTTGTATCTAACTTTTGCTGATGCCTTACCAGAAGACCATCCCGGATCCATTTCAAATATTCTTCAATAAGATTCATATATATGGACCATAAGTTGAATTCTCCTCAAAAGGATTTTTTTTGTGAAAGTTGGTACCATTCTTGATGAACTTGCTGTTGAATATGTTTAAAACTCTAATAAATGAAATATACATAAACCAAAAAATAAAAATTTATATAGTATTTTTTCAATAATAAAATATTATAAAATATTTATATACCTGTTGATGATCCAAACATAGACATGTATGGTGATATATTCCATCTGTCTGGTCGCCTACACCTTTGCATAAGAGGCGGTGTAATTTCCTCCTGTATATTGGATGGACTATGATGCTTCTCTTCGGATTTAAACTTGGAAGCAATTCATCAGGCAACTCAAATTGAAAATCACCAACATGTGTTTTAGCTATGTGCTCTGGCATCACGACTAGGGTCTGTTGTTTGGTAAACTTATTTTAAATAATTAGTTTAACCAAAATATATATATATATATTAAAAATAATTATTGTAATCAAATCCGTAATAATATGTACCTCTAAGGTTATTGGTTTGTCAGTACTTTGTTTATATTCACGCTGATCAAAATACATATCAGCCATATATTTTGGTTTATCCTTATTGATGTCTGAATCCATATTCTGTTTACGAAAAAAAACAATTAAACATATGAGCGAAAAAAATGTAATTTACTATTAATAATGTAAAAAAAAAAATACATATGTCTGATCATGTAATCCAGTCAATTCTTCCATATTGTGAACTTCATCATCTGCATTCTGATTTGTTTCTCTAGACAAATTAATCTTCGAGTTGGAGTAATCAAAATTGGTTATAAATGAATAATTTAATATCTTATAAAGTTATTATAAAATCAAAACTTAAAAAGAAAATTGAATACAAAAAAATACATTTCATATTATAGAATTTATACAAAAATAACAGTAAATATGAACAAAAAACTATAAATGTTTAATACATATCATTACATACATAAAAATACAATGATTTATAGCAGTGAATACATAAAGATACATATAAATATATAAGGCTTAATTAAAATAAAGGTTGAATATATATGACTGTGCTCGAGCACAGTAAGTCAAAATGTTGCAGATTTAAAAGAGCATTACTTAAAGGTGTATTTGTTTACCTGTTGTGGTGGCACATTTGAGGTGACTTTAGGTTTATGATGTTGACCCTCATGATCATGTACCTAAACAAATGAGCTATTTTATATACCTATTATGATATGTATGAAATTCTTACTAGATATTACTAAAATAGATGATCACCTTTTCATCTTCATGATTGACTCTCATAACATCCATAAGACTGTTGAATTGTCATTTATCAACTTACGGATGTCGTCAAATTCATCTTTCACCTATTAAAAATAGAAATTTGCTTATAAATTAAATGTTAAATATGTAAAACTATATATTATTTAAAAATAAATAGTACAATTATTATGTATGTTACTTACATATTTCTTGAGCAAATTAATCTCTTGCCTGATAGATGCATTTTGATCAGCATGGTTTTTTTTGCGGTAAATCTGGTGAAACAAATGATTTTTCACCCTGTTCCTCTTGATTCACAAATGCTTCTTTTATTGGTGAGACTTTTTTTTTCCGGTCAAGCATACTTCATAGGTTGAATGGACGGCATCTTCTTTATGGATGGATTCACAACATGGTGAGGTTGACTCCCCATGGAACGTGGAGATGCGGCAGTCTGCTGCTTTATCCTATTCTTACTAGGTGAAGTTGAATGAACCACTCTTTCTTTACATTTGGCAGTTGTGATTATAGGTTGAACATCCATGAAATCATAGTCTGACTGTTCTGCCACATTGCCTACTGGATGTACAATTTGAGATTCGACATATGGCGGCGGTAGTTCAAGGATTGAAAGCTCTCTAGAAGTTGGTTCAATATTACCAAAAACTAACTGCAAAAATACAAATTTAAAAATGAATGAAAAATTATAGTGTCACATTTAAACACTTTATTAGTTATAAAAACAAGGGCCAAAAAATAGATATGTATATAAAAAGTTGTATACAAATGTGTCATTTAAATTTCTGTATAAAAAAATATATTAAATAAAATTAAAGTTCAATATATATGAACTGTATTTGATTATTTGAATACAAATAAATTACTATAAAATTAGTAATAATTACCGGATTATTGGCATTTTCGAATATTCCTTGTGTCACACCCCGCCTTGGGGGGTATGACTGGCACCTGGTGCCCTACTAGGACCTGAACTACTGGACTGCTAAGCCTAGACACATCTGGTGCCTAGCTGACTCTAACTCACATTTCTGGAAACAAAGGGCTATATAATTGCTGTAAACACAGCTCCCGGCCCATTGGCCTATAGCCTCCTGTACCTGTACTAACAGCTGACCAGAAACATGTCAATATAGGGAAACCTATGCGGGCCGACAAGGCCACCATGCTGTCTAGTTATCTATAACTTAACCATGAAGTACTGGATAGCTGCGTGACCAGCAAGGTCACCACTACTGTCGAACTATGGCCCCACACGACTAACATAAAGGAAACACAAGTTCTAACAGCTATACAACTGCACGACCTCACACGACCGGCTCATCTGACCACAGGGAAATATACACAGACTGCAAGCCTCTAAGAATAACAATAGCAATGATCGGGACAGGGCCCCGACCTACCCGTACTGTACAACAAAAGAAAATGGAATACACCTCTGGGATTCAGTCTCCGGATGACAGGAGCTGAATGCTCGGTCGCTGACAGAAATCACGTGGTATCGCCTGCTCGTCTATGAGTACCTGCAGGCAAGTAATGCAGCGCCCCACCGGGCGTTAGTACCGCTGGTACTGAGTATGTAAAGCCATAACTGAAAGAAATATCAGAAAATAACAATACAACTGATGAAACTGAAGTAGAAAGGAATGGGTTAACTGTCTGATAATGTAAATCATACCTTCTTTTAATTATACTGGAAGGAGTAGGAGTCATACCTGGAGATTTATCGTCCTACTATCGATCTACTCGTATCTACTGTACATGGCATAACATATCATAACATCACATAGCACACACAAACCTTCTCCGGCCCCCATAAGCCGGGAGGTACAACCAGCACAGAATCTATACCCCTACCCCGGTCATCCCATCTCCTAAAATAGCTATAAGCATCCCGCCGGTCCCCTGGGTAAGCACTTGGGCTCGCTGAGCCCCTGACTATAACTGCATCTGAGTCCGGAGGACTCCTGAATCAACACCCGGGCGTATCCGCTCGACGGGGGTGTATAAGGGCCGACCAAGGTGCAATATGGGGAAAACTGGCATCCCATCTTCATCCCCTGTGGGACGGCATGCCACTCCGTAGAGCGACGCATCCTCGTCCTCTGGCGGACGAGTCGATACAGCTATTAACCCTGGGGCGGTCATGGATGCTAGGTAATCCAACCCCAAGACAATACAGCAGTCTCAACTAGTAATACTATCTGCATATACCACATACTGAAGCTAATGATAATAAAGTGTTTGTACATACTGTATGCTGAACTAGTGATAGTGATATGTACGTATTTAATACATGCTGGAACTGATAATAGTATATATATATAAATATACCCTCCTGCCATACTGTACTGAGTCTAATGCTGAACATGATATAGTATTTCTGCTGAAAACTATGCTGTATACTGAGTTTCTATAGTAACATGATTTACTATTCCTAACATGCTTTCCAACTTAATTTTAACTTATCATTCTATTTCTGAGATGCCTTACAGATACTACATTGCTCTACTGAGTTTCGACTGAATACAATGATATACTAACATTTTGTGTCAGATCACATACTGAGCATGCTGTGGAATTCCTAATACTTATATTAGAATCTATATCGTACTAGCAAGTTTCACGCAAGTTATAACTCGATGCTTCTAATATCGTACCGACATTCGTAATAAACATAACACATGACTTCTGAATATTCTACTGGCCTTTAAATTACTTTACTATACCGAGATTACTAACTTGCCAAGGAAACTAGCTTTACATACCTTATTCTCGAACTATCCGGCTGTCGGACGAGGCTCGGCCAGTACTTCAACTATTTCTCCCAACTGCATTCATAAATATGTCAATTAATACCAAATATAGCTTTATTCTGATGAACAACGTCACTTCAATGTAATTTATAGCCTAAACTTAGGCTTATCGAAAGACGGCCGAAAACTCACTATTTTTCAGCGGTCCAGAAGGGAGAAATATTCACTTCGCAGCTAGGAACACATAGACACTAATTTAGAGCAATTCCACTTACCTTAGCTCGGTGGCTCGACGATTCGTCGGCCGTATTTCACGAAACTAAATCCGTAGGAATGCTCTCTGCTGCTAAATACCTCGGTATCTGGGGTTAATTTGAGTTTGAACAACGTTTAGCAGCGTAATCGGACGAAAATTATATTACTACTTCATTTCTTTTTCCTTCTCCTGCGTTTGCTCTCTGTTTTCTGAAGTTTATATGATTTAATTCTAAAATAAACCGAAGTGGGGCTTTATATACTTGGGCCTGGACAAGGCCAACGTGTCAAGCTCCACCTCCGTGACACGCTGCCATCGCGGAGGGTCTCTGCCTCAGCTCCTCCCGCGATGGTTCGACAGGTTTCTCGTCCGATCTTTTCCCGGGCCTTTCTCTAGCACGTATGGCCTTCAAATATGCTTAACCAACGTGTGAATAGGTCATTTAGGTGCCGAGAATTCTACGGGGTATAACACCTTGCATGAGATTTTCAAAAAGTGGGTGGTCAGCATTTGTCTTCCAATTAATAATTCTGAAAATTCGATTGTCCACCCTAGTTGCAATCCTAGAATCAACATGGGAACAACATTCGTACAGCCACACTTGCATAGCTAAAGGCATTTCAGCAAATCGGTAATACTTTTTTGAATCATCCATCTTCTTTGAAATGCTCTTTATAAGATCATCGAACGATTTTTTGCTCCAAGGGTACTTCATGTATTTACCGCTCTCCACCAAATTAAAGTGAAGCCTTGGAATTAAATAACTATTTTTCTCCTCAGAAAAAATAAAATAATTTATAAAGTAAAGTAAGGTGAACTTCAAAGCATCATCATCACTATCCCCCCACACCTTCTTTTCAAACTTATCCACAAATTCGGCTTTGCTGACTTTCCTTGTATTATCACCTCCAAAATATTGATAAAGACTGTTTGGTACATCTGTGTCGAACACAAACTCAGACTCGTCTGCCGTACGATTAAGGCCCGATATCAAAGTGAATTCCCTTTGTGTGAAATGCAGTGTTGTTCCATTCACATTAATCAATAATGCATCACCAGAACTTGACTCCAACTCTCTATCTATGATACACTAAATTGTGCTTGCACATGGTATTTTGGCATGTGTGTTTATGTAACAAAACAGGTCTTTTCACTGAACATTTTGAACTATGTTTCTGTAAGGTAGAGCATCAACTCTTTGTTTATGTCATTGTTTGTGTAACAACACAAATGGGGGGTACATCTAGGAAGTCTTTTAATAAAATAGTTTATTTCCTGTTACAAAATAGCAAAATAAGAAAAAATAAAAAATAAATGAATAATTTGTACCATACAAATACAAACAAAATCTATTTTTATGAAAAAATCAAAACATGTTATTTGTCATTAAATGTATTCTAAGTACATATCTATTCAGAATAATATGCGCCAACTGATATGTGTTTCTTTTTAAGAAATACATATGTATTTATGTGTACTAATACTAAAATGTATTTCTTTTAAATTTAACATTTTCCACTAATGAATACAAAATCATCAAAAAATAATACATTTATATGTATTTGAAAAATAATCTGTATATGTAAAATACATACAGATATATATTTTTGACTGTATATCCCTGTTAATAATACATATTTTACAAAAAAAAAATGCATACCCATTTCAATTTAAAAAAAATACATACAGTGCTATGTATTTGATTGTATATCCTTTCTAAAATAAATATTTTATAAAAAAAATACATACCTATCTCAACAAAAAGAATACATATTTAAAAAACTTAAATATGTATGTATAATAAAATATCAATTTCATGATGTAATATATGAATTTGATTTGTTTCATAAATACAAATAAATACATTTATTTATTTGTTTGATGAATATATGTGGGACATGACTCATATGAAAGTGACTTCTGTTCATTAAGATTATTATCAATGTACAGACAAAAAGAAAAGGTTTGAATAAAGAAAACAAAACTGATTGTTTGTTCATTGAGTAGAATGTTTGCCTTTTTTGGTTGAACTATTCCCCTTTTTATTTTTTTGGGGTTACTTCCTTAAATTTCTTCTTTTCTTCAAGAATTTCTTTCTCAAGAACCTCTTTTCTCTTCAAACTTCTTGATACTTGTTCTTTTTGAATACCCATAGGACTAGATTGGGCAAGTGCTGCTGAAAAATTCACAATGAAAATTGTGTGATTATCAAATCAAAAGATGGTGCATGCCTACTAACGTAAATATTTAAAAATTACCTCTTGTTAATCTCTTGGGTGTTGTATGTTCCGCCATTTAAGTCTTTGAGTACTCAAAATACAAAACCCTAAAATTTAAAAAATATGCACGACTATACAAAAAAAAATCTAAATACATATAATACATACAAGGCTGATTTTCAAAAATAAAAAATAAAATCAAACATAATATTTCGAAAAATCTTACAGATTTGAATTCAAAAAAAAAAATCGAACTGATATATTTTCAAATACAGAAAACTATATATTTAAAATTTAAAAAAATAAAAACAATAATAGGCTTACTTGATTTAGAGAAGAATGTGAGATAATTTAGCAAAATTTTTTGAGATTTGATTAACGTTGAATGAGGAAAAAAAGAGAAGGGGATGAACACATTGGAGAGAGAAGAAGAGGAGAGTGTGTTTAGTGGGAAGTTAATTGAGTAAATTAAGGACCCCCTTGTCATGCACCGCCTTGGGGGGATGACTGGCACCTGGTGCCCTATTAGGACCTGAACTGCTAGACTACTGAGCCTAAACACATCTGGTGCCTGGCTGACTCTAACTCAGATTTCTGGAAGCAACGGGCTATATAACGGCTGTAAATACAGCCTCCGGCCGACTGGGCCTATAGCCTCCTATACTATATCATCATCTAACCAGAATCATCTTATATAGGGAAACCTATACGGGCCGACAAGGCCACCATGCTGTCTAGTTATCTACAACTCAATAATAGAATACTGAATAACTACTTGACCAGCAAGGTCACCACTACTATCAGACTATGGCCCCACACGGCCAACATAATCAACAATGCTAAACCGTAAACAAAACGCACGGCCTCACAGACCGGCACAACTAACCACAGGGAAATATATACAGACTGCAAGCCTCTAGGAATCCTAATAAGATGGTCAGGACAGGGCCCCGACCTACCCGTACTATACAATAAAATAAAATGAAATACACCTCTGAATATCAAGCTCCGGATGACAGGAGCTGATGACTCTGCGCTAGCTAGGATCATGAGGGATCGGCTCCTCGTCTGTGAGTACCTCCAGGCAAGTAATGCAGCGCCCCAAACGGGCGTCAGTACCACTGGTACCGAGTATGCAAAGCAAACTAAACATAACTGAATACAAATAACATAACTAGCAATTCTGAGTAGAAGGAGATAAATGAATCTGTAAGAACTGATATGAACTGAATCAGATTTTCTGTGCTGTGATAGGGCAGGAGCGTACCTGTAGACGCGGCGGCCTGCTGTCTATAACTAATATATTACACATAAATACATATATATATATATATATATAGCAAACAAGAGCCAATACCAACCCCCATAAGTCGGATGGCGCAAAGCAAGCAAACAATCTATATACCTCTACCCGGGTCAAAACCAGCCAAAAATAAGTCACTCCACTCATCTGCTAACTACGAGCACCTCTGCCGGCCCCCTGGGTCTCCGGCTCGGGCCATAGCCTCCGATATAAATAACCGTGTCTGAGTCCGGAGGACTCCTATACTGTATCTGTAACTGTATCTGAATCTGTTCCCTGGGTGCTTGCGCACAACAGGGCTATCTGTATTGTAATGCTGATCAGCCTGATATGGGGAAAGCTTCATCCCATCTTCGTCCAAACTGGAGATGACATGCCACTCCTTGGAGTGACGTAAACCCACCTGCTCAGTGGGCGACACAGTTACCAACCCAGGGGCGGCGAGGACGCTCAAAAGGGTGCCCTCACGACACAACCAAGTCTCAACAAACAATAAACACATATATAGCAAGCATGTTTAAACTGAAAAATACTATCCGAATTTTGATTTCTTATTCTGATCTCTTTCTGTATTATGCTGATTCCCATACTGCTTTATACTGAATCTGTGTTCTTTATCTAACTGCATGGCTAATCTGTAGCCAAGATACTATCTAACTGTATGGCTATACTGTAGCCAAGATATCATCTGTCTATATGGCTAATCTGTGGCCAAGATACTATCTGACTGTCTGATTTTACTTTACTAACTCTTATTTTGAATATCTGTCATATTATTCTAGAAACATGCTTGCTAATCACATACTGGGCTATACCGAGTCTGGAATGCTAACTTGCCATTTTGGCGCATGTTTTACTAACTTTTGGACTGAGTACGATATAACAACGCAAATCAGATTTACTTAACTTGCACAATACTTAATATTCAAATTCAGGAATTCTACTACGGAGTTTACTGTGCTATACATGGCTAAAACTACTAACTTGCCGAAGAAACTGGCTTCACATACCTTAATCTCAGTTTATCCGACTAACGGACGAAGCTCGGTCAGTACTCCAGCTATTTCTCCCAACTGCATTTACATATATGTCAATTAGAACTAAATACGCCAATATTCTGAAAGAAAATGTCACTTTCGATATATATATAGCCCAAACTTTGGCTTATCGAAAAGTGGTCCGAAACTCGCTATTTCTCAAAAGTCCAGAAGGGAGAAATACTCACTTTAGGGATAGGAGTATATTGACACTAATTTGGAGCAATTCCACCTACCTTAGTTCGGTAGCACGACGATTCGCCGGCCAAATTTCACGAAACTAAATCCGTAGGAATGCTCCTTACTGCTTAATACCTCGGTATCTGAAGTTAATTTGAGTTTGGACCGCGTTTGACGGCGTAATCGGACGAATATTGGTAAGGAATCTTCGTTCTCCCCTGTCCCCCTACGTTTTCTTCTGGAAATTATAAGAATTTTATGAAATAAACCGAAGTGAGGGGTTTATATACTTGGGCCTGGACAGGGCTAACGTGTCACGGAGCCAACGCGGAGGCTCCACCTCCGTGACACATTGCCATTGCGGAGGGGCTTTGCCCCGGCTCCTTCCACAATGGTTCGACAGGTTTCTCGTCCGGTCTTTTCCCGGGCCTTTTTCTAGTATGTATGGCTTTCAAATACTCTTAACCAACACGCGAATAGGCCATCTATGTGTTGGAAATTTTACGGGGTGTAACACCACTGTTAAAAGGTAAAATTACAAAGTAAAAAATAAAAAATGGCACATTAATTGAAATAAAGTCATTATATGTAATTTTTTAAACTATGACCATTATATGTAAACAGTTTCTTAAATGTGCTATAATATGTAATTTTCTCTTTAATTAATAATCTAATTTCTTAGGGCTAGTCCATCAAATTGGGCTACAAATGTGAGCCCATTTGACTGAGCCAAGATGTCATCTTCCTAGAGGCACAAATTCGTGTCACATGTCAAATAATGTGTCACATCAAGTCAAATAAAAGAGCCAATAAGATTATGCCATGTGTAAAAATGACACAGCATGCCTAGTTAAATCAAAAGCCAATGAAGATGCACCACGTGTGTCGCACCCCATTTTTCTCGCAAAAAACAAAACTCGACATGTGACAACTCTTTTAGGATAAAAATAAAAAAAAGTCGCCACCTAATGAATTAAGGTGCATTAGGGCACCTATTCTACACTAAATGTCTGTTTAAAAAAGTCTAGGTTGCCAGAGTCAGGCAAGAGTTCAAGTTACCTCGAAAGGAAGGTGTTAGGCACCTTTCGAGGTCCACAAATGCGGGTCCCTTCAGGATTCATTAATTATGTGGAGAAATTAGTGATAAAGTGAGGTCAATTTTTAAATTAGTCTAAAATAACTAAGTGATTAAGCATGTGAATTTATTTTAATAATAATATATTCAGTCCAAAAATATTTATTCACACATAAAAGGAGAGAAGTACCTATTTGTTTCCAATAGAACACTTGAAGTAATTGAACAATACAAACAAGTAAGGGAACTAGAAAAGAAAATCAGAAGAATAAAAGACAAAGGATCTAACATGGTTACTTCTATACATAATACTAAAATAAATCATAAATTAACAATTCATAAAGTTACTATTAAGAGAGAATATGAGATCAGGGTATGACAAGGATTAAAACGAGTCTAATGTGATGTTACTCCCATCTATTCTATTTTTTTGTGTGATCGGCTCTCTTAAATGCCTTAAAACAAAACTAAAAGTATTCTTTAAGGAATTATTCAAGAGTACTTGAAAAAAATTTCAGCATTAAAATTCATGTAACACTAAATATATACAGTTAAAATTATATGAGAATATGTTAAAATTTTAATATAATAATAAAAGTTATCAAGTTACGAGACCTTTAAAAGAATGACATATAAAATTTAGAAAGAACGGGAGTAACAAGTTGCTTTATTTTCTTATAAAGCTATATTGCGATTCATACAAGAAGTCAACAATAGCCTGCCTAATTCATCATGTCCCGAAACGTATCTAGTCCCCTGCTTGGGGGCGGCTACTCCGTTCGAGCTCCACTTCGCTCGTTGATTCCGACACTCGTCGTGATTGAAATTCAAGCAATGTCATTCCATTATGGTCATTACATGTGAAAAATATTCAAAGAGGTGATAGTATGCATGTTCTTAAAGTCTAATTAGTCGAAAGAAAAAATTTAAAATACTAGAATACTAAAAATTCTTAGTTGAAGTAAGCACATATGAAGGAAATGATTTAAGAATAGAGTTTTTGAACTCTTTTATTGGACCACGAAATTTAAAATAAATTCATATCTCATCTCCTTCTTCCTCACATGTACTTGAACATCGATTTGATCCACACTTCAATTTGTAGATATTAAATGTTAAGTTCACCACGACACACCAATTGGCCACTTAGTCCAGTAAAGCTTGAACCTTGATTTAATAGAAAACTATATTTAATATAACTAAGTTCATTCCTTCATTACGTGAAAGCAAAAGATTTGCTCAAACAACAAGTATAGCAGATAAAACTTATAATTCCAAATCTTTCTTCTTAATCTACGCAGCACATGGATAATATTAGATCCAATTTCAATAGCAGAAGTAAATTAATTGTACATCATAAGAAATCATGAATTACTTAGCAAAAAATCGACAAAAGGTAATGATCAAAAAGAAAAATAGACCTACTGCAATTAAAATTCTTCAGTATATCAATGACTAAAACTTTAGAATAAACATATGAAATTTATAACTCATTAACGAATAGTTATAGAAAAATTGATCAACAATTTTCATGAAATACATACATACAGACATACACACACACACACACACACACATATATATAAAGCAACACGTTTAAGGAAATCAAAAATTGGACCAAGACGCCACATGAATATATTGGAGTAGAAGGAAAACTGTTTCCAAATAATTATAGCTATAAATAAGGTAAATCAACTAAGGCAAGAAAGAAACAAAAATGAAAATCAACAATTACTTGAACCAAAATTTTGAATTTTGATACAAAACCTCATAAAATCTATACTTACTTGACATGAAATAATATATTAGCAATAAGGGTAAAAACATAGTCACAATAGCAAGAGGTACCTAATAAAGCAGTTAGTTACCTAGGATAAGAGAGATCTAACTACCATCTTAACAAATCATGAGCGTAGTTACAAATTAATCGTGTATGTGTATGTGTGTATATATATATATATTCTAACAAGAAAAATAAAAAGACTTTTACAAGCCTGAATAAACCCATTGATGATCAATCTATAAATTTAAATTCATTTCCATTCAGGCAAGGTAAAAGAATATGACATTGATATTATATTTCAATAGTGAATTGGTCCTAAAATATACAAATTGTTAGACTTTTAACTTAGTGAAGATTAAATCAAAAGGTATGATGGACATGGCATTATTGACGCATAAAGTAATTAATTCTAAAACATAAAAATAGAGTCAAAGTGAATAAGACTAAGCAAAATAAATAAATAAATAAATAAAAATACAAATTACAAGTATATACCATAGCATCGCCAAAGTATTTAGCAATAAATAAGATAGAAAAGATAGAAACAACCTGATTAATCCGTGACCTCTTATTATAGTTTGAGACACCAAAATAACTCCTAGGGCGGAATGGAAAAACATGCGACGAACTAGAGAGTGTATTCCATTTGGCATGAAGGATATCTTTTGTGCGGTTACTTAACTCATTAATTATTACCGGATCTAAATTTTTATCTTTTCCGTAAATGGTGCTGAATAACCATATGCATGGAATCATGATTCAATAAGTATGTGTATTTGTGAAAAAAGAAATTTGTAAAAATGAGTGCAAATGAGGATTGCCTTGTGGTTGATCCCTCTTTTTTCTTCTATGATTCTAGGCTTAGGTTTTTCATCTCCAAAAATAGTTATCTCTCCTCTTGGTCTCATCCCAAGGAAAAAGAAAAAGACATTGGGGGGACAGTTTTAAAAAATGGAAGAGAATAATTTTGGTGATCTTCTTTTTCTTGAATTTTGGACATTCACGATGGGGAGGTAGTAATAATTGAAAAAGAATCAATTAAGGAGAGAGTAATATTTGGCAAAGAAAAGAAAAAATTTGAGAATTTTTATGGATATGAAAAGATTTGACTAATTTTAAAAATTAATAATAATAAAAAAAAAAAATCTGATATGAAAGAAGATTATGCTGTAAAATTTGAGTTTGTGGCGTATGAAATAGGGACAATAACTTTATGGAATGAAAGTTAGAATTGAAAAGAAATGAATAAGAGGAAGAAAATCAAACTTTAAGTTCATATAAAATATTAAAAATGAGAGAGGCAGATTACATGGAAGGAGGACATGAGAATATTGGAGGTTGATATGAATTAAACTTAGGGATGATTTAAATGTAAAGAGAAAAGTACCATAATAGATATAAATAATATTAATACATAAATAAAAATTATATGAATAATTGTAATTATGTAATTACTATTTAAATTAGTTAAACATGTGTGGATGATGAATGCTATAAAAAATTATAAGAAATAAAAAGGTTATTTAAATAGAGAATAGACTTAATAAGATAATGTAAAGACATTAGTTAATGATTGTGCAAGATCATAATTAAAATAATAACATAATTTTCAAAAATAATAAATTTGAGATATTATGATGATAATCAGAAGATTTAAAATATAAAGATAAAACAAAGAATGATATGTTAAAATTATTCCGAGCTATTTAAGTAAAAATGACAAGTGCACTTGTAAAATTATGAGCTAAAACTGAGATACTACTTAACATATAAATATGATAAAAATAATAATAAAATATATATGATATGTTAAGTATAATATTAAATTATTAGAAAAACATGTAAAAGATAAAATAGTTTGTAATCAGGTAAAAATGTAAAAAAAAATAAAAATACTTATAGTAAAATAAGTTGGGTGTAGGGAGGTCAAAATTGAGTGTCAACAACTGCCTCTTCTTTGCTCGGGAATGAAGGATGAATTATCGAGAAAAAAATATTGACTTAGTAGCCAATTTTGTCAAACCGAAAGTGAAATTTTCGGTAGGCCGAATCAAACGAGATGGGGTTGTGAAGATGTTGTGAATGAGATTTCAGTTTCAAGTCGCCTACATATCTCTGGTTTTACGAGTATCAGGCCATGTATAGTTCTACATTTAGAGACGAACGAGATCCCTAAAGAAAATTTATAATATGGGGCTTGAATAAGGAACAAAAGTAGTACAAGAATAGAGAGATGAAAGAGGGCTATGAATTATTACCTCGGTATCATATTATGGTGATATCTGGATGAGTGTCTATTGGAGGATAAATGATTGAAAGGAGGGAGTAAAAGCGAAGATTGGTTCCATCTGACGAAGATTTGTTATCGCCTTTAAACTTTAACACCACTGAATAAAGTGGTTAGTTAATAAAGGTAGAGTGATATGTGGTATAAAGGGGTAGAACTTAAAAAATAATGATAACGAGAGGAAATAAATAAAAACAGCGTATTTGCAAAAAATAATGCGTAGATCGAATAACTTTGAGAGGATAGCACTTAACTCGAATAATGTCCACAAAATAATAAGACTATGCTTAGCCCTTTAAAATTTGGAAGGTAGTCCAGAATTCAAAAGAATGATGAAAATAGTACAATAATGGTAGATAAAAAGTAGCAAATAGTTTCTTCAAATAATACGATAGTAGCTTTGAAGTAGCTTGAAAGTGGCGTAACGGTAGCTCGAAGAGTCGAAGTAATAGAATAGTGGCTTAAAGTAACATGATAGTAGCTTGATTCAATAGTACAAGGTTAGCTTGAAGTAATATAATATAGTCAATAAACATAAGGTAGTATGTATAATAATAGAGCTTAGAAAATAATAATGATGAGAGAAAATGTATATGTTTTGCAAAAATAACAATCAACTCGAATAAATTTTTTTTTGAGAGAGGGTAGTGCTTAACCCATTTAGAAGACAATAGGACATTGCTTAGTCCTTAAAAATTAGAGGGAAGTGTTTAACTCATAGGACAATGCTTTGCCCTTTAAAAAATAGTGCTTAACCCAAGAACAGTGTTTAGACCTTAAAAAAAAAGGAGGGTAGTGCTTAACCCATAGGACAATACTTAGCCCTTAAAAAAGGAGGATAGTGCTTAACCCATAGGACAATGCTTAGCCCTTAAAAATCAAAGTGTAGTGCTTAACCTATTGGAAAATAATAGGGCAATGCTTAGCCCTTAAAAATAGTGTTAGTGCTTAACCCATTAGAGAACAACATGACAATTCTTAGTCCTTAAAAATTAGAGGGTAGTGCTTATCCCTTAAAAATGAAAGGGTAGTATTTAACCCAGAGGACAGTGCTTTGCCCTTTTTTAAGAAAAAAGAGGGTAGTGCTTAACCCATAGGACAGTGCTTAGACCTTAAAAAAGGAGGGTAGTACTTAACCCATAGGACTATGCTTAGCCCTTAAAAATCGGAGTGTAGTGCTTAGCCTATGGGATAGTATTTAGCCCTTAGAAAAAGAGGGTAGTGCTTAACCAATAGGATAATGCTTAGTCCTTAAAAATCGGAGGACAGTGCTTAACCCATAGGATAGTGTTTTGCCCTTAAAAAATGGAGGGTAGTGCTTAACCATTCAGAAAATAATAGGGCAGTGCTTTGCCTTAAATAAATGGAGGGTAGTGCTTAACCTATCCAGAAAATAATAGGACAGTGCTTAACCCTTAAAAATTAGAGGTAATGCTTAACCCATTTAGAGAATAATAGAATAGGGCTTAGTAGTTCAAAAAGTAGCTCTAAGGTAACATAATAGTAGCAAAACAATATCTAAAGAGTAGCACAATAGTAGCTTAAGAGCTTAAAACTAGCATGATCACTTGAGACGAATTTTTGAGGTCTCCTCAAAAATTCTGCCTCAATTTCACATTCTGAATGAAAAGAAAATTTTATTAAGATAATAGACTGAACCCATCAAGAGAGCCTACATATCCCTCTTAAACGAGAATTAGGTCCGACGTAGTTCAGAATCTAAGACTTTAAGAAATTCGAATGTTGGATAGAGATTGATAATGCTTGAGAGGAAGAATAAAAGTATAGTGCTTGGATGGTGTTGGATAAGTTATAGAGGTCATACAAGAATAGAAAATTGTATACACATTATGAAAAGGAACAAATATAAAAAATGATAGTATACATATGATATCCTTGAGGCGGGATGTGAGAATAGAATAAAAATGGGTGAACATAATTTATTTAATAAAAAATTACGCCCATGCTAGAAAGTGTCGGAGGAAACTTAAATATGATGAGTTGATGTGATTATATAGTCAATATAAGGACTTCTGATTTTTGAGAAAAATAAAAAGCTTCAAAAAAAATAAAGACAGTTTCATTAGGCCTTAAGAGTTATATGATTTAGGCCTAAAGGAGTAAAGGTAAACAAAACTATGAAATTATTAGCATTAAGCTCAAAGTAACTTTGGAGACATAAAAGCTCGATATTCTAACGAAGATGGGGTAGCCCAGATAGGAAATAAATAATCATTTAGATAAGATATATATGTAGCAATTAACACATAGCAAATAAAATTGTGTTCTTTTGGGATAAAAATCCTCTTTGGACTTTCGACAAGGTCCAACTATTAGTATTGACGCACCATGGGCGTCGAGACATCTTAGGTATAATGCATGCATGACTTAGCATAGACTTCTAAGAATTGAGTGGACACTGACTCAAGATTTCTAATGTGAGAAGGCACGTGGTCACATGCTAGTAAAACTAATCATTCACCACATGTATGCCAACTCTCTAAATGAGTGTTTGAAAGAATTTTTTAGAAGTGCAAATCACAACTCGCATATACAATGTGTGATAGTGAGAGATTTTCAAGTGGGCGAAGTATGAGCGGAATGAAAATAATTTGTCACGCCCCATCTTGGGAGGCATGACTGGCACCTGGTGCCCTACTAGGATCTGGACTGCTGGACTAACTGAGCCTAAGAACTTCTGATGCTAGACTGGCTCTAGCTCTGGATTCAAGAAAATGACGGGCTATATAACGGCTGTAAACACAACCTCCGGCCGACAAAGCCTATAGCCACCTGTAAGGATATAAACAGCTAACCAGAACAACCAAATACAAGGGATCCTATGCGGGCCGTCAAGGCCACCATGCTGTCTAGTTATATCTGAGAAATTAAATCGAGCACTAAACTGATCTGTGACCGACAAGGCCACCAACTAACAACTGAACAAGGCCCCACACGGCCATCACATACAATCTGAAACACATATATGTCCCCACACGGCCGATACATCCAACCACAGGGAATATAATACAATCTGCAAGCCTCTAAGAATAATAAGATGGTCGGGACAGGGCCCCGGCCTACCCATACTGTACAATCAAAAGAAGAGTAAACCTCTGTCTTTTAAGCTCTGGATGAAAGGAGCTGAAGGATCTGTGTCGCTAACTGGGACTACGAGGGATCTGCTCCTCGTCTATGTGTACATGCAGGCAAGTAATGCAGCGCCCCAAAACAGGCGTCAGTACCACTGGTACTGAGTATGCAAAGCAACAACTATAAGTAACTGAAAGTAAATAATGAAACTAATAGTAACTGGAGCAATAAGAAAGATAGACTGAAATTGACTGGAATAGTGGGTTCAGGACTTAACCTTAACTATTCTGAAAAGAGTAGGAGTCGTACCTGGTAACGTGGCGTCCTACTGTCTATCTAACCATAACTAAAATAACATGACATAACATAACACAACATAAACCTTACCTGACCCCCATAAGCCGGAAGGTACAATCATCACAATCTATTTACCCTTACCCGGGTCATACCATTTCACCTAGTAACTATAAGAAACTTGCTGATCCCCTGGGTATGCAACTTGAGCCCGCTGGGCCCTTGACTATAACTATACCTAAGTTCGGAGGACTCCTGAAATCAACACCTAGGGCGCAAGCGCTCGATGGGGGTGTATAAAGGCCAACCACAGCAAAATATGGGAAACTGGCATCCCATCTTCATTCCTAGCGGACGACATGCCAGTCCGTAGAGCGACGTATCCTCGCCCTCTGGTGGACGAGTCGATACAGCTATTAACCCTGGGGCGGTCACGGAAGCTAGGTAATCCAGCCCAAAACAATACAAACAAGTCTCAACTGATAGCAATGACTGCATATAATACATACTGAATCTGATAATAATAATATAGTCTCTGACATGCTGTTCTGAATCTCATACTAAAGCATGATATAACATTTCTGAAATAATCTACTGGGACTTATGCTGTTTTACTAAGTTTCATGCTAAACACGATATAATATTTCTGACGTGCTTTACTAAATTTCATACTGAGTACGCCATACTATTTCTGAAATACTCTACTGGAATATATATTGTTTACTATATTGGGACAACTAACTTGCCGAAAGAAACTGGCTTTACATACCTCGACTGCTGGTTTATCGATCAACTGGCGAGGTTCAGCTAGTATTCAACTATCCTCTCCAACTGTAATCATATTCACGAAGGAATAGAATTGACTTCATTATTATACTGGAGAAAAACAATAATATATATATATAACTTACTGACTATTCTTCGACTTATCAAAGAACGGTCGAAAACTCGTAATTTCTCGAAAGTCTAGAAGGGAGAAATACTCATTTTAAGCCTGCAAGTGTATTAACACTAGTTTGGAGAAATTCCAATCACTTTGACTCGGCGAGGTGACGATTCACCAGGCTATTTTCGCGAAACTAACTCTGTAGAAATGCTCCCTGCAGCTTTATACTTCGGTACCCGAAGTTAATTTATGTTTGGACAACATTTGACGGCATAATCAGAAGGAAATTTATGTAAACCCTTCGCTTCTCTCTATTTTCTGGTTGTGACTTAGGAAAATAACTTGAAAAAGAGGTGAGAGGCCTTTATATACTTGGATCCTGGACAATGGCAAAGTGGCACGCTGGCCAATGCACCAATCCAGCTCCGTGCCACGTTGGCCATCACGGAGGAGGGGCCTCCGTTCCACGTTGCCCCTTTGGGCAGCGCGGTTCGGCCTCCTCTTGCGAAAATCCGACTTGGCGCTCGTTCGGCCTTTTTCTGGGCCCTTTTCTGGCATGTATTGCATTCTAAAACTCCCAATCAATATGTGAATAGGCCAACTAAGTACTAGAAACTTACGGGGTGTAACATCCTTTCCCCCTTAAGAACATTCATCCTTGAATGTTAACTTCTGCTTACAATAAACTTAACTTGCAATTACTTATTCTGGAAAAATTTCGGTAGAGTCTCCCCTGTAATATAGACTATCCAAAAACCCTGAAACGCAGAAAAATCCAGTACTGGTACTCTACACCATACTATAGCATTTATTTCACAATAAACTGAAGTCAACTATCTCATGTATACATGAGTATAATGCAACTCATAAAACAACAATAACAACATACCTCTGGCTGACTAAGTCTGAAATTACCAAGGATATCTGACTTTCATATCTTCTTTTGCTTCCCAAGTCATCTCCTCTTGGTTCCTATTACGCCATAATACTTTGACAGAAACAACATCTTTAGTTAGTCTACGGATCTGCCGGTCTAGTATGGCTACTGGAACTTCTTCATAGGCTAACTCTTCTGTAACCTGAACATCTTGGACTGGACAATTCTGGAGGGATATCCTATGCACTTTCTCAGCATTGATACGTGGAAAACTGGGTGGACAAATTCTAACTTTGGAGGTAAATCCTATTCATATGCCACTTGGCCTACCCTTCGGCGGATCTGATAAGGCCCAACAAACCTCGGACTAAGCTTGCTTTTCTTGCCAAATATCATCACACCCTTCATCAGTGAAACTTTTAGGAATACCCAGTTACCCACATTAAATTCTAGGTTTCTGCGCCGCACGTCAGCATACGATTTCTGGCGGCTTTGAGCAGTCAGTAAACATTCCCTGATAAGCTTTACTTTTTCCTCTGACTGATGAATGATATCTGGCCCAACCAATATTGATTCTCCTACTTCAAACCAACCAGCTAGAGATTTGCACTTCCGCCCATATAACGCTTCATAAGGCGCCATTTGGATTGCTGAATGATAGCTGTTATTATAGGAGAAATCAATAAGCAGTAGGTGTTCATCCCAGCTACCTCCAAAATATAACACACATGCTCGCAACATATCCTTGAGCGTCTGAATGGCACGTTCTGCCTGCCCATCTTTTTGAGGATGAAAAGCTGTGCTCAGGTTAACCTGCGTCCCCAAGCCTCTCTGAAACGATTGCCAAAACCTAGCTATAAACTGCGCCCCTCTGTCGGAAATAATTGACAATGGAACACCATGTAGCCTAACTATTTCTTTAATGTACAACTCGTCATAATCTTCGGCTGAAAAGGTAGCGCTTACTGGCAGAAAATGAGCTGATTTTGTCTACCTGTCAACAATTATCCAGATCGAATCATATCTACGCCTGGGGCGAGGTTATCCCGCTACAAAGTCCATGTTAACTACTTCCCATTTCCATAGAGGCACAACTATATCCTGGGTCATTCCGCCTGGTTTCTGATGTTCAGCTTTTACCTGTTGGCAATTGGGACATCGTGCTACAAATTCTGCAATCCCCTTCTTCATTCCTGGCCACCAGTAGATTTCTTTTACATCATGATACATTTTCATCGAACCTGGATGGAGAGAATAACGGGCATAGTGTACCTCACCCATAATCTGCTGGCGGAGCCCTACAACGTCTGGAACACAAAGGCGATCTTTATATCTCAACACTCCATCCTCGGTTACCTGAAATCTGTCACCTCTCCTTGCTGAACTTTGTTTCTGAGCTGAACCAGGCTAAGGTCTTCATACTGCCATTCCTTCACTTCCACGACTAATGATGATACTGCAGTGTTCTGGATTACCGCTTCTTTGTCCCCTGTTTCTGCTATACGAATGGCTAAATTGGCTAACTGATGCAATTCTCGGGCCAACTCCCGCTGCTCGGGCTATAAGTATGCCAAACTTCCCATAGATTTAAGGCTATGGGCATCTTCTACCACATTGGCTCTCCCTGGGTGATACAAAATATTCACATCATAGTCTTTCAACAACTCTAACCAGTGACGCTGCTGCAAATTCAACTCTTTCTGGGTGAAAATATACTATAGGCCTTTATGATCCGTGAAAATATCCACGTGAACGCCATACAGGTAATGTCTCCATATCTTCAAGGCATGAATTACTGTGGCTAATTCTAGGTCATGGGTAGGGTAGTTCTTTTCATGCTTCCTCAGCTGCCTAGAAGCATAATCAATCACTTTACCATGCTGCATCAACACACATCCTAACCCAACACCCGAAGCATCACAATAAACTACATAACCCTCTGTTCCTTCTAGTAATGCTAATACTGGTGCTGACGTCAATCTTTCTTTCAATTCCTGGAAGCTCTGCTCACAAGCCTCAGTCCACTGGAATTTTGCTTCCTTCTGCGTCAGTTTGGCCAGAGGTGCTGCTAAAGTGGAAAATCCTTCCACAAACTTTCTGTAGTACCCGGCTAATCCCAGGAAACTGCGTACCTCGGTGGGAGTGGTAGGTCTGGGCCATGTTTTTACTGCTTCTATCTTCTGTGTATCTACCTATATACCAGCGTCCGACACGATATGACCCAAAAAGGCTACTGAATTCAGCCAAAACTCACATTTAGAAAACTTGGCATATAGCTGGCGGTCTCTGAGAATCTGGAGCACTGTCCGCAGATGATCCTTGTGGTCTGCCTCTGAGCGAGAATACACCATAATATCATTGATAAACACTATCACGAACAAGTCCAGGTATGGCCTGAAAATACTATTCATTAGGTCCATAAACACTGCTGGAGCATTCGTCAGCCCAAAGTACATGACTAAGAATTCAAAGTGGTCGTATCTGGTCCTGAAGGCAGTCTTTGGAATATCTCTTTCACGAACCCGAACCTGATGATATCCTGACCTTAAGTCAATCTTGGAGAAATACCTTGCTCCTTGTAACTGATCAAATAAATCATCTATTTTGGGAAGCGGGTACTTATTCTTGATCGTGACTTTGTTCAGTTGCCGATAGTCTATACATATACGGAGGGAGCCATCCTTCTTTCTCACAAACAGAACTGGCGCACCCCAAGGTAAGGTACTTGGCCTAATAAAGCCCTTATCTAGCAAATCTTTCAACTGCTCCTTTAGTTTTCTGAGTTTCTCAGGAGCCATCTGATAAGGGGGAATTGATATAGGCTGAGTGTCTGGTAATAGAGCAATTGCAGAATCAATTTCCCTTTCTGGGAGAATACCAGGGAGCTCATCTGGGAATACATCGGGGAACTCATTTACCACTGGAACAGACTGAAGAGTCGGAGGCTCTGCTCGAATATCCTGAACTCTAACAATGTGGTAAATACACCCCTTTGCTATCAACTTTCTCGCCCGAAGATAGGAAATAAACCTACCTTTTGGAGTAACTATACTACCTTTCCACTCCCGTACTGCCTCCCTTGGAAAGTGGAATCGAACTGTCTTGTATAGCACTCAACATTGGCATAGCATGGAGCTAACCAATCCATACCCATGATGGCATCAAAATCAACCATCTCTAGCTCAACCAAATCTACTATAGTCTGACAACTGGCAACCTCTACTGTACACCCCCAATAGACCCTTCTGGCTATAATAGAGTCACCAACGGGTATGGATACTGAAAAAGGTCGCCGAAGCAATTCCTGCACAATACTGAACTTCTGAGCCACTAATGGCGTAACATAGGACAAGGTGGATCCCAGATCTATCAACACATAAGCAGGGTAAGAGAAAATAGTCAGCATACCTATCACAACATCGGGTGACGACTCTAAATCCTGTCTCCCCAGTAATGCGTAGGTACGGTCTGGGCCCACACCTGAACTGGAGGCCCCTGATCTGCCTCGGCCTCTACCTACTGAAACTGAGGGCCTGCGCCCTGCCGGGGATGCTGGAGCTCGTGACCCTGCTGATGACCTATCCTGTCGATCTCGGTCACCTTGACCCCTAGCCGGACAATCTCTCATCAGATGACCCTCCTGGCCACAAATATAAATCCTGTGGAGCCATATCTGCAAGCTCCAGAGTGGCTTCGACTGCAAATAAGGAAAAATGGTAGTGTATACCTGCTCTGCTCTGCCCTTCTCTACTGTGGTGAATCTACTGCTCGCGAACCTCCGCCGGGCTCTGACTGCCCTCGGTGACTGAACCTGTTCCTCTGCTGCTGTGATGGTGGCGGGGGTCTAGGCAGCCTATCTGATAGTCGTGGCCTAGATCCTCCCCGGGCCTCCTCCTGTAAATCATCTAGCCTGTCCCTACGACGCTGTTCCTGACTTGTTCTCCTGATCTCCCGTTGCCACTATCTGATGCCCTAAATATTCTGAGCAAAAGCCTGTACTCGGGAAATATCCATATCCTCTTGCAAAGTAGCTGTGATACAAGTCTAAACATATTCTGGGTTTAGCCCCATAATGAAACGGTGTACTCTGGATGGCATGGTATCCACAAATGCTGGCGCATATCGGGCCAAAGAATCAAACCGCAGGGCGTATTCTCGAACACTCATTGCCCCCTGCTCCAGGTGTAAAAACTGATCAACCCGGGCCTGACGAATCTCCCGTGGTAGATAATGATCCAGAAAAGCCTCTTAAAAGTTGGACCAGGTTAGAGGGGAAACATCTCTCCCTCGGGACCTCTCCCATCTCTCATACCATAACACAACGATGTCCCGTAATTGAAATACTGCCAATTCTGTCACGCCCTGCCTTGGGAGGCATGACTGACACCTGGTGCCCTACTAGGACCTAGATTGCTGGGCTAGCTGAGCCTGAGCACTTCTGGTGCCAGGCTGGCTCTAATTTTGAATTCAAGAAAACGACGGGCTATACAACTGTTGTAAATACAGCCTCTGGCCGACTAGGCCTATAGCCACCTGTAAGAAAACAACAGCTACCCAGAACAACTGAATCAATAGGGAACCTATGCGGGCCGATAAGGCGTCCATGCTGTCTAGTTATTTCTGAATCAAGAAAACAAGTGCTAAACTACTACGTGGCCAACAAGATCACCACTACCAACTGAATAAGGCCCCACACGACCATCATAAACAAACCAAAACATACACACGACCTCACACAACCGGTACAGCTAACCACAGGGAATATACAATCTCCAAACCTCTAAGAATATTGATAAGATGGTCGGGACAAGGCCCCCAGCCTACCTATAGTGTACAACAAACAAAAAGAAATAAACCTCTAGCTTTCTAGCTCTGAATGACAGGAGCTGATGACTCTGTGGGCTGGCTGGAATTACGAGGGATCGGCTCCTCGTCTATGAGTACCTGCAGGCAAGTAATGCAGCGCCCCTAAACGGGCGTCAATACCACTGGTACCGAGTATGCAAAAGAAAACTAAACATAACTGAAGATAAACAGTAAACGGGTAGTTACTAAAATGACAGAGGATAGCTAAAACTGTCTGGAATAGCGGAATTTGTACCGATCTTAACTGTACTGGGAAGAAGATAAGAATCATACCTGTCGATGCGGCGTCCTGCTATTTATCAACTTAATGAGTAACACATGTATATATAGATATAGCATACAAGAACCTATACCAGCCCCCATAAGCTGGAAGGTGCCAATCAACACGCAGTCTATATACCCCTACCCAGGTCAAACCATCCAAAAATAAATTCACTCTACTCACCTAACAACTATGAGCACCCCGCCAGCCCCCTGGATATGCAGCTTGGGCTCTATGGGCCCTTGACTATAACTGTATCTGAGTCCGGAGGACTCCTGTAACTGTAATATGAGATCTGTATCTGTAATCTGTAATCTGTAATTTGTGCCTTGGGCGAAAGCGCTCGACAGGGTATGCTATAATGCTGATCAGCCTGCTATGGGGAATGTTGCATCCCATCTTCGTCCTACTGCGAACGATATGCCACTCATTGGAGTGACATATCCTCACCCTCTGGTGGGCGAATCGACACAGTTATTAACCCTGGGGTGGCAAGGAAGCTCTAAGGGTGCCCACATAACACAATCAGGTCTCAACAAACGACAATAATAAAATATAACATGTATAATAAATCTGATATTACTGTTAATGTTTTGATATTCTATTCTGATTCTATGGCTGAATTAAACTGAATCTGGTACTGAGTCTGAAATAATATCTCGCGGTTTAATACTGATTTACTGACTTTTATTCTGAATATGGCATAACAATACAAACATACTTAATACTCGGCTTCTGGATCTTCTTTCTGAAATTTATCCTATTTCACTATACTAGAATTACTAACTTGACGAAGAAACTAGCTTTACATACCTCAATTATCGACTTTCCAACTAACTGGCATAACTCGGCCAATATTCAGCTATTTCTTCCAACTATAATCACATTTATAGCAATTAGAACTAAATTCATCAATATTCCAGAAGAAAATGGTACTTTGAATATATATATAGCCCAAACTTTGACTTATGGTAAAACGACCAAAAATTCATTATTTCTCGGAAGTACAAAAGGGAGAAATACTCACTTTAGGGATAGGAGTATATTGACACTAATTTGGAGCAATTCCACTTACCTTAGCTCGGTAGGACGATGATTCACCGGTCGAATTTCCCGAAACTAACTCCGCAGGAATGCTACCGGCAGCTTAATACTTCACTACCCAAGATTAATTCGAGTTTGGACCGCGTTTAATAGCGAAAACGGATGGAATTTCATCAAAATCCCTCGTGCCCCCTGTTTTCTATTTACTCTATGGAAATTATGAATTAAAATGAGACAAAACTGAAGTGGAAGGGTTTATATACTTGGACCTGAACCCCACCCCTCTGTGGCACGCTAGCCTTCACGGAGAGGAAGACTCCGTGACACGCTACCTGTTGCGAAGGGGATTTTCCCAACTTCCTCTTTAAGTTGTATTTGTCGAATGTGATTTATAAGTCGCATTTGTCGAATGCGATTTATAAGTCGCATTTGCCTTGCGATGCTCCGATTTGGCGCGTATCCGGTATTCCCCCGGGCCTTTTTCTAGCATGTATGGAATTCTAAAACTCTTAACCAAACATGCAAATAGGCCATGTAAATGTCAAGAATTTACGGGGTGTAACATCCTCCCCCCTTAAGAACATTCGTCCTCGAATGTAAATTTCCACCTGCAAGAATTTCAACTTACTTGACTTATTCTAGAAAAATTTCGACAGAGTTTCCCCTGTAATATGGACTATCTCAAAAATCCTGAAACACAGAAAAGTCCAATACATGTACTCTACACAACACTAGAATTTGTCACAAAATCCAACTATTTCATTTATTCATATAATATAAGGCAATTTATAAAACAACAATACTAACGTACCTCTGGCTGATTAAGTTTGGAACAGTTGAGGATATCTGACTTTCATATCTTCCTCTGTTTCCCAAGTCATCTCCTCTTGGTTCCTATCACTCCATAATACTTTGACAGAAGCAATATCTTTAGTTCTCAACCTGCAAATCCGCCTGTCTAGTATGGCTACTGGAACCTCTTCATAAGCCAGCTCTTCTGTAACCTGGACATCCTGAACTGGAAAAACTCTAGAGGGGTCTCCTACATACTTCCTCAGCATAGACACGTGGAAAAATGGATGAACAAACTCTAATTCTGGAGGCAAGTTCAACTCGTATGCTACTTGGCCTATTCTACGGCGGATCTGATAGGGCCCAACAAATCTCGGGCTGAGTTTATCTTTCTTGCCGTATTTCATCAACCTTTTCATTGGAGAAACTTTCAAAAATACCCAGTCATTCACATTAAATTCCAGGTTTCTACACCGCACATCAGCATATGATTTTCGGAGGCTCTGAGCAGTCAGTAGGCGTTCTCTGATAATCTTTACCTTTTCTTCTGACTGATGAATAATATCCGGCCTAATTAGCGTTGACTCTCCTACTTCAAACCAGCCAACAGGCAATCTGTATTTTCGCCCATACAAAGCCTCATAGGGCGCCATTTGGATGGCTGAGTGGTAACTATTGTTATAGGAAAACTCAATCAGTGGTAAGTGCTCATCCCAGCTACCTCCAAAGTCCAACACACACGCTCGTAACATATCCTCAAGCGTCTGAATAGTGCGTTCTGCCTATCCATCTGTCTGAGGGTGGAATGCTGTGCTCAAATTAATCTGTGTTCCCAGGCCCCTTTGAAATGATTGCCAAAATTTAGCTGTAAATTGCACCCCTCTGTCAGAGATAATGGACACGGGAACATCGTGCAGTCTGACTATTTCTCTGATATACAACTCAGCATAATCTTTGGCAGAGAAAGTAACCCTTACTGGCAGAAAATGGGCTGATTTTGTCAGTCTGTCAACAATTACCCAAATCGAGTCATTTCTATGTCTGGTATGAGGTAATCCTGCTACAAAATCCATATTTACTGCTTTCCACTTCCAAAGAGGCACAACTATGTCTTGAGTCAATCTGCTTGGTTTCTGGTGTTCCGCTTTTACTTGCTGGCAGTTAGGACACTAGGCTACAAATTCTGCTATATCCCTCTTCATACCTGGCCAGTAGATTTCTTTAATATCGTGGTACATTTTCGTTGCGCCTGGGTGGAGAGAATAGCGAGCGTAATGTACCTCACTCATAATCTGTTGGTGAAGCCCTGAAATATCTGGAACACAAAGGCGGCCCTTACATCGCAACACTTCATGCTCAATTACCTGAAAATTCGTCCCTTTTCCTTGCTGAACTCTGTCTTTAAGCTGAACCAGGTCAGGATCTTCATACTATCGTTCCTTTACCTCCACAACCAATGACGACACTGCGGTATTCTGAATTACTGCTTTGTTGTCCTCTGTTTCTGCTACACGAACGGCTAAACTGGCTAACCGGTGTATTTCTCTGGCCAACTCGCGCTGCTCAGGCTGCAAGTATGCCAAACTCCCCATAGATTTGCGACTAAGGGCATCTGCTACCATGTTGGCTTTTCCTGGATGGTATAGAATATTTACATCATAATCTTTCAGCAATTCCAACCAGCGGCGCTACCGCAAATTCAACTCCCTCTGAGTGAAGATATACTGTAGGCTCTTATGATCATTGTAAATATCCACATGGACGCCGTACAAGTAATTTCTCCATATCTTCAAGGCGTGGATCATTGCGGCTAGTTCCAGGTCATGGGTAGGATAATTCTTTTCGGGTTTCCTCAGCTGTCTGGAAGCATAAGCAATTAATTTACCATGCTGCATCAACACACATCCTAACCTAATACCCGAAGCATCACAATAAACTGCATAACCCTCTATACCTTCTGGCAATGCTAACACTGGGACGGAGGTCAACCTGTCTTTCAATTCCTGGAAACTCTGCTCACATGCCTTCGTCCCCTAAAGCTTTACTGTTTCTATGGTGGAAAATCCCTCAACAAACCTTCTGTAGTACCCTACTAATCCCAGAAAACTGCGTACTTCGATCGGAGTGGTAGGTCTGGGCCATGTTTTAACTGCTTCTATTTTCTGTGTGTCCACCTGTATACCAGCATCCGACACAATATGCCCCAAGAAAGCTACTGAGTTTAGCCAAAATTCACATTTAGAGAACTTAGCATACAGCTGACGGTCCCTGAGGATCTGGAGCACTGTCCGTAAATGATCCTGGTGGTCTGCCCCTGAGCGAGAATACACCAGAATATCATCAATAAACACTATCACGAATAGGTCCAGGTATGGTCTGAAGATGCTGTTCATCAGGTCCATAAAGACTGCTGGGGCATTCGTCAGCCCAAGGGGCATGACTAGGAATTCAAAATGGCCGTATCTGGTCCTGAAGGCAGTCTTCGGAATATCCTTTTCACGAACTCGAACCTGATGATACCCGAACCTTTAGTTGATCTTGGAGAAATATCTGGCCCCCTGTAACTAATTAAACAAATCATCTATTTTGGGAAGCGGATACTTATTCTTAACCGTAACCTTAATCAACTGTCGGTAATCTATACACATGCGGAGTGAGCCATCCTTCTTTCTTACGAACAGAACTGGCGCACCCTAAGGTGAATTACTCAGCCTGATAAAGCCCTTATCTAACAAATCTTTCAACTGCTCCTTTAGTTCTCTGAGTTCAGCAGGAGCCATACGATATGGAGGAATTGATATGGGTTGAGTTCCTGGTAGCAAATCGATGGCAAAATCTATTTATCTCTCTGGGGGAATACCAGGTAGCTCGTCTGGGAATACGTCAGGGAATTCATTAACCACTGGAACAGACTGGAGAGTTGGAGGCTCTACCCGAACATCCTGGACTCTGGCTATGTGGTAAATGCATCCCTTAGCTATCAACTTCCTCGCTTGAAGGTAGGAAATAAACCTACCTTTTGGCGTAGCTGTACTGCCCTTCCACTCTTGTACTGCCTCCCCTGGAAAGTGGAATTAGACCATCTTGGTCCAGCATTCTACATTGGCATATCACGGCACTAACCAATCCATACCCATAATGGCATCGAAATCAATAATCTCTAATTCTACCAGATCTACTGTGGTCAGACGATCAGCAACCTCTACTGTACACCCTCGATAAACCTTCTGGCTATGATGGAGTCACCGACGGGTGTAGATACTGAAAAGGGTTGCTGAAGCAACTCTGGTACAACACTGAATTTTCGAGCCACAAATGGGGTAATGTAGGACAAGGTAGATCCTGGATCAATCAATACATAAGCAGGGTGAGAGCAAATAGTCATCATACCTGTTACCACATCTGGAGATGCCTTTGAGTCCTACCTCCCTGGTAATGCATAGGTACGGCTTGAGCCTATACCTGAACTAGAGGCCCCTGATCTACCTCGGCCTCTCCCTGCTAGGACTGAGGGCCTATGCCCTGCCGAGGCTGCTGGAGCTCGCGGCCCTGCTGACGCCCTGTCCTGATTATCTCGGCTACCCTGACCCCTGGCTGGATAGTCTCTCATCATGTGACCCTCCTGCCCGCATATATAACACCCTATGGAGCCATATCTACAAGCTCCAGTGTGGGTCGACTGCAAATAGGGCAAGGGGGTGTGTGTACCTGCTCTACTCTACCCTCCTCTGCTGAGGTGAATCTACCGTCTGAGAACTGCTGCCGGACTCTGACTGCCCTCTGCGACTGAATCTACCCCTCATCTGATCTATCCCTGCGGCGCTGCTCCTGATTTATTTGTCCGCTATCCTGTTGCTGCTGTCTAAGGCCCTCAATAGTCTGGGCAAAGGCCTGCACCCGCGCAATATCCATATCTTCCCGCAGTGTAGCTGTCATGCATGCCTCTATGTACTCTAGGTTCAGACCCATGATAAACTGGTGGACTCTAAATGGCATGGTGTCCACAAAAGGCTGGAGCATAGCGGTCCAAGGAATCGAACTGCAGGGCGTATTCCCGTACACTCCTCGCCCCCTACTCCAAGTGCAAAAACTGGTCCATCTGGGCCTGTCGGATTTCCCGTGGCAGATAACGGTCCAGGAAGGCCTCTGAAAAGCTGGACCAGGTCAGAGCAGAAACATCTCTCCCTCGGGACCTTTCCCAACTTTTGTACCATAGCACAACAATATCCCGCAGCCAGAATACTGCTAACTCAACCGACTCTGTAGATGTCACATGCATGACCCGGAAGATTCTCTGCATCTGATACAGGAAGTCCTGGGGGTCCTCTGCCTGATCCGACCCTGTGAAATGCGGGGGACCTAGTGCCAAGAATTCTCGGACCCTCGAACTGCCAGACCCACCTGATGACTCTGCTGTTACAGGTGGCACTGACTGGCGCTGAGTAGCCATCATTTGTGCCAACATAACTACCACACTTCAAATTTCCTGATCAGATGATGTGGGTACAGGAACTGTCAGAGGCGGTGTCATTCTGAGTTGCTCCTGGTAAGGTGGGGACTGCTGAGAAGGTTGTGATGATGCCTTTGTATCGCCCTCAAATCGGGCTAATTCTAAATAAAGCTGAGGCATCCTGTTGGTTCCTTCTCCTGATGCAGTATCCAATCTTTTACCTGTGACCGGATGTCGCTGGTCTGCCATTTTATCTGTTAACCAAGAATATGATAAGTTTTAGGGACTCAACCCTATACTGTACTGCTCTATGGCACGACTGAATATGAAGAAAGAGTAACCATCCTATCATGCCTTGCAGCCTCCTACCTATTGTATGTGGTGCACAACACATCCATAGACAAGACTCTACTTAGCACGGCTTGCAGACTCCTTGGGACACGACTTGATCTGATACCAAGTTTGTCACGCCCCGCCTTGGGAGGCATGACTGGCACTTAGTGCCCTACTAGGACCTGGCCTGCTGGGCTAGTTGAGCCTGAGCACATCTGATGCCAGGCTGACTCTAATTCTGGATTCAAGAAAATGATGGGCTATATAACGGTTGTAAATACAGCCTCTGGCCGACTAGTCCTATAGCCACCTTTAATAAAACAACAACTACCAAGAACAACTAAATCGATAGGGAACCTATGCGAGCCGACAAGGCCACCATGCTGTCTAGTTATTTCTGAATCAAGAAAATAAGTGCTAAACTACTACGTGACTAACAAGATCACCACTACCAGCTGAATAAGGCCCCACACGGCCATCATAAATAAACCAAAACATACACATGGCCTCACACGACCGGTACAGCTAACCACAAGGAATATACAATCTTCAAGCCTCTAAGAATACTGATAAGATGGTCGGGACAGGGCCCCCGGCCTACCCATACTGTACAACAAACAAAATGAAATAAACCTCTAGCTATCTAGCTCCGGATGATAGGAGCTGATGACTCTGTGGGCTGGCTGAAATTACGAGGGATCGACTCGTCGTCTATGAGTACCTGCAGGCAAGTAATGCAGCGTCCCCAAACGGGCGTCAGTACCACTGGTACCGAGTATGCAAAGCAAAACTGAACATAACTGAAGATAAACAGTAAATGGGTAGTTACTGAAATGACAGAGGATAGCTAAAACTGTCTAGAATAGCGGAATCTATACCGATCTTAACTGTACTAGGAAGAAGATAAGAATCATACTCGTCGATGCAGCGTCCTGCTATTTATCAACTTAATGAGTAACATATATATATATATATATATATATATATATATATAGATAGATAGATAGATAGATAGATAGATAGATAGATAGATAGATAGATAGATAGATAGATAGATAGATAGATAGATAGATAGATATAGCATACAAGAACCTATACCAGCCCCCATAAGCCAGAAGGTGCCAATCAACACGCAGTCTATATACCCCTACCCGGGTCAAACCATCCAAAAATAAATTCACTCCACTCACCTAACAACTACGAGCACCCCGTCGGCCCCCTGGGTATGCAACTTAGACTTCTGGGCCCTTGACTATAACTGTATTTGAGTCCGGAGGACTTCTATAACTGTAATCTGAGATCTGTATCTGTAATCTGTAATCGGTGCCCTCGGCGCAAGCGCTCGACAGGGTATGCTATAATGCTGATCAGCCTGCTATGGGGAATGCTACATCCCATCTTCGTCCTACTGCGGATGGCATGCCACTCCTTGGAGTGACGTATCCTCACCCTCTGGCGGGCGAATCGACACAGCTAGTAACCCTGGGGTGGCAAGGAAGCTCTAAGGGTGCCCACATAACACAATCAGGTCTCAATAAACAACAATAATCACATATAACATGTATAATAAATCTGATATTACTGTTAATGTTTTGATATTCTATTCTGATTCTATGGCTGAATTTAACTGAATCTGGTACTGAGTCTGAAATAATATCTTGTGGTTTAATACTGATTTACTGACTTTTATTTTGAATATGGAATAACAATACAAACATACTTAATACTCGGCTTCTGGAACTTCCTTCTGAAATTTATCCTATTTCACTATACTAGAATTACTAACTTCCCGAAGAAACTAGCTTTACATACCTCAGTTGTCGGCTTTCCGGCTAACTGGCATAACTCAGCCAATATTCAGCTATTTCTTCCAACTGTAATCACATTTATAGCAATTAGAACTAAATTCATCAATATTCCGGAAGAAAATGCTACTTTGAATATATATATAGCCCAAACTTTGACTTATCGGAAAACGGCCGAAAACTCGTTATTTCTCGGAAGTACAGAAGGGAGAATTACTCACTTTAGGGCTAGGAGTATATTGACACTAATTTGGAGCAATTCCACTTACCTTAGCTCGGTAGGACGATGATTCACCGGTCGAATTTCCCAAAACTAACTCCGCAGGAATGCTCCCGGCAGCTTAATACTTCACTACCCAAGATTAATTCAAGTTTGGACCGTATTTAATAGCGTAAACGGACATAATTTCATCAAAATCCCTCATTCCCCCTGCTTTCTATTTACTTTTTGGAAATTATGAATTAAAATGGGACAAAACCAAAGTGGAGGGGTTTATATAGTTGGACCTGAACGCCCCCCCCCCCCCACCCCCCCACCCCCCGTGGCACGCTGGCCATCGCGGAGGGGAAGCCTCCATAACACGTTGCCTGTCGCGGAGGGGATTTTCCCAACTTCCTCTTTAAGTTGCATTTGTCGAATGCGATTTATAAGTCACATTTGTCGAATGTGATTTATAAGCCGCATTTGCCTTGCGATGCTCCGACTTGGCGCTTGTCCGGTCTTCCCCCAGGCCTTTTCCTAGCATGTATGGAATTCTAAAACTCTTTACCAACATGCAAATAGGTCATCTAAATGTCAAGAATTTACGGGATTTAACAAATTCAACCGACTCTGTGGGTGTGTCATGCATTACCTTGAAGATCCTATGCATCTGGTCTAGGAAATCCTTGGGATCCTCTGTCTGATCCGTCCCTGTAAACTGCGGCGGACTTAATGCCAGGAATTCTCGGAACCTCGAATTACCACGTCCTCTTGATGATTCTGCAGCTGTAGATGGCATCGAATGACGCTGAGCAGCCATCATCTGTGCTAACATGACTACTGCACTCCTGACCTCCTGGTCAGATAGTATAGGTATAGGCACTGCCGGAGGTGGTGTCGTCCCAAGCAGCTCCTAACGTGATGGAACTACTAGGAAGGTCGGGACGATGCCTCCATATCGCGCTCAGATCGGGCTGATTCTAATCGAGGCTGAGGCATCCTGCTGGTGCCCTCTCCTGCTGCTATATCCAATCTTCTGCCTGTAATAGGATGTCACTGATCTTACATTTTATCTGTAACCAAAGAGTATAGTAAATTTTAGGGACTCAACCCTATACTGTACCGCTCTATAGCATGACTGAATAAGAAGAAAGAGTAACCATCCTATCATGCCTTGCAGCCTCCTGTCTATAGTATGTGGTGCACAAAACATCCATAGACAAGACTCTACTTAGCACGGCTTGCAGACTCCCTGGGATACGACCTGCTCTGATACCAAGTTTGTCACACCCCACCTTGGGAGGCATGACTGGCACCTGGTGCCCTACTAGGATCTAGACTACTGGACTAATTGAGCCTAAGCATTTCTGGTGCCAGGTTGGCTCTAGCTCTGGATTCAAGAAAACGACGGGTTATATAACGACTGTAAACACAGCCTCCGGCCGACAAGGCCTATAGCCACCTGTAAGGATATAAACAGCTAACCAAAACAAAAAACTACAAGGGATCCTATGCAGGCCGTCAAAGTCACCATGCTGTCTAGTTATATCTGAGAAATGAAATCGAGCACTAAACTGATCTCTGACCGACAAGGCCACCAACTAACAACTGAACAAGGCCCCACACGACCATCACATACAATATGAAACACATATATGGCCCCACACGGTCGATACATCCAACCACAGGGAATATAATACATTCTACAAGCCTCTAAGAATAATAAGATGGTCGGGACAGGGCCCCGGCCTACCCATACTACACAATCAAAAGGAGAGTAAACCTCTGTCTTTCAAGCTCTGGATGAGAGGAGTTGAAGGATCTATGTCGCTGATTGGGACTATGAGGGATCTGCTCCTCGTCTATGTGTACCTGCAGGCAAGTAACGCAGTGACCCAAAACGGGCGTCAGTACCACTGGAACTGAGTATGCAAAGCAACAACTGTAAATAACTGAAAGTAAATAATGAAACTGATAGTAACTAGAGCAATAAGAAAGACAGACTGAAACTGACTGGAATAATGGGTTCAGGACTAACCTTAACTATTCTGAAAAGAGTAGGAGTCGTACTTGGTAACGTAGCGTCCTACTGTCTATCTAACCATAACTAAAATAACATGACATAACATAACACAACATAAACCTTACCTGGCCCTCATAAGCCGGAAGGTACAATCATCACAATCTATTTACCCCTACCCAGGTCATACCACATCACCTAGTAACTATAAGAAACCTGTCAATCCCCTGGGTATGCAACTTGGGCCTGCTGGGCCCTGACTCTAACTGTATGTGAGACTGGAGGACTCCTGAAATCAACACCTCGGGCGCAAGCGCTCGACGGGGGTGTATAAAGGCCAACCACGGCAAAATATGGGGAAACTGGCATCCCATCTTCGTCCCTACCGGATGGCATTCTACTCCGTAGAGCGACATATCCTCGCCCTCTGGCAGACAATTCGATACAGCTATTAACCCTGGGGCGGTCATAGAAGCTAGGTAATCCAGTCCAAAACAATACAAACAAGTCTCAACTGATAGCAATGAGTGCATATAATACATTACTGGATCTGATAATGATAATATAATCTCTGACATGCTGTTTTGAATCTCATACTAAAGCATGATACAACATTTCTGAAACAATCTGCTGGGACTTATGCTGTTTTACTAAGTTTCATGCTAAACACGATATAATATTTCTAACGTGCTTTACTAAATATCATACTGAGTACGCTATACTGTTTCTGAAATACTCTACTGGAATATATACTGTTTACTATACTGGGACAACTAACTTGCAGAAAGAAACTGGCTTTACATACCTCGACTGCTGGTTTACCGATTAACTGGCGAGCTTCGGCTAGTATTCAGTTATTCTCCGCAACTGTAATCATATTCACGAAGGAATAGAATTGACTTCATTATTATACTGGAGAAAAACAATACTATATATATAACTTACTGACTATTCTTTGACTTATCGAAGAACGGTCGAAAACTCATAATTTCTCGAAAGTCTAGAAGGGAGAAATACTCACTTTAAGCCTGGGAGTATATTAACACTAGTTTGGAGCAATTTCAATCACTTTGACTCGGGGGGCAATAATTCGCCGGGCGATTTTTGTGAAACTAACTCCGTAGAAATGCTGCCTGCAGCTTTATACTTCGGTACCCGAAGTTAATTTAAGTTTGGACAACATTTGACGGCGTAATCGGAAGAAAATTTATGTAAACCCTTCGCTTCTCTCTGTTTTCTGGTCGTGACTTAGGAAAATAACTTGAAAAAGAGGTGAGAGGCCTTTATATACTTGGAGCCTGGACCATGGCAACGTGGCACGCTGGCCAACGTGCTAATCTAGCTCCGTGCCACGTTGGCCATCTCGGAGGAGGGGCCTCTGTGCCACGTTTCCCCTCTGGGCAGCGCGATTCGGCCTCCTCTTGCGAAAATTCGACTTGGAGCTCGTTCGGCCTTTCCCCAGTCCCTTTTCTCGCACGTATGGTATTCTAAAATCCCAACCAACATGCGAATAGGCCAACTAAGTGCTAGAAACTTACGGGGTGTGACATAAAAAAACCATAACAATTATCACGTGGACATAATAAGCAGTTAAGAAAAGCAACAACTATTAATAAAGCAATAAAAGTAAATACAAAAAAAAAAACTTTATGGATAAATAAGTCATAAGTTCTGTCACATAAATAAGTAAAAGGATAGTTGCAACAAATTAATCAGGTAATAAGAAAATAAAAATAAATCAAATAAATAAGGAAACAGAAAAAGCTAAAAGTGGAAGAAAATAATTTAAGCAAGAAAACAAATAAAGGGATTAAGGAAAGGAATATACATAGAAGAACAAAATAATTTGAACAAGGAAACAAATAAAGTGAATAAGGAAAGGGACATACATGGAAGGCAAATAATTTAATGAAGGAAACAAATAAAAGAAAGAAAGGAAAGGGTATACATGAAAGGAAACAAGTTAATCTAAAAAATGATGAATATCTAGATTTATTAAGAGTGGCTTCAAACAAGGTTCCCTCAATCGGATAACTTGAGAGCGAGGAAACTCATGACCATCGACACACCATTGATGGATCAAATCACGAGACATTACTCGAGAGTGTTTTAAATAGTGAATGACCGTGAAACCACACAACCGTTATCAAGTGAGTGACAGTGAGAGGTTCCCAAATGGAAAAAATATGAGCAGAATGACAGTTTATAAAAAATATTAACAATTAGCCAAGTAATTAAGACGATGAATACAAATTATACAGAAAAAATGAGACAGTGTAAATAAATAAAAATAAAAAGAAAGAAAATCATTAGTGACTTCGTATTTAAAGAGGTAATATATAGGGAAAGAAAAAATAAAAATATGTAAGGTAGTAAATTAATTAATCAAGGGAACAAATAAATGAAAAAAGGGAGAGGAATTAAATAAGGTAAATTAACTAATTAAGAAAGCAAATAAATAGCGAAAGGAAAGGAATTAAACATATAAGTAAATAACTAAAGAAACAAATAAAAGGTAAAGAAAAAACATTTGAACTAATTATAAATGTGAATAACCATGAAAGGAAAATAGTTAATTACTAAAATGAAAGAATTATTTTTCTAAAGACTTAAAAGTTAGATAAAACCCGCTATAAAAAAGAACACGTTATGGTTAGAACCTAAGTATATCCCCAGCAGAGTCGCCATACTATCGCGCCCCATTTTTTTCGCGAAAAGCAGAACTCAACATGTGACAACTCTTTTAGAATAAAAAAAAAAGTCGCCACCTAACGAATTAAGGTGCGTTAGGGCAATTATTCTATACTAAATGTCTATTTAAATAAGTCTAAGTTGTCAAAGTCAGGTAAGGGTTCAAGTTACCTCGAAAGGAAGGTGTTAGGCACCTTTCGAGGTCCACAAATGTGGGTCCCTTCAAAATTCATTAATTATGTGGGGAAAATTAGAAATAAAGTAAGGTCAATTTTTAAATTAGTCTAAAATAACTAAGTGATTAAGATGTGAATTTATTTTAATAAAAATATACTCAATCCAAAAATATTTATTCACACATAAAGGAGAGAAGTACCTATTCGTTTCGAATAGAACACTTGAAGTAATTGAACAATACAAACAAGTAAGAGAACTAGAATAGAAAATCAGAAGAATAAAAGACAAAGGATCTAACATGGTTGCTTTTATACATAATACTAAAATAAATCATAAATTAACAATTCATAAAGTTACGATTAAGAGAGAATATGGGTTAGGGTGTGAAAAGGTTAAAAACGGGCCTAATGTGATGTTACTCCTATCTATTCTATTTTTTGTATGATCGACTATCTTAAACGCCTTAAAACAAGACGAAAAGAATTCTTTAAAAAATTATTCAAGAGTACTAAAAATATTTCAGCATTTAAAGTCATGTAACACTAAATATATATATATATATATATATATATATATATATATATATATATATCTTTTGAATATTTAAAATATATGAAAATATGTTAAAATTTTAATATAATAATAAAAGTTGTCAAGTTTCGAGGCCTTTTAAAGAGTGACATATAAAATTTAGAAAGAACGGGAGTAACAAGTTGCTTTATTTTCTTATAAAGCTATATTGCGATTCATACAAGAAGTCAATAATAGCCTACCTGGTTCATCATATCCCGAAACGTATCTGGTCCCCTGCTTGGGGGCAGCTACTCCGTTCGAGCTCCACTTCGCTCGTTGATTCCGACACTCATCGTGATTGAAATTCAAGCAATGTCATCCCATTATGGTCATTACATGTGAAAAATATTCAAAGAGGTGATAGTATGCATGTTCTTAAAGTCTAATTAGTCGTAAGAAAAAATTTAAAATACTAGAATACTAACAATTCTTAGTTGAAGTAAGCACATATGAAGGAAATGATTTAAGAATAGAGTTTTTGAACTCTTTTATTGGACCACGAAATTTAAAATAAATTCATATCTCATCTCCCTCTTCCTCACATGTACTTGCACATCGATTTAGATCCACACTTCAATTTGTAGATACTAAATATTAAGTTCATCACGGCACATGAATTGGCCACTTAGTCTAGTAAAGTTTGAACCTTGATTTAATAGAAAACTATATTTAATATAACTAAATTTAGTCCTTCATTATGTGAAAGCAAAAGATTTACTCAAACAACAAGTATAGCAGATAACACTTATTTACAATTCCAAATCTTTCTTCTTAATCTACGCAGCACATGGATAATATTAGATTCAATTTCCAATAGCAGAAGTAAATTAATTCTACATCACAAGAAATCATGAATTTACTTAGCAAACAATCGACAAAATGTAAAATTCTTCACTATATCAATGACTAAAACTTTAGAATGAACATATGAAATTCATAACTCATTAACGAATAGTTATAGAAAAATTGATCAACAATTTTCATGAAATACATACATATATATATGTACATACATATATATATATATGTATGTATGTATGTATGTATGTATGTATGTATGTATATAAAGAAACACGTTTAAGGGAATCAAAAATTGGACCAAGACGCCACATGAATATATTGGAGTAGAAGGAAAATTGTTTCCAAATAATTATAGCTATAAATAAGGTAAATCAACTAAGGCAAGAAAGAAACAAAAATGAAAATCAACAATTACTTGAACCAAAATTTTGAATTTTGATACAGAACCTTATAAAATCTATACTTACTTGACATGAAATAATATATTAGCAATGAGGGTAAAAACATAGTCACAATAGCAAGAGGTATCTAATAAAGCAGTTAGTTACCTAGGATAAGAGAGATCTAACTACCATCTTAACAAACCATGATCCTAGTTGTAAATTAATCTCGTGTGTGTGTGTGTGTGTGTGTGTGTGTGTATGTAATAAGAAAAATAAGAAGACTTTTACAGGATTGAATAAACCCGTTGATGATCAATCTATAAATTTAAATTCATTTCCATTCAGGCAAGGTAAAAGAATATGACATTGATATTATATTTCAATAGTGAATTGGTCCTAAAATATACAGATTGTTAGACTTTTAACTTAGTGAAGATTAAATCAAAAGGTATGATGGACATGACATTATTGATGCATAAAGTAATTAATCCTAAAACATAAAAATAGAGTCAAAGTGAATAAGACTAAGCAAAATAAATAAATAAATAAATAAACATACAAATTACAAGTATATACTATAGCATCGCCAAAGTAATTAGCAACAAATGAGATAGAAAAGATAGAAACAACCTGATTAATCCCTGACCTCTTATTACAGTTTGAGACATCAAAGTAACTCCTAGGGCAGAATGGAAAGACATGCGACGAACTAGAGAGTTTATTCCATTTGGCGTGAAGGATATCTTTTGTGTGGTTACTTAACCCATTAACTATTGTTGGTATTATTCTCTTTTATTTAATGCAAAATAAAAAAGAAGTTACATATTTTAACTCTTCACAATATGAAATCCGTAATATCTCTAAATCGTATTCTTTTGATAAATTGTTCACATTCATCGAAATAACAATTTCTTAGTTTCTAGGTACGTTAACTTGAAGTTACAAGTGTTTATGACAATTTTGTCATTAAAGCATGCAAGAGTAATGTTTCATTACTCCATTTTTGCTTCTTAGGCTTTTCTGATGAATGAAACCGCAGATGATGTGCCTATTTAAAAAGCATCATTTGTGAACTAAACTACTACTAATTTCTTTTCTCTCATTATCTCAAAAGCTATTCTTCCTAGCTATTTAGTTTTCTGGGCAATTATTTTTTGCAAGCTCTAAACTTTCAGCCACGAGTGCACGTGTTTGGAAGTAGCTGTGGAACCTTGGGGAGTGACCAGCCTTAACGATTTGCACCGGAGTCGGGCCAAAATTGCTTTCAAGGCAGTGGCTTGCCACGACACAGTATTTGTATTAAGTTGTTTACCTTTGTAATTAATTTCTATTCTATGTCAATATTGTAGTATTTTTTTTCCTATAATTTGAAAGTGATTTGCGAATACAATATTGATAAATGGCTATTTCCTTGAACAAAACTTTTCCTAATCTGTCAAAGCTTGAGCCTTTGGACGGAAATAATTTTAAATGTTGGTCACAGAAACTTCTGATTTTCTTTGAACAATTAGAAGTTGATTATGTTTTGTTTAACGAACCTCCTGCTGATGGTTCTAGCACTACTACTGGTTCTAGCACTATCGATTGTTGATGATGCTAGTAAAAAGAAGTTTGAAAAGGATAACAAAACTGTTAGAGGACATTTGCTAAATCATATGACTAATACTTTGTTTGATTTATTTGTAATTTGTAATTATGCAAAGGAAATATGGGATAGTTTGGAAAAGAAATATGGTGCTGATGATGCAGGAAAGAAAAAATATGTTGTCGGACAGTGGATTAAGTTTCAGATGGTTGACAATAAGCCAATCATTGAACAAGTTCACGAGTATGAGAATTTGACTGCTGACGTTCTCAAAGAGGAAGTAAAGATGTGTGAGATTTTCAGGCCAATGTTCTACTTGAAAAATTCCCACCATCTTGAAGTGATTACAGAAATCAATTGAAACATAAGAAAAAGAATTTGACTCCCCAGGAACTAATCAGTCACATGAGGACTGAAGAGGCAAACCGTCTCAAAGATAAGATGGAAGCTCTTTCTCTTAATTCTTCTAAAGCTAACCTTGTGGAATCTTCTGGTACTATTGTGACAGATAGGTTCAAACGCAAACAGAAGAAAGTCCCAAAAAAGAGACATGTGAAGAAGAAAAATCACTTCAATGAGATGGAGAGTCAAATCAAAAAATCGAAGGGACCTTGTTTTTTCTGTGGGAAACTTGGTCACAAAGCTGCCCAGTGCTATCAAAGACATGGGCAAAACTCAAAGCAGGAAGGAGAAGGTGATGTCCAAGCTCATCTTACTGAGGTAATGAAGTGATGGTTGTTGTAGTAGTAGAAGCGAACCTGGTGGCTAACAAGACTGACTGGGTGTTGGACACGGGCGTTTCAAGGCATTTCTGCGACAACAAGGAGTTGTTTCATGACTTTAAGGAGTCTACTGATGGTGAGTGTGTCTACATGGGTAAATCCACTACTGCTGGAGTTACGGGTAAAGGAAAAATTTACTTAAATTAACTTCTGAAAAAACTTTAGCCTTGAACAATATTCTGTACGTTCCCTCCCTCCGTAGAAACTTAGTTTCTGGAGAACTTCTCAACAAAGCAGGTCTTAAACTTGTTTTTGCAGCTGATAAATAATTATTTCTCGTGGAGGAGACTTTGTTGGAAAGGGATATCTTAGTGAGGGCTTATTTGTACTTAACATTGTTCAAGAGATTGTCAATAATGCAAGTATTCCTAATTCTGCTTATATTGCTGAGTTTGTTAATTTGTGGCATGGTAGACTAGGTTATGTTAATTTTGCTTCTAATAAAAGACTTAGTAAAATGGAATTAATCTCTGTGATAAAAAATGATGATTTTTCTAAGTGTTCTATTTGTGTAGAAGCAAAACACGCCAAGAAACCTTTCAAATTTGTTACTAGTAGAAAGACCGAATTGGTTGAACTAGTACATTTAGACTTAGTAGATTTCAAGAGCACTGTGAGCAAAGGTGAAAAAAGGTATTACATTATTTTTGTTGATGATTTTTCTAGATACACGAAAGTATATCTTCTTAAGTCTAAAGATGAGCCTGAAAGCATGTTTTTGAAATTCACAGCAGAAGTGAAAAATTAATTAGATAGAAAAATCAAGAGACTTAGATCTGATAGGGGTGGTGAATACAGTACAAAAACTCTAGAGGCTTTTTGTGAGAAAAATGGTATCATACATGAGGTTAGTGCTCCCTATACTCCCCAACATAATGGTGTAGTTGAACGCAAAAATCGAACCTTTAAGAAAATGATGAACTCTATGCTTTTAAGCTTGGGTCTATCTGATAACATGTGGGGGGAAGCTGTCTTGTCTGCATGTTATATTCTTAGTAAGGTCCGTCATAAGCAATTGGACAAAACTCCATATGAGTTGTAGAAAGGGTTCGCCCCTAACTTGAAATTTCTGAAAGTGTGGGGGTGTGTGGCTAAGGTTGGTCTACCTGGTTTTAAACGGGTAAATATAGGTTCTAAGACTTTTGACACTATCTTTATTGGTTATGCTCAAAATAGTGTTGCATATAGATTTATGTCTTTGAATGATCATTCTATTTGTGAATCTAGATATGCAGAATTTTTTTAGCATATTTTTTCTTTGAAAAATGATGTGCCTAATGTTGTGCAAAATAATGCTTCTGCATCTACGTCAATTAATTCTCATGTTGTGCTTTTTTCTGATGTTATTGTTGATGAGCATGAATATAAACTTAGAAGGAGCAAAGGACGTAGAACTGAGACTAGTTTTGGTCCTGATTTTATCACTACCTTCTTGACTGAAAATATAATATTGATGCTTTAAATGATGAATTAGTATCTATCTACTTAATAGAAGAAGACCCTAAGACTTATAATGAAGCAATGAGATTAATAGATGCTATATTTTGAAAAGAGGTTGTTAAAAGTGAGTTAGACTCTATAGTTTACAATCACACTTAGGACTTATATGATTTGCCTAAAGGTTGTAAACCCATAAGTAGCAATTGTATATTTAATAAGAAATTGAGATTTGATGGTACCATTAATAAATATAAGGTTAGACTTGTGATTAGGGGTTTTAACCAAAAGAAAGGTATTTATTAGTTCTATATGACACAATCTGAGGGTTTTGTGGTCCCAGGAAAGGAAGATAAAGTATGCAGATTAAAAAAGTCCTTGTATGGCCTAAAACAGATACCTAAGCACTGGTATGAAAGTTTAATGTCACATTAGTGGATGATAATTTTGTTGTAAATTCATCTGATACATGTATTTATTCCAAAATGATAGGATCAGATTGTGTGATTATATATTTGTATGTTGATGACATGTTAATCTTTGGCCCTAATGTGAATGTTATTAATGAGACTAAGAATTTTTTATCTTCTAAGTTTGAAATGAAAGACCTTGGAGAAGCAGATGTAATTTTAGGGATTAAAATCAAAAGAGCTGATAATGGTTTCTCTTTATGTCAGTCTCATTACATTGAGAAATGTTGAAAAAGTTTGGTTGTTTTGATTTAGTTCCAGTGAGAACTCCTTATGATCCTAGCATACACTTGAGAAAAAAATAAAGAATCTAGTATTTTTCAAACTGAATATGCTAAAATAATTGGAAGTGTAATGTTTCTCATGAATTACACTCGACCAATATAGCTTAGGTTGTTAGCAGATTGAGTAGGTATACTCATAATCCCAGTAATGAACATTGGAGTGCTCTTCATTGTTTGTTAAGGTATTTGAGAGGTACTATGAATTGGTGTTTGCATTTTAATAAATTTTCTGCTGGTGTGGAAGGTTCTTGTGATGCAAATTGGGTAACTGACAGTGATGAAGTTAGCTCTAGCAGTTACTATGTGTTTACTTTGGGTGCAGGTGCTATTTCATTGAAGTCTTCCAAACAGACTTGTATAGCACGGTCTATCATGGAATCTGAATTCATTGCTCTCGAACTGGCAGGGCAAGAAGCTGATTGATTGAGAAACCTTTTAGCAGATGTGCCTCTATGGAGAAGACAAACTTCACCAATCTCTCTTCATTGTGACTCACAGGCAGCAATTGGAATTTCCAAAAATAATGTGTACAATGAAAAAAAGAGACACATTCGCATCAGACATGGTGCGGTTAAAAAGTTAATGAAACATGATGTTATTTCTTTGGAATATGTAAGTTCCGAAATAAATTTGGCAGATCCTTTAACCAAAGGTTTGGCTAGGAAAGTGATCCTTGAAACATCGAGGGGGATGGGGCTAAATCCCATGGATTGAGGTAGTATGGAATTGATCGATAGATTTATCGAAACAAATGAAAAGGAAATGAAAGATGAAACATAAATCATGGATCAACTAAGTCCGTTACTCATTTGTTGTCAAACGAAGCCATATAAGCCCTCAATATACACTACATTTCCTATCCCTATTACGTAAGGTAGTGTTTAATAAGGTTGAGCTTATTTTACTCTTAATGATTTCATAGCCTTAAGGTGGTCTATTCGAGATAGATTTGATGAAATCACCTACGTGAGTGTAAAAATGTGGTCTCCTTTTATGAAAGACTTGGGACGTCTTTCTAGAGCAATCATGAGACCCAAGGTGTGTGCATGACCATAAAAGCACTTTATTACTATCGCGGAGTTTGCATAAAATTAAGGATATGGTATGTGTTATGGGGGTCTCAACTTGTGTCCATTCAGTTCAAGAGTACTTCACTTTGTGGATATTAGTTGTTGCCTCATTTCACTATGTGTTAATTCAAATAGAAAGATATTGACACTTAAGTACATATTCCTTCCTTTTGCCCAGAAATTAATCTTATTCTTTATCTTTGCATTAGTGGGGGACTGTTGGTATTATTCTCTTTTATTTAATGAAAAATAAAAAATAAGTCACATATTTTAACTCTTCATAATATGAAATCCGTAACATCTCTAAATCATATTCTTTTGATAAATTTTTCACATTCATTGAAATGACGGTTTCTTAGTTTCTAGATACGTTAACTTGAAGTTACATGTGTTTATGACAATTTTGTCATTAAAGCATACAAGAGTAATGTTTCATTACTTTATTTTTGCTTCTTAGGATTTTCTGATGAATGAAGTCGTAGATGATGTGCCTATTTAAGGAGCATCATTTGTGAACTAAAACTACTACTAATTTCTTTTTCCTCATTATCTCAAAAGCTATTCTTCCTAGCTATTTAGTTTTCTGGGAAATTATTTTTTGCAAGCTCCGAACTTTCAGCCATAAGTGCACGTTTTTGGAAGTAACTGTGGAACCTTGGAGAGTGAACGGCCTTAACGATTTGCACCGGAGTCGGACCGAAATCGCTTTCAAGGTAGTGACTTGCCATGACACAATATTTATATTAAGTTGTTTACCTTTGTATTAATTTCTGTTCTATATAAATATCGTAGTATTTTTTTACCTACAAATATTACCAGATCTAAGTTTTTCTCTTTTCCGTAAATGGTGCTGAATAACCATATGCATGGAATCATGATTCAATAAGTATGTGTATTAGTGAAAAAAAATATTGTAAAAATGAGTGCAGATGAGGATTGCCTTGTGGTCGATCCTTTTTTTTTCTTCTATGATTCTAGGCTTAGGTTTTTCATCTCCAAAAAAAGTTCTCTCTCCTCTTGGTCTCATCCCAAGGAAAAAGAAAAAGACATTGGGGGGTCAGTTTTAAAAAATGGAAGAGAATAGTTTTGGTGATCTTTTTTCCCTTGAAATTTTGACATTCACGATGGGGAGGTAGTAATAAATGAAAAAGAATCAATTAAGGAGAGAGTAATATTTGGTAAAGAAAAGAAAGATTTTGAGAATTTTTATGAATATGAAAAGATTTGATTAATTTTAAAAATTAATAATAATATAAAAAATTTTGATATGGAAGGAGATTATGCTATAAAATTTGAGTTCATGACGTATGAAATAGGGACAATAACTTTATGGAATGAAAGTTAGAATTGAGAAGAAAGGAATAAAAAGAAGAAAATCAAACTTTAAGTTCATATAAAATATTACAAATGAGAGAGAGACAGACAGATTACATGGAAGAAGGACGTGAGAATATTAGAGGTTGATATGAATTAAACTTAGGGCTGATTTAAATGGAAAGAGAAAAGTACCACAATATATAAAAATAATATTGATAAATAAATAAAAATTATAATAGTAATTGTAATTATGTAAATACTATTTAAATTAGTTAAACATGTGTGGATGATAAATGCTATAAGAAATTATAAGAAATAAAATGTTATTTAAATAGAGAATAGATATAATGGCAATAAGGTAATATAAAGACAAATTAATTAATGATCGTGCAAGATCATAATTAAAATAATAACATAATTTGCAAAAATAATCAATTTGAAATATTATGATGATAATCAGAAGATTTAAAATATAAAAATAAAACAAAGAATGATATGCTAAAATTATTCCGAGCTATTTAAGTAAAAATGACAAATGCACTTGTAAAATTATGAGCTAAAAATGAGATTCTACATAACATATAAATGTGATAAAAATAATAATAAAATATATATGATATGTTAAGTGTAATATTAAATTATTAAAAAAACATGTAAAAGGTAAAATAGTTGGTAATCAGGTAAAAATATAAAAAAAGATATACTTATAGTAAAATAAGTAGGGTGTAGTGAGGTCAAAATTGGGTGTCAACAACGTGTATAAGTGACATGTTTCAATCAATTAAATATCGTCATGTCAACTTAAATCTAATTGGTTGAAAGAAGTTTGTCCTTATCGCAACTCTTCCATACTCAAACTATAAATAAGGGTCTCATAATTCAAAAAATGGACTTGAATTCTAACAACAAGCCAGAGAGAGTTCGTGGATCAATCGCTGCAGATTTCTCTACAAGCTATAAGCATTCAAGAATTCAACTATTTCTCAATCAAGCTCAAAAGCCCTTGAGTTCAAACACAAGTCAAAATCAAGACAACTAGATTCAATATCAAGCTCAAAAACCCTTGAATTCAAATACAAATCAAGATTAAATTCATCAAGTTCAAGACCAAGCTCAAGCTCAAAAGCCCTTGAATTCAAGTACAAATCAAGATCAACTCTATTATGTTCAAGATCAAACTCAAAAGCCCTTGAATTCAAGTACAAATCAAGATCAAATCCATCTAGTTCAAAATCAAGCTTAAAAGCCCTTAAATTTATATTTGAAAAGAAGAACCAGAGGATTCATAGATTGTAACACTATACTTGAAATAAAATACAATGATTATTATAATATTTCCGTTCTGATTATTATTTTCTCTAACACAAATTTTACTTTCTACACTTGCCTTCAAAGATCACATGATATAAACAAAGACCCTAAATCAAAAATTCCAGGTGTAATTTGAGTTAAATAGAAATTAATCTAGACTAACAAATGATCAGAACAAACAAGTGCCTATATTTATTTAACTAAATTCATTTTCGGTATATATGCTTATGGTAAGTAGAATAAATTTTAAAAGATATGTGATTTTTTCTTACTAATATTATGAAGTGACTTTTTAAATAGTTGTCAAAATAAAGTGATAAGTTTTTTTCTTAATTTATTTCATTATTGATAATGTATTTATCAATGCAATTTGTTTGTTGATTCAAGAAAGAGCTGTGGTGTCTGGCTACCTTTCATCATTTGTGCCAAGATTTGCATAATACAGAAGAATCAATTTGTGGCTAATTTTTTTTTTCAATTCATTATTTTAGAATATAAACATTTAGTAAAAATTAGAAATCAACGTGCAAAGCACGTTTTCAGAAACTAGTTTACGAATTTTTTGATTCACTATTTTAGAATACCAACTTTTAGTAAAAATTGAAAATCAACCTGCAAAGCACATTTCCAGTGTTAATAGAAAATCAGAAATCAACGTGCAAAGCTGCGTGATTTTGAGTTGCCACTTGAAGTGCATACAGATGCGTCTGACAAGTCTATTGGGTGCGTTTTTGTGCATGAAGGCCATCTTGTGGCCTTTAAACGCAGGAAGTTAAATGATGCTCAGCAGAGGTATTCGACTTCTAACAAAGAAATGGTTATTGTTGTACATTGCTCGCAGACGTGGAGGGTGTATTTGCTGAGCATTGGTTTTATGGTGCAGTTATCTGATAACGTGGCCAACATATTTTTCAAGACTCAACGTAAGCTAAGTCCAAAGCAAACACGTTTGGAGACTTTTGTCGGTGTGACAAACGAGGATGACAATGATATGAGTCTGGTAGATTTCAAGACCTAGTTATATGGGCTGAACACGGAACTGGAGTAGTTTCATGAAACTGTCTCGACCCAATTATTGGATTTCAACAATTTTTATGATGATGCCAACTAACAGATCGAGGATCTGAAGAAGGAAAATAAAAATTTGGCCACTGAAATAGTGGTGCTGCATCATGCGGTGGTTGCTGGTGGAGGACAGACCCATGACGAACGTTCAAAGATAAATATTCCAAAACATAAGGCTTTTGGTGATGCAAGAAGTGCTAAGGAATCGGATATTTTCTTTGAAAAATGGAGCAGTATTTCTTTACTGCCGGTGTTTCTGATAGTGACATGGTAAATATCACCATGATGTACTTGACGGGTAATGCCAAACTTTGGTGGAAAACTAGAAACATGGACGATGAGAGTGTTGCCAAGCCTTAAATTGATACTTAGGCAAAACTGAAAAAGGAAATGAGGGACCTGTTTCTTCCTAGCCATGCCTCTTGGCTTGTTAGGGACCGTTTGAAGAGATTGAGACAAATAGGTTCAGTGTAGGATTATATCAAAAAATTTACTTTTTTGATGCTAGATATAAAGAACATGTCAAATGATGATAAGCTACACAATTTTATTTTGAAAATGCAAGCTTGGGCACAAAATAAACTAAGGAGGCAGAATATGAAAGACGTCCCTAATGCTATTGCTGCTGCTGACTCGTTGGTGGATTTTCGCAACTCGGGTTGCTTCTACTACTTCTAAGACAAAGAAAAAGGTAGAGAAGAAAGGGGAATGGAAGAAAGAGGGGCGAAAGGAATTTGTGGACAATGAAAAGGCTATGGTAAATGCTGGAAATGTGAAGGTTAAGCCGAAAGATGGCAACACAAAAGGTTGCTGGACGTGTGGTGATCTGCATTTGGCCAAAAGTTGTCCCAACCATGAACAGGTAAATGCGTTGTTTTCTGAAAGTATGAACCGAGATGAGAAAGGAGAAGAAGTGGTTGTAAGCCTTGGCAAATCCATTGGAGTTATCTTTTAACAGCCTAAGTTTAATGAATGTTGACGGTGAGTTGTCAAAGTCTTCTTCTATTCCTCATGCTGCTTTGACTCATATTGAAATGAAAGTTGATGGCAAGCTCATGGTGGAAATGGTGGATACCGAAGCTACTTATACATTTTTTATGTGAATGTTGCCGCCTAGTACGGGTTAAAGTTGAAGAAATGCCTATCGTACGTCCAAGCTGTTAACGCTAAAGAACAAGTTATTATACAAGATATTATGGAAATGACATATGATATTTTCATGGTCACTGGTGACTAGATTGAAAAATATAATTTGATGGAGATGCCTCTGGGAGACTTTGAAATTATACTTGGAATTGATTTCCTGAAAAAGTATCGGTTTATTCCATTTCCTCATTTGGATGGAATGATGCTAATGGATGAGGCAAAATCGAGTTTTATCAAGGTTGTTCATCCCTACAGAGAAGTGAGAAAATGAAGAAGTACAAGACACTTATTATTTTTGCTATTGCCGTGGAGAAGGAATTGAAGAAAGGAAATCAAACCTTTTTTGCTGCAATGATTGAAGTCAAACTAAATGTGAAGGTTGAAGTGCCCGATTCTGTGGCACCAGTGTTGAAAGAGTATGATATGTGATGCCCTCTGAGTTGCCTAAGATACTGCCACCAAAAAGGAATATTGATCATAAAATTGAGTATCTGCCAAGATTAATTGCCCCTGCTCAAGCTCCTTATCAAATGGCTCCAAAGGAGTTGGCTGAATTGTGCAAACAATTGAATGAGTTGCTGGATGCCGAGTTGATTCAGCCTTCGAAGGCTCCATATGGTGCTCCTATTTTATTTTAGAAGAAACATGATGGGTCCCTAAGGATGTGTGTGGACTATAGGGCATTGAACAAAGTAACAGTGAAGAACAAATATCCAGTGCCATTAGTGCAAGACTTGATGGACAAGCTGAGCAAGGCATGCTGGTTCACTAAACTAGATTTTAGGTTTGGTTATTAGCAAGTTATTGTAGCAGAGGATGATGAGTCTAAAACTACATGTGTAACTATGTATGGCTATGAGTTTTTTGTAATGCCGTTTGGGCTAACCAATGCCTTGGTCACTTTATGTAATTAATGAATGACATGTTGTTTGAGTATCTTGATGAATTTGTTGTAGTTTACTTAGACGACATTGTTATTTATAGTTGCTCACTTGATGAAAACTTGAAACATTTGAGCATGGTACTATCTCATTTGAGGGAGTACAAACTGTATATAGAGATGAAAAAATGTGAATTTTCTCAAAAAGAAATTAGGTTCTTTGGGCATTTAGTGAGACAGAATCAAGTTTGTATGGACCCAAAGAAGGTGCAGGCAATCATGGATTGGCAGGCACCCAATGGCTCAAAAGAGTTGCAGTCATTTTTGGGCTAGCCAATTATTACCGCAAGTTCATTGCTGGCTATTCCAAGAAGGCAATTGCCTTAACAGATTTGTTGAAGAGAAATGTTAAGTGGGCATGGTCCAATCAGTATGAGGATGCATTCCAATCATTGCAGGAAGCAATAGAATCAGACCCTATTTTAAAGCTGCCTGACTTTGAGGTACCATTTGAAGTACATATAGATGCTTTCGACAAGGTTGTTGGGGGCATTTTTGTGCGGGAAAGCCATTCTGTGGCCTTTAAAAGCAGGAAGTTAAATGATGTTGAGCCGAGGTATTCGACTCATAAGAAAAAAAAGGTTGTTGTTGTACTTTCCTGCAGACATGGAGAGTGTATTTATTGGGCACATGTTTTGTGGTGCAGACTGATAATGTGGCCAACATATTTTTCAAGACCCAATGCTAGCTAAGTCCAAAGAAAGCACGTTGTCAAGAATTCTTAGCAAAATATGATATCATGTGGAAACATAAACCCGAAAAGCACAACCAAGTTGCTAACGCCTTGAGCCGAAAAGAGGTATTTGCTGCTGTAGATTCAATTTCTAGACTTGAGACTGATTTTCTTGATAAGATCAGAATATGTGCTGTCAATTTCTCATTACATGTGAAATAGATGAGCCAAATAAAAGAGGGGATAGTTAGGAGGTAGTGGATGTTGACACCCAATTTTGACCTCCCTACGCCTTTATATGCTGCTTATATATTTATTTATGTATTTTACGCAAATATTCGACTTACTTTATATTTATAAAATAATTTATTATCATAATATTGTGAAAATTATTTCAAGTTACATATATATGACTCATATTAATTTTAATTTTTGATATTAAATAATTATGTCGTATATAATATATTTCGTATTGAGCCCTTATTTTAAAATATATCCTTTACTTAATAAACTATTTACCTAATTTTACTAAATTTTATAAATTTATTTGCCTAATAATATTACTCGAATTTATAAATTATTTATGTTAATAATATAATTTTTTTTAATAATCGATAACTTAATTTTGTTTTGATTCATAAAATTATTTATAAATATAATAATTTAATTATATGATATTTACATAAGTATGCTCAAATTTAGGATTTATTTATATTAATAATAATGTTTATATGATTTTTTCTATAATTTAAACTATTTTATTATTTATTATTAAATTATCTACAAGTGTAGTATATATTCATTAATTTAATAGCAGCTAAATTCAATTTCCTCCAATTTATTTAAATTCTAGCCATTTTCTATTCAATTTTCATTCAATTCATTTAAAGTTTAGTCACTTTCTGCTTCAATTTATGTCAATCTTAGCCACTTTTGATCAACTTTGGCTATTATTTAAATTCAATTCTAGCCTAAATTAATTCCTAACCATGATCCATTCGCGACCCATGGACACTATCCATGACCCGACCCGAATTACACCATTTTAATCCCAGCCGCTCATCCATTTTAATCGGACAACTCTTGTTAAAGAATTTTTATGAAAGTTGTTTATATGCGTGTATACATATATGTCACTGTTTAGTCGTTCATCTTGCCCTCTATCAGAAACTCTTGTATATATGTGTGTCCTGGCTTGCTTGCTTGGTATTTTTCTGTCAAAGTGTGCAAATTGAATTGCTACTGTTATGGTGTTAATTTAATTAGGTTGTATATTCATATTAAAAATCATGGCTTGGCAAAATCCTACGATTAGTTCTTGTGATTGTCTTGACAAATTTTGATTAATGAATAAATTTGGTAATTTTCAGCTTTGTAATTTCTTAAACAAAGTTACATAATTAGTATAATCGAAACATGAATTTTATTTCTTAGTTTTAAAAACTCATGTTACTTGTTTATTCATGGCAAGATTCGATGTTGTTTCAAAGTATCCATTGGACTATACATATTTGTCTCTTAATTTATTTCAATATTTCTCCTAATTGATTTCATTTGTTTTTCTCCCATATGCGTGGTTGTTAATTATAGGTTGTTGTTACTAATTTGCCTTATTAATTGGGATATCTTTTTTTTATTTATTTATTTGAGCTTTTAATAATTTATTCTTGGTAAGGTTTGACTCATATGATACATAGTCAATTGTTCCTAAGGCAAACATTCCCTGAATGATTCTTTCCTTCTTCGAATATTGGTGTAACTATGGTAAAATAGGTTTGTTCTTATGTCATAATTTTGTTAATTAAGGATATAGGCCCCTTGATTGATTCTCTTTCCCTACAACTAATTACGGTTACATATTATTAATTATTTTAAGGCAAATTGACAGTCTAATCCTTTATTTTCCTTTAAATTGATCAGGACAGCTGATTACATATTTATTTATGGTAAAATATTATTGGAAAAACCCATTTGATTGTTTATTTCTTTCCTTAATAGATTTAATACTAGTTTGTCATAATAATTATTGATTGGTTTTATACTGCTTTAATTTGATATTTTTAGAAAATAATTACTCTGACTGATTCTTTGCTCTTATTGGGTCATGATCAATTTTTTTACTCCCTTTAATTGTTCGGATAGTCTGAATATTGTTTATTTATGGAAAAAGTTTAATTAGTCCTAACCTTTTAAATTTTTTAATTAATTAAGGAAGTTTTTCTCCAATTGATTGCTGAATTTTTTCCCTTCCTCTACCCCTTTAGCTATAAAAACGATCATACTCTCTCTTTTAAGATTCATTCGAACACGGTAGAAAAAAATATATATATACTGAACTACTCTTTCTCTTTCTTTGTTCTTCACTTTTTATTTACAAACACTTTTATACCGCCTCAACACGAGCACTGCTCGGAATCCACGAGATTCCCATGATCTTGACGTGTTGAGTTCGGGTTCCGATCATTGAAAAGCTTTCTTCCTAAATTACTGACTGTTGCTCTGTTTCTTTCATTGATTAACCAGTTAGTTCGCCTTTCTATCTTAATCTAAATTTCGTGCTATGTGAACTCATTGTTTGCATTAGATTTCACAAGTATGAATTTTACATTATGTGCATATCTGCCATAACGTAGCACAATCTTGTCGTATAGTTTTGTTTAACAGATGAAGCGAAGAGTTTGCCGGTATTGGAGGGTTTATAATTCAGCTAATTTATTTTGTACATATATCGTGATGTATTTATTTATTTTATTTATTTTTATTTCTGTTGATGTGTAATAATGTAAACAAACACTGATTAATAGTGGGGTTTGTGTGTTTTTACCTTATTGCATCTAATTATTAAACTCACCTAGAAATTATGCCCATAAGAAATTAATTGAATCGACAATGTATGTGTAATTAAAAAACATGCCTATAGAATTTTCATAATGTACACGATGATAGAAATCATGTCTATAGGATTCCAAACAAATACAACTTGAAAGCGTCTTATAGTCGAATCCTCGAAATACTTGCTCTTGGAAAATCGTTTTAATGGGTAATCTATGTGACACTAGAATTCATGCTTCTAGGACTTTGAGTAAAATAAACGGCTGACATCTGTAAGAATTATATGGTTAATTAGTTAAAAAGATGCCTGCATAAGTTATACATCTTTGAATTTTGTTGAATAGTTTGATGAATCTGCTTAAATGAAATTTTTTTTTTTGTGTTTAATCTTAAATTAATTCAGTAATAAGTCCTGTGTGAATGACTAATAAAATCTTTCTGTGCTACTTGTAACTACCAGCCTTTCAAGAACTAGGCAAAACGCTGAAAATTGTTTAATCATAGTTTGTTTCTTGCAAGAAATATTTAGGCAACACGACTGTTAGAGTAAATAAGTAAATATTGCTGCACCCACTGTGTTAAATTATTAATCAGAAATTATACTCATAGGTTAATATTAAAATAAATTCAGCATATCTGCATTAGAGATCATGTTTATAGGTTTCACTTGCATCCCTTTAGAAATCACGCTCATAGGTTTAAAAGAGGCCTGTCTGGAACCTTATATGCCAAGTGTTTTATTTACTTACTTGTTTGTTTGCGTTTATTTACCTTAACATCCTTAGGATTTTAGGCCAAAAATCCAAAATAGTTGTCCAATGCCTCTTGAACCTTAAGATTGGGGCGGGTAGGCAAATACTAGGACGTTAGTTTGTCACATAGAACGTTTTAAGTTAATAATTAATCAACTAGGTGGGTAGATGGGAAATGATAGTCTGTGCTCGCTGAATAATACGAGCAATCCAAAGAGTTGCGAAGTATTATTTAAGTTGCATGGGGTGATCCCATTAGGACAAACAACCCCTCTTAAATTGAGAACTACGTTCGGCCTGATTCCCTAAGGGATATGTAGGCGCCTTTACGAGGTTAGGCCCCATAGTTAAAATAATTGTTTATTCGGTTGTATTGATTTTGTGGATTTTTAATAACTTGTTCTATTTTATTATTGAAGCATTATTTTCTATTTTTTACTTTATCAGCAATAACTTTTGTGTATATTGATTAAAATGAGTTAAATTACCTTTAAATTTCATTCTGTCCAAATTCTTTCTTCTCGCTTGTCTAAACAAAGTTTAATTCTTCATTGTTTATCAACTGTTTTAAATACAAATAATATAGGTTAAAATCAATTTTTGATGATCATTTAGTTAATTCCCCATTAATGAATCCAGTCGGGAACCACCTTTGTGGACCTCGAAAGGTGCCTAACACCTTCCTTTCGAGGTAATTTAAGCCCTTGCCTGACTCTGGTGACTTAGGTAATAAAATTTAGCTTAGAACGATGCCCTAATGCACCTTAATCCGTTAGGTGGCGACTCTTCAATTAAATAAAACCTTAAAGAGTTGTCACATGTTGTATCCCACTTTCCGCGAGGAAAAATGGGGCGCGACAGCATGGCGACTCTGCTAGGGATTTTTAGGCTTTAACCACAACGTATTCATTAAATGATTTTTTTTTGTTAATTGTTGGGTTAAATTTTTTTTTTTACCTTCACTTATTTCTAGCAATATTTATTTTCTTCTTTATATGATTCTGCCATGAAGTTACTAACCGTTTTTTCTTTTTTGTTTCTCCGTTATTAATTATTATTTATTTGTCATTTGTAATATTCGATAATTATTCGAAAAACCGCATATCGTTCATATTTCTCCCATTTGGGAATTTTACACTATCACACACGACAACGGTTGCGTGGTTTCACGACCGTTCACCATTTAAAACACCTCGAGGATTGTCTTGTGATTTGGTCGATCAGCGGTGCATCGATGGTCACAAGCTTCCTCACTCTCGAGTTGTCCGCTCGAGGGAACAGTGTCATACCCACTCTTATTCCTAGAACTTGACCGTGTACGCCTTTAGTAAGGTATACACATCATATTAAACTTAGAAAAATTGCGACGTTCATGGTACGTCAAAATTAAATAGAAAACATGCCCTAAGTCTTAAGGAATTTTTAAAATCCTGAAAAAAGGCGATCCATGAATTTTGTGCATTTTTTAGAGAGACAATGTTTAAAGTAATGTCATTTTGCTCCTGGGTGGGTAGATTAGCTTAACTTTCCTTTTGCTGTAGGTACAATGAGTCTCCCAACTTCTTACCCAAGATTTGGTATGGTTTGGTGCATGCCTGTAGGCATGAAAACGTGGTGGTTGGATTTGGGAGAATATGGACAGAATGAGGTAAGGAAAGTGTTGGGACACTTACCTTCCCTTATGCAAGTTACTCCCTGTCGAGAACTCATAGAAGCAGCCACAACTTTCTGGGACGAGAAAAGAGTGGTATTCAGATTTGGTGAGGTTAAAATGACCCCGTTGTTGGAAGAAATTAGGGGGTATGTGGAAAAGGTGAGTTTATTATGGAGGAATAGGAAGTGGGAAAAAGCGGAAATGATCATACCCAAATGCGTCACCCTAGAAGATGCGCGTGACAAATTGGGATTGCAAGGTAGAGACATGGTATCCTTTGTGATGAAGGGGAGGATGCCGGAGAAATATTTGCTCAACCGATTCGGGCATAGTTCTTCTCGGTAAATTTACAAAGAAGAGAATTCTGGTCTAGACTCATGGACGAGCAAACGAATTTTTGCTTTCATGGTTTACTTTTTAGAGATGGTAGTCTTCCCACGAGGAGATGAAGAAGACATCGATATCCGCCTTGTTTCATTCGTCCATGCCTTATGCAAAGGTATCGACAAAGGACATTGCACTATTGTCCCAATGATTGTGGCCAACATTTACCGATCTCTGGGGAAGTGCAAAAATGGGTTTAAGCACTTTGAAGGATGTAACTTATTGCTTCAACTCTGGCTTATTGAACATCTTCAAAAGGTGTGTAGTAGTCCAACCATGCCTCGGCCTACAGAAACCGATCACATTGCCACTCACCATTACGGGGTCACCATGGGAGGTAAGCCAACCAAACGGCCCGAAGAGGTGGAGAAATGGGGTCAAATGTTGGGTAATTTGACTGAAGACTCTGTGCAGTGGATGTTCGACTGGTTTTCAAGATCCAACTTCGTGGTGTATACCAAGTCTCGATACTACTTGGTTCTGATAGGACTACGAGGTCTCCAACCGTACTCTCCAATGCGAACAATGCGGTAGGCTGGAAGAATGCAAATAATACCCAGGGTTGCCGACATGGACGCATACCAAGTGGATTACAATAACGACTTTGTTCCGCATGCTCTAGACATTGCAAAAGCATGGAACAAAAAGATTTACCTCGATGAAAAGAGCATAAAGGTTGACCAATATCAGGCAGGCTACGTAACCGGGTATATTGAGTGGCTACATGATGATTGGGATGGTACTTTAATAGCGAGTGTCAAGAGAGGTAAACATGTAGAGGATAAGGAGGCCCAAGCACAAACCCTATACCGTCGCTTAAAAAGAAAGGTCCAAGATTCTGAGGCTTGTCATCGACAGTTACACGACGACAATTCCAAAGAAATTGCCGAGATGGGGAAAGAATTGGAATATTAGAAAGATCGGGCCTTAGGTCTGGATTCAAGGATACAGGATTTGCGTGATGAATTCGGCAAACATGGAGAAGAATGTCTGAATAATGGAGCTATGGGGAAAGATCTAGCATTGGCCTACCTTCTATCCAGTCGTCACCGTTTTGACAAAGTACTAGAAGATCCAAAGAAGTCGGACATCGACGAAGAAGTTTTCAAGATTTAATGTTTTTTAGTTTGTTTCTTGTAATTCTTGCAACTTTTATTGTAATAAAGTTTTATTTTGGGAGCAAAATGACAATACTTAATAACATGTTCCTCTCAAACTCGTTAGGCCTACCTCTGGCATAAAAGAGGCCCCAAAAATTAGGAAATACGTCATTATTTTTGTTTAAATCAACATTATTTCTAACTTCTATTACTAATTATGATTTGTTTGTTGTTGGTCTTATTTTTCCCTTCCCAATCGAAAGGGGCTCCTCCTTCTCCTCCTCCCATCCCTAACCGCAACAAAGGAAAGAACAAGATGGATGAACATAACAACAGTGGTAGCGACACACCTAGAAATAAACGAGACAACTTCGAAGGGGACGATCCTCCAGGTTACAATGAGATAATTATGAGGCTCGAGCAGAAAATTTTTGAGCTTCAAGAAGAGTTAGCACAGGTTCACAACATAAATACCCAGGCAGCACTATTTGGGACGCAAGCTGATGCCTCGACTTCAAAAGCACCAGTCAGTCTTCCCATGTCCTCACAACCCGCAGCTCCACCACAAGACGCCCCACCTCAATATCACCAATACCCTCTATATACACATCCGCCAGCTCCAGCTACCGCCCATTACCCATCACCAGCTCAAGAAATACCTCCTTCAACCCATATAAATACAACCTATGCCCGCACTCATACCAACCCGATCTATGTGGAGACTGCGCTAGTAACTCATTATTTGGAGGAATCTGAACCTTCAGAAAAAGATAGGATAATTCAGACTCTAGCAGAAGAGTTGAAGAAGATAAACAGCAGATTACAAGATGTTGAAGGCAACAAGGGAATAATGGGTCTGGATTATGAAGACTTGTGCATACATCTGGATGTCAAATTACCGGAGGGGTACAAACCTCCAAAGTTTGAACTGTTTAATGGAAATGGTGATCCAAGGGCCCACCTGAGATTATATTGCGACAAACTGGTAGGAGTGGGACGGAATGAGAAGATAAGGATGAAGTTGTTCATGCGAAGTCTGACCGGAGAAGCTCTTAGATGGTATGTAGATCAGAATCCAAAAAAATGGTTTACTTGGGCAGAAATGGCAACAGCCTTTATGGAACGTTTTGGATTCAACACAAAAAATGCACCTGACTTGCATTACATCCAAAACCTGAAGAGGAAGCCCACCGAGACTTTTAGGGAATTCGCAACTCGCTGGAGGAATGAAGCCGCTAGAGTGCGACCCCCAATGGAAGAGTCATAAATGAAGGATATTTTTATGCGGACTTTAGACCCACAAGTTTATGACAGATTGATGTTGGTCAGTGAAAAAAGCTTTGCAGAGATTATCAAGCTTGGAGAGAGGATTGAGGATGGTATCAAGGATGGTACCATTATCAACCTGAATGCCTTACAGGTGGCTAACAAAACCTTGCAGTCCGGAACTGCTTCGGAAAGCCGCAAGAAGAAGGAAGTAGGTACTGTTATGATGGCCTAAGGGCCGAAAAGTTATATTTACAGACCGCAGACTCCAACCCCACACTACCAAATGCCAACCCCGCACTACCAAACTTCACCATACCAAACTCCACCTCCACCATATCATGCTCTGTCATCACCTTATCAAGCTCCATCACCATATCAAAATCTCCATCCCTATCAAGCTCCATATCAAACTCCCCCTCCGGCCCATTTCCAAACACCTCCATCACATTACCAAGCCCCCACTTATTTCGTTTATAACACACAGCCCTCTTATCCACGACCTTCTCACTCACGACCTTCTTCCTCACCAAACCAAAGGCCTAGGGCTCAATTTAGGCCAACAAAAACTTATACCCCTTTAGCCGAACCAATTGACCAGCTGTATATGAGGTTGAAAGAAGCTGGTTACATTGAGCCTATTCCTGCGCTTTCGGTCGATACCCAAGCTAAGTGGTATGACCACAACAAGGTATGCATGTATCACTCGGGAATGAGGGGGCACACTACAGAGTCTTGTAGGTTTTTGAAGGACAAAATACAGAAGTTGATTGACACCAAGGGTATTCACCTCAAGGATCCGACACCGAATGTGACAAGTAATCCTCTGCCGAATCACCAGGTGAACATGTTTTCTTGTGATGAGGCTGAAGACTTGGCAGATAGTATTGGGGTGATTGAACACAAAACAGGTTCTTCTTTAGATTCATCTAGGAGAGTACAGGTGCGCCCTCCGTTCGAGGTTGAAGTAGCTACACCAAGGCCTCTATTTACAGTGGTAAGATCTACTCCAATTTCGTACAAGACAGTACCTTGGAGTTATAAGGAAATTTCCTCACAGAAAACAAAGGTATTGGAGGCAGATGCGGCACAAGGAGTGACACAGTCTGGAAGAGTATACACTCCTGATACTTTGGTTCAAGGAGCCGATAAAGGAAAGCAGCCAGTGGTGGAAGCAGAAAATGGAGTCTGGAAAAAGGTGCAAGCGAAGGAGTACTCGGTGGTAGAACAGTTGAGCAAGACCCAAGCTCAAATTTCTATCTTATCACTTCAGCAGAGCTCTGATCAACACCAAAAGGCTTTGATGAAGGTGTTAGGAGAAGCCTACGTTCCTACAAACATATCTAGCAGTGAGGTCGCCCATATGGTGGGTCAGGTATTTGAGGCCCAGAAAATATCCTTCCATGAAGATGAGTTGCCTGTGGAAGGTGCGATCCATAACAAAGCGCTGAATATCACAGTGCAGCACTCAAAAAAATTCATCACCAAGGTGTTGATTGACCCAGGCTCCGGTTTAAATATTTGTCCGTTGAATACTTTGACCCGGTTGGAAGTTGACCTCGCCCGGATCAAGCAATGGAAGATGAACATCAAAGCGTTTGACGATTCACAAAGGGGCACTGTTGGGGAAATTGACCTGGACGTGCTAGTTGGCCCTGCCACATTCACCATGAATTTCAGGTAATGGACATCCCAGCCTCCTACAATCTACTATTGGGACGTCCATGGATTCATGCTACAGGAGCGGTGCCTTCAACTCTGCATCAATGCCTGAAGTTTGAGTGGGACCATCAAGAAGTCATGGTCCATGAGGATGAAAGCCATCCAATTTACACTGCCCCTATTATCCCTGTCATTGAAGGAAAGGAAAGTCTGGATAGGGAAAGTTTCCACACCTTAGAGCTTGTCGGTGTCGTGGAGGAAGGAAGATGGTGGAGTGATAAGATCCTGAGTATGCTACTTTGGTTGGGGTTTGAACCAGGCCGGGGTATTGGGACCAAATTGCAAGGAATTTTGAGTCGCTGTTGGTGGCAACACAAAAAACCACTTTCGGATTGGGATATCAACCCACTGAAGAAGAGCTGGACAATTGGAAATATCCCTTGGGAAAGAGAAATTCTTTTTTGCCAAACCCATTGCCTTCGCTTCAACAAAGCTTCGTTTCTGATGGTTTTCTTGATGTTAAGCGGGCAGAAGAAGATGTCGTGCTGCTAAGTCTAAGAGATTTGTTTTTGGAAGAGCCAAGTGATAACAGCTGCAACGCCATTACCAACGGGGAGGAAGGAGGGGTCCCACAACAAGAAGGAGGAGTTCAAAAAGGAACCGCAAATTGGACAGCCACTCCATCCAGAGCTCACCAGGCATCTGGGTGGACTAAAGGACCGTTTTTCATTTTTGTTGCAAAATAAATATTTGTTTTCAAAGTTGTGAATTTTCTTCTGAGTATTATGTCAAATTTTGACCGATTTTAATAAAATTATTTTCCTTCGTACATTTGATTCAATTTTATTCATTTTCAGCATTTCTAATATCGAACAAGTTGAATCTAAGGCCATGACTTGTAATGAAACTGTACGACATAACACAGGCAATTCACTAGAAACTAAAGAAGATGAGTTACCTGCTAAAATTGTCAGGGAAATAGAAGAGTTCTAGGACAAGCCCAAAACCAATCTGACAGAGACCGATGTGGTAATTTTGGAAGATTCTGAGATACCCAAAGAGACTCAAGTCAGCACTTACTTGCCAAAGGATGAGATTGAGGAGTACGTAGAATTTTTGAAGGAGTATAAAGACATCTTCGCTTGGTCCTATGCTGATATGAAGGGCTCAGTCACTCTATAGTAGCACACAGGTTGCCGACTGACCCAGCATATCCCCCTGTGAAGCAAAAGCCGAGAAAATACAAGACTGACATGAGTTTGAAAATCAAAGAAGAGGTAGCTAAGAAAATCGACGCCGGAATCCTCAAAGTAGTAGAATATCCCACTTGGTTAGCCAACATTGTGTCAGTACCGAAGAAGGACGGAAAGGTCAGAGTCTGTGTGGATTACAGGGATCTCAACAAAGCCAGCCCTAAAGATGATTTTTCATTACCAAACATCCACATCCTTATTGACAACTGTGCCAAGCATGAGACACAGTCGTTCGTGGATTGTTTTGTTGGTTATCATCAGATCAGAATGCATGAAGAGGACGCTGAGAAAACTGCATTCCTTTCCCCATGGGGCGTATATTGCTACAAGGAAATGTCATTTGGGTTGAAAAATGTTGGGGCCACCTACATGCGGGCCATGACTACCATCTTCCACGACATGATTCACAAGGAAATTGAGATTTATGTGGAAGATGTCATCATCAAGTCAAAGAGAAGCTCAAATTATCTGGCAGACCTCAGAAAGTTCTTTGACAGATTGAGGAAGTATAATTTGAAGCTAAATCTGGCAAATTATGCATTTAGTGTTCCATCAGGAAAATTATTGGGGTTTATCGTCAGCCGTCGTGGTATCGAGTTGGATCCGACCAAGATTAAGGCCATCCAAGAGCTACCACCTCCAGAAAGTAAAAAAGAAGTCATGAGCTTTTTAGGACGACTCAACCACATTAGTCGTTTCATTGCTCAGTCAACGGTTATTTGTGAGCCTATCTTCAAACTGCTGAAAAAGGATGCTGCTACAGAATGGACTCCTGAGTGTCAGCAAGCTTTCGATAGAATGAAAGATTATCTATCGAAGCCTCCGGGTTTAGTTCCACCAGAACAAGGAAGACATTTGCTCTTGTATTTGTCTGTGCTAGAGAATGCCTTTGGCTGTGTTTTGGGACAACGTGATGAAACAGGGAGAAAGGAGCAAGCCATATACTTTTTGAGCAAGAAGTTCACACCGTATGAGGCCCGGTATACATTGTTGGAAAGGACGTGTTGCACTTTGAGTTGGGTTGCTCAAAAGTTGAGGCATTATTTGTCTACCTACACAACTTATTTGATTTCCAGGATGGATCCATTGAAGTATATCTTCCAAAAGCCCATGCCTATAGGGAAGCTGGCCAAGTGGCAGATATTACTAAGTGAATTTGACATTGTCTACGTTTCGTAGAAAGCCGTAAAAGGACAGGCTCTTGCAGACCATTTGGCAGAAAATCCTGTAGATGAGGAGTATGAACTACTGAAGACATACTTTCCTGACGAGGAAGTAGCCTTCATAGGAGAAGATATTGCCGAAGAGTACGATGGTTGGAGGTTATTCTTCGATGGAGCAGCAAACTTCAAAGGAGTGGGCATTGGAGCAGTGTTAGTATCAGAAACTAGGCAGCATTACCCTGTATCAGCTAAGCTTCGATTTCCTTGTACTAACAACATGGCTGAATATGAAGCTTGCATCTTGGGTATGCGACTGGCTGTTGACATGAAGTGCAGTCGTTACTGGTAATTGGAGACTCAGACTTGTTGATGCATTAAGTGAGGGGAGAATGGGCCACGAAGCACACGAATATCTTGCCCTATCTGCATTGTGTGCAAGAGTTATGCAAGAGGTTTATCAAGATTGAGTTCCAGCATGTTCCCCGAATACAGAATGAATTTTTGGATGCTCTAGCTACATTATCGTCGATGATCCAGCACCCTGATAAGAATTACATTGATCCCATTCCTATTCACATACATGAGCAGCCAGCTTATTGCTTTCATGTTGAGGAAGAACCGGACGGTGAACCATGCTATGTTGACATCAAAGGGTATCTGAAAAACGGGGCTTATCTTGAACATGCTACAAGCGTCCAAAAATGCACGATTCAGAGGCTAGCCAATCAGTTTTTCCTAAATGGAGAAATCCTTTATAGGAGGACTCCAGACTTGGGATTGCTAAGATGTGTGGATGCTAAAGAGGCAACAACTTTGATTGAGGAAGTTCACGCTGGAACTTGCGGACCCAACATGAACGGTTTCGTGTTGGCGAAAAAGATCTTAAGAGCTGGCTATTTTTGGTTGACTATGGAGACGGACTGTATCAAGTACGTGCAAAGATGTCATCACTTCCAAACCCACGCAGATGTGATTTGAGCTCCTCCCAACGAGCTTCATGCCACGATCTCGCCTTGGCCATTCGTAGCTTGGGGAATGGATATAATCGGCACCATCGAGCCTGCAACGTCTAATGGACATAGATTCATTCTGGTTGCAATTGACTACTTCACTAAATGGGTTGAAGCTACCTCTCACAAGTCCGTCACAAAGAAGGTGGTGACAGATTTTGTCCGTGACCATCTCATTTGCCGATCTGGGGTACCTGAATCTATTACTACTGACAATGGTGCTAATCTAAATAGTGACTTGATGAGAACGACGTATGAAAACTTCAAGATCAAGCACCGCAATTCTACTGCATATAGGCCACAGATGAATGGAGTCGTGGAAGCTGCAAACAAAAACATTAAGAGGATTCTGCGCAAGATGATTGACAACTATAGACATTGGCATGAGAAGTTGCCCTTTGCTTTATTTGGATATCGCACCACTCTCCGAACGTCTATTGGTGCTACACCTTATATGTTGGTATATGGTAATGAAGCAGTAATACCAGCTGAAGTGGAAATTCCTTCTTTGAGAATCATTCAAGAAGCAGAACTGAACGATGCAGAATGGGTGCAAAGTAGATTCGAGCAACTAGCACTCATTGATGGGAAAAGAATAAATGCAGTTTTCCATGGTCAACTCTATCAGAACAGAATGATCAAGGCCTTTAACAAGAAAGTTCGGCCAAGACTTTTCACGCCGGGACAACTGGTTTTGAAGCGGATTTTTCCACAGCAAGATGAAGCTGAAGGAAAGTTCTCGCCTAACTGGCAAGGTCCTTACATAGTTCACCGAGTGCTGACAGGAGGAGCACTTATCTTGGTAGAGATGGATGGTGAAGTCTGGCCCAAACCTATCAACTCAGACGCGATTAAAAGATACTACATTTAGATTGGGATTTTATTTCTTTTTGCTCTGTCATGTAACCTGAACTACGTTGGACCTGATTCCCGTTTAAGAGGGATACGTAGGCGTTCCTGTAGGACTCGGTCTATATCTTTATAAAATTTTCTTCTCCCCTTTTGTTAAAGGTTCTGGGTGATTCTGTTACATTTTCTATGTTGTTTCGGTTAACAAGCTGTAACTGGAGAAGAATTTTTGAGAGGACCTCAAAAATTCGCAACTCTCTGTCACTTGCAAGGAAGTCTATGTCATCTTCTATACTGGGGCAAAAATTTTGAGAAGGATCTCAAAATTTCGTCAAACGAGGTCAAGACGAGGTTCCGATTTACAAAAGGACATTGTACGGTTTTAAAATATGCCATGGCCCATGATTTAACTCAATTTTTCTATGTATTTACTTTACTTTTACTAAGTTATTCACCTTTTGTCCAAACTTTGTGCCCGAGCGTATGCTTGGATGGAGTGCAACAACAGGTGTCCAGCGAATAGAGAAGGCTACGGGATAGACACACAGATCAACCTCCCCTTTTCGAACTAACAAATTTTCTTTGAACGCAGAAATAACAGAAATGCAAAAGGCAGAGATGGAAAATGTCTTTTCACAAGGCGACATAGAGCTAAGTCATTCTTCCTTATGCCCCGACTTATTACCTTTCTATTCCATCATCCGAGCACTCAGTTGCATATCAAACCCGTAATATACACTTTAATATATGCATTTTTATGCATTCGAGCCCCGTATCGCATTTTGAGCCCCTGATATACATTTTATATATGCATTTGAGCCCATGGTATACATTTATATATGCATTCGAGCCCGTATCGCATTTTGAGCCGTGGTATACATTTATATATGCATTTGAGCCTATGGTATACATTTATATATACATTTGAGCCCCTGATATACATTTTATATATACATTTGAACCCGTGGTATACATTTATATATGCACTTGAGCCCCCTAATATACATTTCATATATACATTTGAGCCCGTTGTATATATTTATATATGCATTTGAGTCCATGATATATATTTATATATGCATTTTGAGCATGTGGTATACATTTATATATGCATTTGAGCCCTTGGTATACATTTACATATGCATTTTGAGCCCGTGGTATGCATTTTATATGCATTTTGAGCCCGTATTCACATATTGAGCCCATGATATATATTATGACGTCCATTTGAGTCTTTATTTGCATATTGAGCTTGTGATGCACGTGATATACACATTTTGATATACAGTTGAGCCCGCACCTGCATTTGAGCCCGTTAAGTCCGTTTATGCGTTTTGAGCCCGTTAAGCCTGTTTATGTATTTCAAGCCTATTTATGCATTTCAAGCCCGTTATTTGCATCTTAAGCCCGTTCATGCATTTCAAGCCCGTTTATGTATTTCAAGCCTGTTATTTGCATCTTAAGCCCGTTTATGCATTTCAAGCCCATTATTGCATATTAAGCCCGTTTATGCATTTTCAAGCCCATTTATGTACTTCAAGCTCGTTTATGCATTTCGAGCCCGTTATCCGCATTTCGAGCCCGTTATTTACATTTCAAGTCTGTTTGTGCATTTCGAGCCCGTTATTCGCATTTCAAGCCCGTTTATGCATTTCGAGCCCGTTATTCGCATTTTTGAGCCCGTTGTTGCATTCTGAGCCTTGTGATTTATTTGCATTGAGCCCGAATAAACAGAGCTTTCAACCGAATTATTGAGGCTCTCGAATAATTTACTTTCTTTGAATCAGCATTTCTTCCACTCATCCGAAGGCGTCATAGTCTAAAGGTATCATTTCATGGCCTGTGGACATCATTTCATCGCCTAAGGAAATTTACTTTCCAGTTCATCATGCTCCTAAGGCGTCATAGTCTAAAGACATCATTTTCATGGCCTGCAGACATCATTTCATGGCCTAGGGAATTTATTTTCTACTTATCATGCTCCTAAGACATCATAGTCTAAAGGCGTCATTTTTCATGGCTTGCAGACATCATTTCATAGCCTATGGAATTTATTTTGCATATCATGGCCCAAGACATCATGGCTTAGAGATATCATCCTTTTATCTCAAAGAAAACTTTCATCGTCTAAAGGGAACTTGCATCATGTTTAAATTTTTTGCATCCGTTTATTTTATGAAGTATTTGATGCACATGCTTTAGTTGTTTACACGAACATCGGAGGAATAACGAGTTACGAATAATAACGCCTCCCTACTTTCTTCTTTGAACCATATTCCCACCTGTTTATTTTTATAATGCATTCTAAATCGTGTTGATTCGTGCTACCCCATCTTTATTCAAGCCTCGTGTTGTCAATTTTTAGGGATCTCGTTCTTCGCTAAATCCAGAACTACACGCGGCCTGATTCTCGTGAGACCCGAGATATGTAGACGACTTGATACCAAAGTCTCGACCACAACATCTTCACAACCCCATCTCGTTTCATCTGGCCCTACCGAAAATTTTTCTTTCGATCGGACAAAATTGGCCACTAGGTCAACGTTCTTTTCTCAACAATTCATTCTTCATTACCGAGCAAAGAAGGGGCAGTTGTTGACACCCAATTTTGACCTCCCTACGCCTTTATATGCTGCTTATATATATATATATATTTATTTATTTTACGCAAATATTTGACTTACTTTATATTTATAAAATAATTTATTATCATAATATTGTGAAAATTATTTCAAGTTACATATATATGACTCATATTAATTTTAATTTTTGATATTAAATAATTATGTCGTATATAATATATTTCGTATTAATATGCACCCTTATTTTGAAATATATCCTTTACTTAATAAACTATTTACCTAATTTTACTAAATTTTACAAATTTATTTGCCTAATAATATTACTCGAATTTATAAATTATTTATGTTAATAATATAATTTTTTTAATAATCGATAACTTAATTTTGTTTTGTAGTCATAAAATTATTTATAAATATAATAATTTAATTATATGATATTTACATAAGTATGCTCAAATTTTGGATTTATTTATATTAATAATAATGTTTATATGATTTTTTCTATAATTTAAACTATTTTATTATTTATTATTAAATTATCTACAAGTGTAGTATATATTTATTAATTTAATAGCAGTTAAATCCAATTTCCTCTAATTTATTTAAATTCTAGCCATTTTCTATTCAATTTTCATTCAATTCATTTAAAGTTTAGTCACTTTCTGCTTCAATTTATGTCAATCTTAGCCACTTTTGATCAATTTTGGCTATTATTTAAATTCAATTCTAGCCTAAATTAATTCCTAACCCATGATCCATTCGCGACCCATGGACACTATCCATGACCTGACCCGAATTACACCCATTTAATGCCAGCCACTCATCCATTTTAATCGGACGACTCTAATTAATTCTAACTCATTTTCCTTATTTAATTACTTACCCCCCCCCCCCCAAACCCTAAACTCCCACTTTCATTTTCCCTCTATCTCTCTATAGTGCAGCCGCCCACCTCCCTCTCTCCCTCTCTCCATCTCCATCTTCCCCATCGCCGGAAAACCACCAACCCTCACCGGTCGCACCTCGCCCTCTCCTTTCCCCTCGCCCGTTGCTTCATCCAAACGACCACCACCATCACAAAAAAAAAAGATCCGTCCACCACTTCGACCGCACCAACCCGCCGGAGGAACCAACACCCGAATCTAGCCGGTCACCTCCTCCCACCGTAACACCATGCCACCACCCCCTTCTTCCTCTCCTCTCTTTCATTTCTTTTCTTTAACAGGAGAACACCACCAACTAACCTCCGACCACCTCCCGGCCGACGGATCCGCAGATCTGTCCGTAAATTTTTATTTATTTATTTATTTTATTTTTCTTCTTCTCCTTTATTTTATTTACGTATATATATATATATATATACTTTTTTTTCCTTTCTATCTCATTTGTATATAATAATATATAATAATAATATATAATAGATAGGTATATATAAGTAATATATAAAATAGATATGTATATATAAATATAATATATATATATATATATATATATATATATATATATTGTTATCCTTTTTGTTTCATTCATATAATAATATATAATTATATATGTATATAAATAATATGTATTGTTCTTCCTTTTTGTTCCATATATATATATATATAAATGTATAATGATAAGTATGTGTTAATTATTTAATCATGCACAGTTGATTAGTATGCTTGTTCATGAACTTTGTTCTTGTCACCCCTTAATCTGGCCGAATACGCTTGAAAAAAAAATCAGTATCCTTAGAATTTATGTATATCACCGCTCTTGTTGAAGAATTTTTATGAAAGTTGTTTATATGCGTGTATACATATATGTCACTGTTTAGTCGTTCATCTTGCCCTCTATCAGAAACTCTTGTATATATGTGTGTCCTGGCTTGCTTGCTTGGTATTTTTCTGTCAAAGTGTGCAAATTGAATTGCTAGTGTTATGGTGTTAATTTAATTAGGTTGTATATTCATATCAAAAATCATGGCTTGGCAAAATCCTACGATTAGTTCTTGTGATTGTCTTGACAGATTTTGATTAATGAATAAATTTGGTAATTTTCAGCTTTGTAATTTCTTAAACAAAGTTACATAATTAGTATAATCGAAATATGAATTTTATTTCTTAGTTTTAAAAACTCAAGTTACTTGTTTATTCATGGCAAGATTCGATGTTGTTTATAAGTATCCGTTGGACTATACATATTTGTCTCTTAATTTATTTCAATATTTCTCCTAATTGATTCCATTTGTTTTTCTCCCATATGCGTGGTTGTTAATTATAGGTTGTTGTTACTAATTTGCCTTATTAATTGGGATATCTTTTTATTTATTTATTTATTTGAGCTTTTAATTATTTATTCTTGGTAAGGTTTGACTCATATGATACATAGTCAATTGTTCCTAAGGCAAACATTCCCTGAATGATTGTTTCCTTCTTCGAATATTAGTGTAACTATGGTAAAATAGGTTTGTTCTTATGTCAGAATTTTGATAATTAAGGAAATGTGCCCCTTGATTGATTCTCTTTCCCTACAACTAATTACGGTTACATATTATTAATTATTTTAAGGCAAATTGACAGTCCAATCCTTTATTTTCCTTTAAATTGACCAGGACAGCTGATTACATGTTTATTTATGGTAAAATATTATTGGAAAAACCCATTTGATTGTTTATTTCTTTCCTTAATAGATTTAATACTAGTTTGCCATAATAATTATTGATTGGTTTTACACTGCTTTAATTTGATATTTTTAGAAGATAATTACTCTGACTGATTCTTTGCTTTTATTGGGTCATGATCAAATTTTTTTACTCCCTTTAATTGTTCGGATATTCTGAATATTGTTTATTTATGGAAAAAGTTTAATTAGTCCTAATCTTTTGATTTTTTTTTAATTAATTAAGGAAGTTTTTCTCTAATTGATTGCTGAAATTTTTCCCTTCCCTTTACCCTTTAGCTATAAAAACGATCCTACTCTCTCTTTTAAGATTCATTCGAACACGGTAAAAAAAATATATACTGTACTACTCTTTCTCTTTATTTGCTCTTCACTTTTAATTTACAAATACCTTTATACCGCCTCAACATGAGCACCGTTCGGAATCCATGAGATTCTCGTGATCTTGATGTGTTGAGTTCGGGTTCCGATCATTGAAAAGTTTTTTTGCTAAATTACTGACTGTTGCTTTGTTTCTTTCATTGATTAACCGGTTAGTTCACCTTTCTATCTTAATCTAAATTTCGTGCTATGTGAACTCATTGTTTGCATTAGATTTCACAAGTATGAATTTTACATTATGTGCATGTCTGCCATAACATAGCACAATCTTGTTGTATAGTTTTGTTTAACAGGTGAAGCGAAGAGTTTTCCGGGATTGGAGGGTTTATAATTTAGCTAATTTATTTTATACATATATCATGATGTATTTATTTATTTTATTTATTTTTATTTCTGTCGATGTGTAATAATGTAAACAAACACTGATTAATAGTGGGGTTTGTGTGTTTTTACCTTATTGCATCTAATTATTAAACTCACCTAGAAATTATGCCCATAAGAAATTAATTGAATCAACAATGTATGTGTAATTAAAAAACATGCCTATAGGATTTTCATAATGTATACGACGATAGAAATCATGTCTATAGGATTCCAAACAAATACAACTTGAAAATGTCTTACAGTCGAATCCTCGAAATACTTGCTCTTGGAAAATCATTTTAATGGGTAATCTATGTGACACAAAAATTCATGCTTCTAGGACTTTGAGTAAAATAAACGGCTGACGTCCGTAAGAATTATATGGTTAATTAGTTTAAAATATGCCTGCATAAGTTATACATCTTTGAATTTTATTGAATAGTTTGATGAATCTGCTTAAATGAAATATTTTTTTTTTGTGTTTAATCTTAAATTAATTCAGTAATAAGTCCTGTGTGAATGACTAATAAAATCTTTCTGTGCTACTTGTAACTGTCAGCCTTTCAAGAACTAGGCAAAACGCTGAAAATTGTTTAATCATAGTTTGTTTCTTGCAACAAATATTTAGGTAACACGACTGTTAGAGCAAATAAGTAAATATTGCTGCACCCACTGTGTTAATGTATTAATCAGAAATTATACTCATAGGTTAATATTAAAATAAAGTCAGCATATTTGCATTAGAGATCATGTTTATAGGATTCACTTGCAACCCTTTAGAAATCACGCTCATAGGTTTAAAAGAGGCCTGTCTGGAACCTTATATGCCAAGTGTTTTATTTACTTACTTGTTTGTTTGCGTTTATTTACCTTAACATCCTTAGGATTTTAGGCCAAAAATCCAAAATTGTTGTCCAATGCCTCTTGGACCTTAAGATTGGGGAGGGTAGGCAAATACTAGGACGTTAGTTTGTCACATAGAACGTTTTAAGTTAATAATTAATCAACTAGGTGGGTAAATGAGAAATGATAGTCTGTGCTCGCTGAATAATACGAGCAATCCAAAGGGTTGTGAAGTATTATTTAAGTTGCACGGGGTGATCCCATTAGGACAAACAACCCCTCTTAAATTTAAAACTACGTTAGGCCTGATTCCGTAAGGAATACGTAGGCGCCTTTACGAGGTTCGGCCCCATAGTTAAAATAATTATTTGTTCGGTTGTATTGATTTTGTGGATTTTTAATAACTTGTTCTATTTTATTATTGAAGCATTATTTTCTATTTTTTACTTTATCAGCAATAACTTTTGTGTATATTGATTAAAATGAGTTAAATTACCTTTAAATTTCATTCTGTCCAAATTCTTTCTTCTCGCTTGTCTAAACAAAGTTTAATTCTTCATTGTTTATCAACTGTTTTGAATACAAATAATATAGGTTAAAATCAATTTTTGGTGATCATTTAGTTAATTCCTCATTAATGAATCCAACCGGGAACCACCTTTGTGGACCTCGAAAGGTGCCTAATACCTTCCTTTCGAGGTAATTTAAGCCCTTGCCCGACTCTGGTGACTTAGATAATAAAATTTAACTTAGAACGGTGCCCTAACACACCTTAATCCATTAGGTGGCGACTCTTCAATTAAATAAAACCTTAAAGAGTTGTCACATGTTGTATCCCGCTTTCCGCGAGGAAAAATGGGGCGCGACAGTGGATTGAAGATGATCTCCTTTATTTCAAGGGGGGGGGGGGGAAGGGTTGCAGTACTTCTAGGTGGTGGGCTGCTTAGAGACTTGATGAAGAAGGTGCATGACACTACATGGGCTGGTCATTCGGGTGTGAAATGGATGTTAGCCTTACTGTCCCATGTTTATTACTGGCCGAAGATGGAAGATAATATATAAGCTTACGTAAAGACTTGTCTAGTGTGCCAATTGTATAAGACCGAATGTAAGAAGGAAGTAGGTTTAATGTAGCCTCTTCCAATTCCTGAAAGGCCATGGATGTATATTTCTGTGGACTTCATTACTAGTTTTTCAAAGGTTGACGGGAAGGCATTTATAATGGTGGTGGTAGACATATTTCGAAACACACTATCTTTATTGCTGCACCAGTTATATACTCGTTGAAAGTTGCTACTGATTTATCTTATAAGCATGTAGTTAAAATGTTTGGTGTGCCAGGTGACATTGTGAGTGATTAGAATACACAATTTATAGGTCGGTTTTGGACAACTTTGTTCAATATGATGGGGACTGATATGAAATATTCGATAGCCAATGATAATGCTCAAACTCATACTCCTAATGACGTTGTCAATGAAGAACCCAATAAAGGTTGGGGTCGAACCCACGGGAAATATGATCAAGATATAGATTAATGCATGTATTTAAGCTTTTAGGTATGTTATCTCCAAAAGGGGAGTTTATAAAACAATTATAAAACAGGATGGAAAATCGATTGTTGTTTATCAAGATTTACAATTAACTAGGGTAAGTGTTCCCCATGGTATCATAACTACTTTGGGTTTACACTCGTGATCTATCCCAATGCTTACTTGTAGAACTGATAACTAGGGTTCATCCAAATAACTGGTTTGTCCCTATTGGATGACTATATTCAATCACTGGTTAGGTCTCATGAGCGATTTTAATTCAACTATTATCAATTTGTTCCAAATTAACTATCCTATGACCGCAACTCAAGTGATACCATCACCCATAAAGATCAAGGCTTTGTTGTACTTCTCTTTTCCGAATCTCTACTTCTCTAGGTTCAAGCAAGTAAAGAATTTGGGCAAGTCCTAACTTGCGCTTCATTAAGAAATATTAAAGATGAAGAGAATACAATACAAGTGTTTAGCTTTGGTTTTGAATCACTTTGTGTAACCCTAGTTTGTTAATTCACCATGGTTCCCACAACCCTAGTTGTGGAGGTTTTAGCATCTCATGTTTGTAAGATCTTTATTAGCATTCAGAGAAAAAAATATAATTGAATACTTACAATGATGATTGAAAGAAAACCTACTTTGAATATTGCAAGAATTGATGAAGAAAAACTCAAGAATAATAAAGAAATTCCAAACAAGAAAATCTCTAAGACTTGAATCAATTGTTAACAACGTAAGAAAAACTCTATTCTTGACTCTCGTCGTGTCTACTCGTGCCTTTATTGTGTCTCTCTACTGAAAATAACCTAAAATGTATTTTACAAATAATTGGAACCTTCTCCGTAGTAAAAAGGAAAACTACCAAAAACTGTCGCCGCCTTCACCTGATAACGCTCAAACTCACACCTCCTAATGAAGTATGAAGCGGATGTTGTCAGTAAAGAACCTAACTAAGAGGTTGCAGTCGAACCCCTAGGGAATATGGAAGATCTAGACTAATACCGGTAAGTGAACTTGTTGGTAAGTTATCTCCAAACTGGAGGGTTTTGAAGAAAGCAATAGTAAAGCAAGATTATAATTGTGAATTAAATCAAGATTTGCAAATAACTGGGGTATCTGTTCCCCATGGGTTCATAACTGCTACGGGTATACACATGTGATCAATCCCAATGCTTACTTATAGAACTGATAACAAGGGTTCATCCAAATAATTGGTTCATCCCTATTGGATGACCATACTCAATCACTGAGTCATGCCTCATTAGCGATTTCAAACTAACCGTTATCAATATGTTCCAAATTTAACTCTACTATGACCACAGCTCAAGTTAATACAATGATCATCAAGATCAAGGCTTTGTTGTAATTCTCTTTTTCTAATATCTACCTCTCTAGGTTCAAGCAAGTAAAGAATTCGAGCAAGCCCTAACATTGTACACCTTTAAGAAATGTTTAATCATGAAGAGAATACAATACAAGCTTTGTGCATTAGTTTTGAATCACTTTTGTGCAACTCTAGTTTGTTAATCCATCATGGTTCCCACAACATCTAGTTGTGGAGGTTTTAGCTTCTCATGGTTGTAAGATTGTGATATGCATTCATAGACAAACACATAATTAAATACTTACAGAAATAGTTGAGAGAAAAACTTCTTTGAATATGCAAGAATATTCTCAAGAAAAATTAATAAAGAAATCAAGAATTGCTCCTAAGAAGTGTTGATCAAACATAAACTACTCAATTCTATGTTCTCTATTGATTATCTGTTTATTGATAATGAAAATAAAACATAAAAGGTATTTATACATACATCAGAAACCTTTTCCTAAGCTAACAGGGAGATTTTCCATAACTGGTGCCGCCTGTGTCACGACTGGTCATATGACCTGTAGCAAGATTGTACGGGTCGTAACTGCCTCTCATACGTCTTTGGCTTGCTGAAACTTTGGCTAAGTTTTGGGAGCTTGTACGGATCATACCTTCTTCCTACGAGTCGTACAATGCATCCATGGCTTGGTCCTGAGAAATCTGACATCTTCTGGAATGCTTCACGAGTGTTGTGGTACGACTGGTACCTTTTTGCCACGACTCGTACTGCCTATGGTGTCTAAAATTCCACCATGTTTTGAATAGTCACTGGAGCTCATCATGGCTCATGGTACGGGTCGTATGTAAGTGCTACGACTCGTGGATTCTACCCGTACCAAGAGGATGCCTTATGCAAATTCTCTGAAGGTTTCCACGACTCCAGTTACAGTCGTACCATCCTGGTACAACTCGTACTGAGAGCCGTATGTTGCCTTCTTCTCTATTCATCCTTCTTAACTTTATCACGGTTCTCAGTACGACTCATACAATCAAGATACGGCTCGTACTGAGACTGGTACTTTGACTGATTTTCTGCATTTTCAGGCTTCTTTTACACATCTTTGCTCCAACACTTATTTTCCCTGAATCAAAGTAAAAGTGCCTTATATCCATATAAACATACCTAAGTCCATGCTATTTTCTCAGTTTTAAGCATCGAAAGTGCTGTAAACTCACATCATATCAACACCCTCAACTTAATACTTTTGCATGTCCTCAGGTAAAGAAAAAGAAAAACTAAAACACGATGCTTAACTAGAAAATAAACCTAGAATACTACAGCCAATATCAAACAAAATTTGGACTATGACTCCAAAAGCTTTTGACCCTTTTCCCGAAGACCAAATTAGCACATGCACTACAAGAAACTACAAAGCATGATAAACAGGGATCAAGACATGTCATCTAGCTATTAACAAGTAGTCAAATCATCACCAATGCTTTTCACACAGACCACTGGTAAAGTCAAATACAAACCATGTACCCTCACAACAAAGAAGTCCCCCCCCAACAGATATAGCAAAATATATGATATGGGACTAAACAGGCAAGGCTATCACCCTCACAAAGAAGTTCCAAATACTATATATTGGATACCTTATGCTTACCCTTATTTTCTCTAGTTTGGTCTATCAGATGGTTAGGTTAGGATCACTGTAGGACTTGTTTTGTCTTGTATTTTAGGATTTCGGGTTGGGGATGGTAGATATAAAATCTTTTTAAGTGACTAAGCTCTTCCTTGCCACTACATACATGTGGCTCCACATTTTACTTACTTCACCCTTTTTTCCTTTTTTCCTTTTTTCCTTTTTCCTCCCTTTTCACCCTTTCTTATACACTTGTATGAGTGTGGTGTGTTTTTAAACTTTTTAATCCATTATTCTCTTATTTGAATTTTCGTTATCAAATTTTCTTTTCTTTTATCACACCACACCTCATTTTACACTTTTTTCTCTTTTCTCTCCCTTTTTCACCTTTTCGATTTTTATGCACCCCTGTTCAGCCACCCTCAACTGAGGCATCTTGCCTATATTGAGGTTCACAATGTCCAAGGAGGGACCAGGGCTAAAATAGGTTCATTATTAAAATGGGTAGATTAGTCGGTTAATCAAAGAAAAATAATTCATTTAAGGCTCAAAATCGGGATCAAGGGAGTCACATAATTTTGGTAAGGTCATTTAAGCTAAAGATGGGCTTAAAAAAATGATCTATGATCCTTTCCTAACCAACCATCCTAAAACCTATGCAAAGACTAACCAGGCAAGTTCTAGATCCTCTACACAGTATTGAACTAGGTATCAGACCTTACTCACTCATGGTACATGATTTATATTCATCTCTACCTGTCCGGTTTATTCATGGATTAACAAAAACTATACATTCTAATACACTAAATGATATCAAAAGATCCGCAGAAATCATGCATGCAGTCACAAGTACACAGCTAATTCATCAAAAAAATTTAAACAAGGTCAAATTTTTACAAATCCAAAACTAGTGCAATTTTTTGGCAAGGTACTCCTAAGTTACTTTCTAATAAAACAAAAATCACAAAAATAAAATCCTAAACATGCCGGTTCTACTAGATAGAATGTAAGAGGGAAAAGAAACACGACAGAAAAACCCTCGGACGAATAAAAAAATACAAGCACACCTCTTCCCCTTTTTAAGAATCATGCTTCATCCCCAAAGCATAAAATACAAGAACAGAGAGAAGAGAACGTACCTGTGGCACTCTAAGCCCTCCTGTCATCCTGTGGAGAAGATACCTCCGCTGTAATCGTGGCACTGACGGCGGGTGGCACACTCACTGGTGGAACAATAGGGGGAGTAGTTACACTCTCAGTAGTCTTGACCGTCTCTACGGCCTCCGAAATAGTCGGGGTTGAATGTGGCTCGCCCATAGGGTCCCTGCAACTAGCAAGCTCGGGCTGGTCCATGGTGGAGCTACCCGTTCCTCTAGTTCGCTCCTGCAGCTCTGACATGTGTGAGTCATAAGTCTACAGACTATCCACTCGTGCCATCTTCCGTTCTCTTTTGTCTTTCTTCTTTCTCTTTTCGGGGTCTCATCTCCAACATCCTTAGAGACCCTCTTCTTCCCTTTCTCTTTACTCGGTAAGTGGGCTCCTAGTAGGTCGCCAAGTCAAGCTCCTCCTCAATATCTGCATCAAAGTCAGGAAGAGTGGGGGCTAGTATGACTGCCGGCTGTCATGATGACAACTCTGTCACTTGTCTCCAAAGAGCCCCCAACTTCTCACGGAGGATACCTGTATCTGTCTGCTCTGCCATGCTCCTGTTAAATCGACTCTCACACCCGTCGAGCCTGGAATGCAAGGCTTGTGCGGCTGTTTTATCTCTGGTTTCACCCAGGGCTTGACATTCTCCATCATTGCTTGAATTTTTCTATTGGCCATAGTCAGTTTTTTGGCCAACTTCTGGAGAAAATCCTGGGGCACTAGGACGTACCCTGCTGGAGTCTAGCTTAGTAGGCTGGGTAGTGGGTGCAGCAGAAGTGCTGGGAGCAGCCTCTGAATTTACCGGCATCTGTAGCCGGTATCTCACTCTGCTCCTGTGAGGTGGAGGAATTCACCTGTGCGCCCCTAACTAACTGGGTTAGTGGAACTGCTGTGGGAAGTCAAGCCCGACTCACCGGGTTTATCTCATCCCGGATCAGGCCAATATTTGCTGTCCTTTGTCCGCCAATCATCCGCTTATCACTCCTATGCACTGTGATACCTGCCTCCATGTTTGTCCGCCAATCATCCGCTTATCACTCCTATGCACTGTGATACCTGCCTCCATGCACAATCTGAATACGAGGCTCGGGAATGGGATAGTAGTGCTCAATCCCATAGCCCGATCTCGAATCTCCACAACAATAACTCTTGGAATGTTGATGGGGTATCTGGACATGATACACGCCACAAAAGCTGTTCTTTCCGTACTGAGGGTGTTATCATTAACTGTCGGTGCCAATCGGTGTTGCACTAAATCCAATAGGCCTTTGTTATGAAGTTTAAATAATTCTTCCTGACCTATTTGCCGCTAGTAACCCATTCTGTCTCGTCTCTGTCCTCAGCAATCACACCGAACAACCACTGCATCTGTCTCCTCCTCTCATCACGGGTGAGCTGCTTGATCTGTTTTAGTGCTTCCACCTAATACTCATATTCTGGCGTGGCATGCGGAGGTATGAATTGGGCTCATATAGTATCTGATAAATGGTGCGCTCAGATATATCGATCTCTCAGCCTCTGACCATAACACTCTCCAGTTTGGACTGATCTTTCAATTTCTTCCCCTCTTTGGCCTTCTATCCATGGTTTCCAAATAGTTGGCATAAAACTTATGGACAATTTCTGAATTATACTAGTCCGGCATCCAAACCATCCACTTGAAGCCGTAGAAACTGAATATCCGCTTCATGTCCTCTATCTCGTTCAATGCATTTGTGAGGATCCGCGACTCTTCTTGAATGCTCCACATAGGCTAATTTTTGGCGGTGAGAGAAATTCCCTGCTCATATATCTCTTGAGCTCCTGGCACTTTCCACCAGATAGTGCGGTTCTCCAGCGGAGTCTTCTCCTGCTCCAAACTTGGTGCCTCCTCATCAGATTTAGCAGCGCCTCTTGCATCTCTGGATTAGGCCTTTTCAGCCCCTTCATCCTCATTTGAGCCGCTGCCTGACTCTTAAGCTTTTTCTTTGGCTCCCCCCTCAGACTGGGGAGCACCGGTTGATGTGGCAGTGGCCGCCACGGCTTATGATTTGGACTTCACCCTAGTGCTTCGAGTCCCATCTTTGTCTGAAGGGTCGACCCTATACTCCTCAACTGAACCACTAGGGGAGTCACCTGCTTGCTCGAACTCGGAGATCTCATCAATCAATTACCTCCGAGCAGTTGCCTTAGATACCTTACGCTTTATCGTCATTGTACCTGTAGAGAAAGAGAGTTAGAGTTCCATGTGTGAGAAAAAGAAATCAAGAAATAAGTTCCTCTGTAAATTACCTTGAGTCAACAGTATGGGTCATACCCTGGAGGTACGATTCACACTGAGACCCATAATGTCTCAGATTAGTGTTATGACTTTGAGGTACGATTCGTACCACGAGTCTTATGAGGATGCCCCATTTAAAACAACTTATCTGTATTTTTCCACGACTCATGGTATGACTCGTAAGTCGATTCCACGAGTCGTAGGTAGGATCATACTATCACTTGTGGAATTGACCCTATTCTGGTTCTAGGTACGGCTGCCAATTACGACTCATGGCAGTAAACCACGATTCGTACTGGGATTCGTACCTTGTGCTCATTTAAATTTGGGCTTGGGACAGTTGCAACGACCCATCCTATGAGTCGTAGTATCAAAACATGAGTCGTAGAAAGGCATGTGAAGCCTGTCCCTTCCTCAATTTTGGTTCAGTTACAGGGAGTTCTATTTTAAGTTTTGGGTACTCAGAATTCCCAAGGTTTAGGTATGTATTCTAACCCATTTTATAATTACTCATTTCTCCCCTTTTTAGTCACTACCTGTAACTCAATTTTGACTAGTATAATGCGCAAGTTCGATAATTTCAAGTTCTTCCCCAGTCGTTCATGGCTTAATCACACCCTTGGTCATTGTCTTCTTTGAATATTTCAAGCGATAACTAAGTCTTTTCTTTTTATTATTGTCCATGCCTTGCATGGTTCATAGCCATAGTAGGTACTATGACTCATACAATGGAGTTACGGTTGGTAGGACCAACCATACCCAGAACTCATGCACTAAAATATTCTCTGCTTCTCACTGCGACTCGTACTACAGTTCGTACAACCCTATTACGGGTCGTACTGAGACCCGTAGTATCTGCCTGTTCTGCACCTTTTTTATGCCACCTATTTTTGTTTCCCCTGCACACTTGAACACATATTAGTTGATTAACTTGGGTTGCCTCCAAAAAAGCGCTTGATTTAATGTCATCGGCATGACGCTGGTGGTTCGGTTACTCGGAATTCACCAACCCACCACTTGGGTTGCCTCTCAAGAAGCACCTGATTTAACGTCGCAGTATGACGCAAGTCTCTTGACTACTCAGACTTCATCAAGAAACTCAGATTCATCTTCTATTGTTGAGACTGCTCTATATTTCTTTGGTTGCTTCATTAACTGGCAGACATTGAAGGAGACCTCTTCTTTCTTTAGTCTGAACTTCAACTAACCAACCTCCACATCTACTATGGTCCTCCCAGTAGCAAGAAATGGTCAGCCCAAAATGATGGGGACCTCAAAATCAACCTAACAATCAAGAATCATGAAGTCTACTAGGAATATGAATTTGTCAACTTTGACAAGCACATCACACAGGATCCCCACAGGCTTCTTCACAGTTCTGTCGGCCATCAGTAGCCTCATGGTAGTCGGTGTGGGGGCTTCCAAGCCCAATTGCTTAAACATAGCCAATAACATTAGATTTATGCTTGCTCCCAGATCACAGAGGGCCCTTACGAACTCAACATCGCCAATTGTACATGGAATAGTAAAAGCACCTGCATCTTTCCTTTTCTGGGCCAGGACAAATGAGGCTATGGCACCACAATGGTATTGTAACACCCCGAAAGTTTTTAAGATCAGACCGAAAACTTAAAGAAAGAATTTAGAGGAAAAGTGAAAATTTCACCTCAGAACGAGTCGTGGTACGACTTGTTAGGTGATCCAATGAGTCATGGTCAGACTCGTGGCAAGTAGGCAAGAGGTGCAAGTGAAGGGGTCCCTGGTAGTGGTGGCAACGGATGACCCGATGAGTCGTTAGGTGAAACAACAACCCGTCGTGTTGGTCGTTGGAAGGATTTAAAGGATGTGGACTAGTGTCAATGACGAGTGGACATGATGAGTCATCCAGTGAAGTAACGACTTGTCAGGTCAATCGTGGGAAGGAGGAGTAGGATTTTTGGGTTTAGTGATAACTGAAGGAGTAACTAGTTGTTAAGTCAAATAACAACTCGTGAAGTCAGTCGTTGGTAGATTTGAGGAATTTTTGAGAAAAGTTCCAGTGCACTCCACTACTCGGCACCACGAGTCATTCTCAACCCAACGACTCATGGAGTGCCTCGTGTGGATTGGCAGATGGATTTTTCATGCAAATTTTCAAGGGTATTTTCATAAAATTCTATGCTTCTAACTCGTAAAATACATTGTTTTGAGTATTAGATGGGACGTTTTAAGGGGTTCATCCAGCATAATCCCTTATTCCTTCAAAAATACCCTCTCAAACGCTTCTTCCTCCCCTCTCTCAAGACTCAAGGATTCACCTAGGGTTTCTTTAAAGGCTTCAATGTTCAAGTGCAAGTGGGAATTCCTTCTAATAAGGTATGTGGGTTTTCAACAAGGACATCCTTTCATCCTTGTGCCCCATACATTTTATACTACAAACTCAAATCCTTTAATTCTAGAAAAGCATGTTATAGGGTTTCAATTTATGCATGAATTCTGATACGTTCTTTTTGAATTCTAAGACCCATTATGATTAATAGTCATATATTCTTATAGGATTACCTTCAGGATCTCGAATTACGTACTTAATATGGGAAATGCATGATTATAGAATTTTCACCATGAGATAGCCTAGAACGTTGAATGGGATTTCATTAATTATTCACATGCTCTTCTCATGAACTTGTATCCATGTCTAAAGTATATGAAGATCGTATGAATTCTTTTAATTCTAGAACATATGTTGTAAAGTATGTGTTGAAGCATGAGTCGATCATATGGGTTCCATAAATCTAGAATATATGATTTAATATATATTTTGAGATACGATTAGAACTTAGGGGCTTGGGTGAATATGAAATACGTATATGCCTTCATTATATTTTCGAGTATGTGTTAAAGTATGATTTGGACCTATGGATCTTACATGAATCTAGAGTATACGCCATATGTAATGAACATAGAATTTAAATATTGTGGATATGTTTAAAGTATGATCGGATCCTATAGATGTCTCATGAATATAGAATGTATGATTTAAATGATGATTCAGGACTATGATGATATGAATTATGATGATAAAGCATTAGAATGATCCTTCAGACTTTTAGGCTTGTTGTTAGTTGAAAGTAGCCTTAATCAACTCTAAATGAATTCAGAATAATGTAATTAGTTGAATGCTCATGTACATGATTAGCTAAAGTAACTTAGACTAGATGAATGACGTCAGACTAGTGACCTCCATGTTCTAGTATAATCGGGACTCTCCATAGCAGAGAATGTTTCCCTTAGCCAGTCAGGGACTCTCTGTAGCAGAGAATGTTTTCCTTAGTCAGTCAGAGACTCTCATTAGCTGAGCATGTTTTCCTTAGCTAGTCAGGAACTCTCCATTGCAGAGAATGTTTCCCTTAGTTATTAAGGGACTCTCATTAGCCGAGAATATTTTTCTTAGTCAGTCAGGAACTCTCTATAGCAGAGAATGTTTCCCTTAGTCAGTTAGGGACTCTCATTAGCCAAGAATGTTTCCCTTAGTCAGTCAGGTACTCTCCATACTAGAGAATGTTTCCCTTAGTCAGTCAGGGACTCTCCATAGCAGAAAATGTTTCCCTTAGTCAGTCAGGGACTCTCCATAGCGGAGAATGTATCCCTTAGTCTACGATATCAGTTCAGATCATATCTATATAATTCCAAATTTCAGTTAAAATCAGTTTAGCAGGATTCAGACTCAATTATCAGTATATAGTTAGTAAAGTATATGATGTCAGTTACAGCTTCAGTTCTTCTTATATGTACATTATATGACCCTTATGCATTAGTTTGACTATACTTCAGTAAATGTTTTCAAAATAAGGCTTCATGTCAATACATGTGTTTATCCAAACAGGGTTATTGCATTTCCACTCAATTTTACATTCAGTTACTTCCCTCTTGTGTACTTGCATGTTTAGTTTACTTACGCTTCCTGCATACTTAGTACATTCCAAGTACTGACCACATACTTTATGTGTTATATTATTTCATCATATAAATTCAGGTTTTCAGACTCGGACGCATGGTTATATACACTACATTTTCACCTCAGTTGCTTGTGGTAAGTCCTCATCTCCCGAGAATGCGATCCATGTTTTCTATTTTATTATGTTTCAGTTTTCAGACTTTTAGAGTTAGTTGGGGGCTTGTCCCAGCAACTCATCTATTTAGTCGAGGCTTTCAGACTTGTATAGACAAATTCATCTTTATATCAGAGTTTTATGAGATTTATTATTTTGGATTTTAAATTAGACTCTTTCAGTTAGCTTCCGCTTAATTTTGATTTCTGTTAATTTTATTCTGATAGTGTTATGCTATCATTATTCCATGGGTCGACTTGGGGCCTCTTGGGGTTCCTTTTACCGTGTCTCGATCCGGACCTATGTTCGAGTCATGACAAACTTGGTATCATAGACAGGTTTCGAGTGTCCTAGGGTGTCTGAAAGTTGTGTTAAGTAAAGTCTTTTTCGTGAGTGTGAAGCGCACCACACTTATGATGAAGAGGCTACGAGATGTTTTAGGAATGTTCCCTTTTCTTTATTATTCTTATCGTGCGTAGAGTACGAAATTCGAATAGTTTCTCTCCTGACTCGTGCTTTACGCGCTCACAGATAATGCCTCCCAGACGAGCGAATGGAAGAAGAAATGGTAATGGGAGTAAGCCAGTCCCACCAACTTCAAGGGATCCCATGTTCGGGCAACTTATGGATGCAGAGCTTGGGTCGCTTTCCGAGTGTTGATATGAGCCATGACCACCCAGCTTAACCGACAGATTATCGTGCCAACTAACCCTTCCGGGGAGGCGGCAGCTACTAGGGTTCAAGACTTCACGAAGAGGAGATCATCTAAGCTTGGTGGTTCATATATCGATGGAGAGTTTAAGGGGGGAGAAAGGAGGAATAAAAGGCCCAGGACCGAAGACTTGAAGAGTTCCCAGCAAGGGTCAAGTAATGGGAGTCACTCTCAACCCCAATAGAGGTCTTTAGCTTAGGTTAGGGGAAATATGCTCAGGGTGAGGGAGATTACTTATTCAGTTTACAGGCGCTGCGAAAAGAACCACCTAGGAAGGTGCTTGGTGGGTTAAGATGTTTGCTTCTATTGTGGTCGGCCCGACCATAAACACAGAGATTTTCCAACAGCCAAAATAGGGCAAAGGTAGAGCCTCAGTCATCCCTTCTTCAACCTTTTCAAGTCGCTCAGCTTGCAAGAAATGTGGAAGGAGCCACCCCAGAAACTGTTTTCTTGGTAAGGAAGGATATTTTGGATGTGTTCAGTCAGGCCATAGAATAAAGAATTTCCCTCTAGCCAGATGTGGGAAGACTCAGTCCACCATTCCAGTAGCTCCGATAGCTTGCCCATCTTAGCAGGGCACAATATTCAGTGTTGGTGGCAGATAGCTCCAAACATAGTCACAGGTATGTTATGAATTTCTCGTGTTACCTTTTTGCATGTTGCTAGCCCCAAAACTCCAGTACTGAATAAGAAGCTCTTGTGATGTTTGTTGAGAAGAAGTTGTTGATGTATAGTGTAAAGTAGCTTTGAGTATGAGGTTTACAGTAAATGTTGGGGGTGGAGGAGACATCAAGAGTTAGTGGTTTAGCCCCAACCTTAAGAAAGATCCAAGAGCCTTAGAATGATGGCTTAAAGCTAAGGGGGAGATGGTAAGTATATGAGACAAGACAGATCATGAATATGCTAGTAAGGGAGTTCCAGCCCTAATGGTTGCGGTATGTCAATCCCTTTAGGTTAATATAAGTCCTCTTGTATTTCCATTGAAGCTATGCTTTATCCATTCCTATGTGAAGACTTCAAGAATTTCTAAGTAGCCGCTTCAGACAGCGATGCCAGTATTACCCTATAAATCCTTAAGGCTCATCTTCATGTTATGAGCCATCTATGTCTGCTAATTCATGTCTTCCAGTATGTTTAGCTCGAATCTAGTCTTTAAAAGTTGCTTAGTATCTAGTAAAAGAGGGTACCTCATATATGTGCTCAGTTTTAGATGTGCGTGAATAACTGGTGCCCAGGAATTCCTTACTTTCTGTTAGACCAAATATCATGAATTCTAGTTCAGTATCAGAAAGCGATTTGAGAATGATGACTCAGTCCATATCACCTCAGTGCCAGTTAGAGGGAAAGAATCTTCTCAGTGTCCTACCTAGTTCCATGTCAGTTCCATGTCTTTCAGTCCCTCTCATGTCTTAGCATGCATGTATGATTCATATATTTAGTTTAGCTATGTAGGATCATCTCGGAGTCAGATACTCCATCAGTTTCAGTTGTAAATGTTCCGTATTTGGGATATTAGTTCTTTCCCCTGTTTTCAGCATGTGTAACCAACATTCGAGGGTGAATGCTCCCAAGGGGAGATATTGTAACACCCCGAAAGTTTCTAAGATCAGACCCCAAATGTAAAGAAAGAATTTAGAAGGAAAGTGGAAATTTTGCCTCAAAGCGAGTCGTGGTACGACTCATTAGGTGATCCAAAGATTCACGATCAGACTCGTGGCAAGCAGGCAAGAGGTCTAAGTGAAGGGGTCCCTGGCAGTAGTGGCAACGGATGATCTGACAAGTCGTTAGGTGAAACAACGACCCGTCATGTTGGTGGTTGGAAGGATTTAAAGGATGTAGACCAGGGTTGACGATGAGTGGACATGATGAGTCGTCTGGTGAAGTAACGACTCGTCAGGTCAGTCATGGGAAAGAGGAGAAGGATTTTTGGGATTTAGTGATAATGGAAGGAGTAATGAGTCATTAAGTCAGATAACGACTCATGAAGTCAGTCGTTGGTAGATTTGAGAAATTTTTTAGAAAAGTTCCAATGCACTCCACGACCTGGAACCATGAGTCGTTGTCAACTCCACGATTCGTGGAGTGCCTCATGAGGACTGACAGATGAATTTTTCCTATGAATTTCCAAGGGTGTTTTCATAAAATCCTATGCTTCTAACTCCTAAACTACGTCATTTTGAATATTAGATGGGACTTTTTAAGGGATTCTTCTAGCCTAATCCCTCATTCCTTCAAAAGTACCCTCTCAAACTCTTCTTCCTCCCCTCTCTCAAGACTCAAGGATTCACCTAGGGTTTCTTTAAAGGCTTCAAGGTTCAAGTGCAACTGGGAATTCCTTCTAATCAGGTATGTGGATGCTCAACAAGGACATCCTTTCATCCTTGTGCCTCAAACATTTTATACTACAAACTCAAATCCTTTGATTCTATAAAAGCATGTTATAGGTTTCAATTTATGCATGAGTTCTCATACGTTCTTCCCAAATTCTAAGACCCATTATGATTAATAATCATGTATGCTTATGGGATTACCTTCAAGATCTCGAATTACATACTTAATATGGGAAATGCATGATTATAGAATTTTCACCATGAGATAGCCTAGAAAATTGAATGAGATTTCGTTAATTATTCACATACTCTTATCATGAACTTGTATCCATGTCTAAAGTATATGAAGATCGTATGAATTCTCTTAATTCTAGCACAAATGTTGTAAAGTATGTGTTGAAGCATGAGTCAATCATATGGGTTCCGTAAATCTAGAATATATGATTTAATATATATGTTGAGATATGATTAGAACTTAGGGGCTTGGGTGAATATGAAATATGTATTGCCTTCACTATGATTTTGGGTATGTGTTAAAGTATGATTTGGACCTATGGATCTTACATGAATCTAGAGTATACGCCATATGCAATGAACCTAGGATTTAAATATTGTGGATATGTTTAAAGTATGATATGATCCTATAGATGTCTCATGAATGTAGAAAGTATGATTTAAATGATTATTTAGGACTATGATGATATGAATTATGATTATAACGCATAAGAATGATCCTTCAAACTTTTAGGCTTGTTGTTGTAGAAAGTAGCCTTAATCAACTCTAAATGAATTTAAAATGATGTACTTAGTTTGAATGCTCATGTCTCTAATTAGCTGAAGTAACTTAGACTAGACGAATGACGTCAGACTAGTGACCTCCATGTTCTAGTATAATCGGGACTCTCCATAGCAGAGAATGCTTCCCTTAGTCAGTCAGGGACTCTCCATAGCAGAGAATGTTTCCCTTAGATAGTCAGGGACTCTCATTAGCCGAGAATGTTTTCCTTAGTCAGTCAGGGACTCTCCATAGCAGAGAATGTTTTCCTTAGTTAATCAGGGATTCTCATTAGCCGAGAATGTTTTCCTTAGTTAGTCAGGGACTCTCATTAGCCTAGAATATTTCCCTTAGTCAGTTAGAGACTCTCCATAGCAGAGAATGTTTCCCTTAGTCAGTCAGGGACTCTCCATAGCAGAGAATGTCTCTCTTAGTCTATGATATGAGTTCAGCTCAGCTCTTTATAATTCTAGATTTCACTTAAAATTAGTTTAGCAGGATTCAGACTCAATTATCAGCAGATAGTCAGTACAGTGTATGATGTCAGTTATAGCTTTAGTTCTCAGTATATCTACAACACATGACCCTTATGCATCAGTTTGATTATACTTCAGTAAATTTTTTTGAAAAAATGTTTCATGTCAATACATGTCTTTATCTCAAACAGGGTCATTGCATTTCAGCTCAATTTTGCATTCAGTGAAGCATTCAGTTACTTCCCTTTTGTGTACTTGCATGTTTAGTTTACTTACGCTTCCAGCATACTTAGTACATTCCAAGTACTGACCGCATACTTTATGTGCTATATCATTTCATGATATAGATTTAGGTTTCTAGACTCATCCACGTGGTTAGATACGCTCCATTCCCACCTCAGCTGCTTGTGGTAAGTCCTTATCTCCCAAAGACACGATCTAGGTTTTGTATTTCATTATGTTTCAATTTTTAAACTTTAGGAGTTAACTGGGAGCTTGTCCCAGTAACTCATCAGTTTAGTAAAGGCTTTTAGACTTGTATAGACAGATTCAGCTTTGCATTGGAGTTTTATGAGATTTATTGTTTTGGGTTTTAAATTAGATTCTTTCAGTTAGCTTCCGCTCAATTTTGATTTCTGTTAGTTTTATTCTGATAGTGTTATGCTATGATTATGCCATGGGTCAACTTGGGGCCTCTTGGGGCTCCTTGTCCCGTGTCTCAATCTGGGCCTATGTTCGGGTCGTGAAAGGTGTACATTATCAACGGGCTCATAGCTCACAGACCTCTTCTTCGTCACAAAGTCCTTCATAAACTTAGCATATCCCGGCATTTGTTCCAATGCCTCAACCAATGGTATGTTCACAGTTAATTGTTTGAGCATTAACAAGAATTTCTGAAACTTACCATTCTCCGCCTTCTTCATTCTTTGTGGGAACGGTGGTGGTGGACGCAGAATAGCCTTGTAAATTTGCATTGCTCCTTGTTCCACTTCAGGCCCTTTTTCACCAATTAGGACCTCAGGAAACTCAGCATCCTCATTATTGTCACGCCCCACCTTAGGATTATTGAGACCTAGATTGACCTGGATGGACATAGGCACCTCTGGTTCTTGCCAGTAACTCAAAGTCAAGAAAACAATGAGCTATATCTCGGCTGTAAACACAGCCCCAGGCCGACAAGGCCATGAAACACTTGTAAAGGAAAGTAGCTAACCAACAAACAAGGCAATAGGAGGGATCCTATGCGGGCCGACAAGACCACCATGCTGTCTAGTTATAATAAAAAAATCGGTAGCCATACTCATACTATGGCCGACAAAGCCTCTAACTAACCAGCTACACTAGGTCCCACATGGTCAACACTCAAAATATAATATACATAGGCCCCACACAGCCAACAACAACTAACAATTGAGAAACTGTAGCCTGCAAGCCTCTAAGAGTGGAATAATAGTCAGGATAGGGCCCCGACCTACCCAAAAGTTGTACAACAAAAGAATAAACCTTCTCTAACTATTAACTCCGGAGAAAAGGAGATGACTGAACTATTAACTCTGACTGGCAACTAGGAAGGTCCTGAACCACGTCTATCCGCACCTGCAGGCAAGTAATGTAGCATCCTAAAGATGAGCGTCAGTACAACATGTACTGAATATGTAAGGCAGTAATGAAAGCTGAATAAAGCTAATAGAAGAACTGAAAGTAATCAATAAAGAGGATAAGAATTTAACTTGAATAACCTCACAATCTAAACTATAACTAGTAAGTATATGTACAAACAAGAACCTGACCGGGCCCCCATAAGCCTGGAAGTACAACCAACATAGAATAACCAACCTAGGCCCCCATAAGCCCCAAAAAGTACAAACAATGCACACCCCTCTTAGCTAGACTACTATAGGTTCATAGGCATGCTGTAAATCAGGTATACTCGGCCTCTGAAGCTGTATCTGAGCCTGGTATGCTCATGCATTTGGGTCTGAGCCATCTGGGCTACTATAGCTATGTCTGAGCCATCTGGGCTCCTGTAACTGTATCTCAGCCGTCTGGGCTCCTATAACTGTATCTAAGCCATCTAGGCTCCTATTTTATTTAGGTCGTCTGAGCTCTTGTAACTGTATCTGAGCCATCTAGGCGCCTGTAACTGTATCTGCATGGAACTAAGTACTGTGTCGCCAACTACGCCTTATGCTACTTAGTTTAGAAATATAGGCCAACAGTTGCCCTCAAGCCTCTGTGGCCTCGTGGTGGTAACAAGATGCCTACTAATCCTTCTAATCGGTAAACAACTGAACAGGAAGCTCCTGCGTTGCCTCTGGCGATAGCGAAAGCTAGATTTAAACCTCCTGATCTTGGGCAAATTTATATGCCCAAGTGATACTCAAAAGTACCATTTTAGCCTTGTTTATCTACCAATGTGTATATATTTTCATGTAATTGGTAATAAAATGTGAATTTATACTAACCAACATGATTAGCATTGTTTTGCAGGTAAAATGTAATTTCAGAAAGCTAAAATGCATGTTGGAGGATATCGGAGTTAGACTTGGATGCGAGCAAGGAACAAGGCATTGGACAGCATGAAATAAAGGGGCTCCGCGATGGAGCCGTGTCACGCTGCCATCGCGGAGGCCTTCTGCCTGGATAGGGAAAATTCGCCCAAATTCCAGAGAGGGTCCGCGTCTGGTCCGTGGCACGGTGTCATGGCTCCGCGTTGCACGCCGTGCCATGTTGGGCCTTAATTCCTGGACCCCCAAATTCCAGTGAGGGTCCGCGTCCGTAGCGTATCACCGAGGCAGTGCTCCGCGATGCACTCCGTGACACGTTGCTTGTTATTCCGGGAAAAATTTTCACTAGTATAAATAGAACACTTAGGTTCATTTTTCAATATTCTGACTTGGTGGAGCAAGGACGTGGGTTACAGGCAGTTGAGGGACGAAAATATCAGGGTTTTTTCTCTCTTTCTTTCTTCTTTAATTCAATTGCTTGTATGATTAACACTCATTTTAAGATGTTTAATCCACAAATGAGTGGCTAATTCCTCTCCTTGTTGAGGTTATGAACAATTGTGATGAAATTTGATCATTGATTCTTTGGTTTTTCATCTTTTCTTCCATGTTGTTCTATTAATTTTTGTTCTTACTGCATTAATGTGTGGTCTACGTTAATGTACATCTAAAAAGTCCGATTTCACTCGAGAGAGCAAGAAATTGAAAAGTTGTGAATTAATAGGATATGTTCTTTACTTGGTTTGGGAAAATTGAGTCTTGATTTTCTTTCAGGATAGAAATATACCTGAAAGTCGTATTAGTCAAATTAGGAACTGGGTTTGTATGGCTAGAACATGAATTGCATTTAATCACAGAAATGTAGGTGGATGGTTCATGATTCTTAAGTGAGGTTAAATACGAGAGTTTTAATCTCTTGGCAATAGTTCTTGGCTAGCAACTGGAGCCTGGAGGAAAAGATTAATCAAATTATGATGATAACTAATTTCATTACATGTTCGTTTAACCTCAGCATGCTCTCATTCATAGTTCAGATTCAAAGTAGATAATTGTTTTTAGCATTAGTATAAAAATTATAAAACAAAATATCAAACTTTTGGTTACACCATTGTATGCATTTTTAGAAGTAAAATATAGTACACTTGAGCAAATTGCACTTCATCCAAGTCTCTGTGGGATCGATACTTGGCTTACTAAAGCCACTTACTACTTGTTTGACCACGTGCACTTGCGTGTCATTTTATATACCCACAAAACACCCAAAAAAGTTTTTGGCGCCGTTGCCGTGGACTTGGCAATTGGTGAATTTGTTTTAAGTGTTAATTTACTGTATTTTTATTTTCTTAGTATTGACAACTTGGTCTTAGCCTGTATTTTGCAGACTTAATTGTTGTTGAACGCTGGCAAGAGACAAGGAGCTGGTGGAATCGTATATAGATCCAGAAAGAATATTTCACAGTAAACGGAGAGAAGCTCTACAAAGAAAGTTGTAGTTGCTCAGACAGACGATCATGGAGCAACAACAGAATCCACCAGTAGTACGGGCAGTGTTAGTGCCCGAAGAAGCAGAAGCTCGGTCGGTTCGCAAGGTGGCAATCTCACATGCCAATAATGTTACATCTACTATCCGCAAACCTGAGCTAGGAGGGAGATTTGAACTTAAATAGAATATGGTGCAGTTGTTGCACACTAGCGGGCAGTTTACCGGTCTCCCTCATGAAGATCCACAACAGCATCTCCAAAATTTTTTGGAGATAAGTGACACTTACATCCCCGCTGGAGTGTCATCAGACTATGTCCGGCTTACATTGTTCCCATTCTCATTATTGGGAGAAGCCAAGAGGTGGTTGAAAGCTGAGCCACCGAATTCTATTTCTACGTGGGATGATCTTGCACGGAAGTTCTTGATAAGGTTTTTTCCCTCCGGTAAAACAGCAAGACTTAGAAGTCAAATTCTAAGTTTCAAATAGAGAGAGGGAGAAAATTTATATCAGGCCTGGGAGAGATTCAAGTCCATGATGCGGGATTATCCTCATCATCATCAGTCTAATTGATGTGCTGGTGCACACTTTTATAGAGGGTTTGGAACCCCACACCAAAATATTGCTAGACTCAGCAGCTGGAGGGCAAGCGCTGGAGAAAACGTATGAGGAGCTGTATACCTTGTTGAACCGTATTTCGCAGGGCAATCCAGAATGGAATGCTGATTCATCAAGAGGTGGGACAAGGAAAGCAGCAGGAGTGCTGGAAGTGGATGGGTTTACAGCAATCGCTGCACAGATAGATGCATTGCAAAATCAACTTAACACCCACTTCAGCAACATGACATTGAACCAGCCTCAAGCCCCAGTTAATGCAGTACAGCAGATGTGGTGTGAAGTGTGTGGAAGCAGTGAGCACTCAGCTGAGTGTTGTGGAGCCAATCCTGACTCGGTAAACTTTGTGGGTAATGCGCAAAGGAACCACCAACAGTATGGTAGTAGCTACAATTCTAATTGGAGGAATCACCCTAATTTCTCATGGGGTAGCAACAACCATTAGGGCCAAAGTTCGGGTCAGGGTGTGCAAAGGAACCAAGGAGGGCAGCAGAATTATCAAGCACAATTCAGAAACAACAATGCACCTCCTCCACCACCATCACCCAGCATTGAGGAGATGTTCAAGACCATGATAGCTAACCAAGCTCAATTGCAGGCTGACTATGTGAAATTGGCAGCCGAAGTGAAAAACAACTAGTTAGCTACCAAGGCACTTGAATATCAATTTGGGCAATTTGCTAGTGCCCAAAACACAAGGCCTATAGGAGGACTGCCGAGCGACACGGATCCCAATCCCAAGCAGGTAAATGCAGTGACCACAAGGAGTGGTTTGCAGCTGAAAGAGGTGGAACCAGAAAGACCACCTCAGCAGTCGGGAGGAGCAGAAGTTGAGAGGGAGCAAAGTACTGAAAGGGGGAAGACTAAGGAAGCTGAATCAGAAAGACCTTCATCCCCGTTCCCTCAACGACTAAAGAAACACAAGGAGGAGGCGTGTTTCAAGAAATTCATGGAGGTGCTGAAACAGGTACATATTAACTTACCTCTTGTTGATGCCTTGCAGGGAGGGCCGAAATATGCTAAGTACATAAAGGACATCGTGGCAAACAAAAGTCGGTTGACTGAGTATGCTACGGTGGCTCTAACGGAGGAGTGCACTTCCCGGATTCAAAATAGACTGCCCACAAAGCTAAAAGACCCTGGGAGTTTTACTATCCAGATTACTATTGGGCAGAGCATCCGAGCTCGTGGATTGTGTGATTTGGGAGCGAGCATAAATTTGATGCCATCTTCGGTATTCAGAAAGTTGGGTCTAGGGAGTCCTAGACCCACAATGGTAATCTTGCATTTGGCGGATCGATCCTTAGCCAGACCTGATGGCATTGTAGAGGATGTTCTGGTGCAAGTTGGCTCCCTAATTTTCCCGGTAGATTTTGTCGTGCTGGATTTTGAACCAGACGCGGAAGTCCCATTTATTTTGGGACGTCCTTTCTTTGCAACCGGGAAAGCACTAATTGACGTAGCTACGGGGCAGCTAACAATGCGAGCACATGACAAGGTGGAGGTGTTCGATGTGTACAAGGCACCCAAGCTCCCGATGGTGCATAAAGAACTCTCGGTGATCAATGTGATTGATCAAGGCGATGATAAGCAGATTAAGGATTCACGGGAGTTGTTGGGAAAACCACCGGATAGGTGTAAGCACTACTGGAGGGAGGATGGTGATCGAGAGAAATTGTCCATCACCCTAGAGGACAATTGAGCTTAACGACATTGAGCCGCAACGGTAAACCAAGCGCTGCACGGGAGGCAACCCGTGAAAAATTTTTCTTTATTTTTGTAAAGTGTAAATAGATTTTTCTTTTCTTTTTCTTTTTCTTGATTTACTACAAAAAAATTTCGTTTTAGTTTTTGTTTTATTTGTATTTAGAGTGAAACCTATAAGTCTAACCAATTTTGTATAGTGAGATGAATTTCAGGTCAAACAGAGAAAAATATGCACGGAATCGCGAAGGAAAAGTCGAGGTATGAAAAATTAATAAAAAGTGGCAACCAGTGAGCTGAGGCGACAGCTCCGTGTCACGGAGGTGGACCTCCGCGTTACCTCCGTGACACGTTGAGGTATAATTCGGAAATTTTCAAAATTTCCAGAACAGTCTCGCGATGGCTCCGTGTCACGGAGGCAGTGCACCGCGATGCACTCCATGACACGTTGCCTTGTATATCGTGACGGGCCACACCGGGTCGCCGGGTGACCTGCGCGATTTCCTTACTTTTTAACCCCAAAAACTCTTCCTTTTCCCTCATTTTTTAAGCTCTCCGCGACCAAACCCCCCAAAACCCAACCCCCATCAACGTGACACGGAGTAAGGCAAGAAATTCAACAAGTTTTCTCCGATTCTTCAAAGTCAAGGTATGTTTTCCGATTTCCTCTCAAATTCTTGTCGATTTTCTTCGATATTGAGCATAGGAGGTGAGCTAAATTGCCCTAAGTACAAATGAAGCATGAATTTGAGTTAATTGTTGTTGATGAATGTTTGGAATGTCATTATGATTGCTTGAACTTGTCGATTGCATAAATTGATCGAATTTGCTTGATAATATCAATTCTAGGGCTTGTTTTTGAATTTGGAGTTGAAAATGTATTGAACTTGTGAATTTCATGCCGGGATGGATGTGTTGAATGAGATGAGTCGATGTACAAATTGTTAGGATGTTAATAGAACGACTGATTCTCGGGTTAAGGGAATGTTGAAATTTGTAAGAATTTGGTTGGTTGTATAGGTTCGTGTAGATAAATTTTTGTTGTTGTTTTTGTTTCTTTGTTTTTCTGTGCTAAGTGTGATGGGTAAAATGTTAGCGATGGTAGTGATTGTGATTAGCTGTACGAAGTCTGAGTAGTACGCAGAAGATATACCGTCGAATTTTTCGAACGCACTAAGCATGATTGTATAGTTGATTATTGTGTGTAAATAAAGATAATCTTGCCGTATTATTGTAACTGTAGCTAAGGACTAAGTGTGGGGTAACCTAGCGTAACCCGACCTTAGCCGTAGTTAATATCCGTTAGCTTAAAATTGATCTTGTCTACTTGGGTTGACAGGTAAAATGGCAAGCAGACAAGAGAAAGGAAAAGGCGCATCAACTTCGGGACCCGGAAGGAAGCGAATCAGACTGGGCACAGCAGTCCCAGCAGCACCAGCAGTTCCACGCGGCCAACACCGCCAATACGGAATGAGATGGGTGACTGATGAGGGGAAAAAGTGGTACGCAAAGCACAAAGAAAACAAATATTTCCTCGAGGAGCACATAGCACGGGAACCATTGGCACAGGAGTTCCCTAGGATGGTCCACCGGATCGAGGCAGCTGGGCTCAATTTCATATTTGAGGACCCCAAGGAATGTAATTTGCACTTGGTTCGGGAGTTCTATGCCAATTGGAACCCGATGATCAGAAGCCACACCATCAAGATCAGAGGGCAAGTAGTCACCTTGGAGCCCCACCACCTCAATGCCATCATAGGAGCGCGGGACACAGACGCCCACGTACTCCGACAGCTGAACATTACCCCACCGTATGCAGACATCAGACGCACATTGTGTGGGACCCGATCGACAGCTAGATGGAGCAGACACAAAGAGAGGGGCTACCACCAGACTCTGCCATATTCACAGATGAACAGGGAAGCCCGAATCTGGCTGAAGATAGTCTGCTCATGCCTAATCCCAGGGGTACATATGACAGATGTAACCCAGGATCGTGTATGCCTGGTGTACGCCCTGATGAAAGGGCTGGAGATCAACGTGGGGGCGGTAATTATCTCCGCCATGAAGAGAGCCCGGTTGCACCAGGGGCACAGGTATGGCTTTGGTGGACTACTCACCACCTTCCTCAGGGGCCTAGATGTCGAGGAGGACGCCCTTGACTATATCCTGCAGATGGAGCGGCGGGCCTTGGATGTTACTAAAACTAAGGCTCCCGACACCACCCACGGGCCAGTGCTTACACTTGGCGAGCGACATGCTCGTGATGACCAGTATATGGCTCGGATGTATGGGATGCAGATGCTCCAGCTGAGGATAGGTGGGAGGCCGGCGACAGAGGAGGAGCTATGGCAGCTCGAGCTAGACTACCCTTTCGGCGAAAACGCCAGGTCTCTATGTCGAGCGGGGCCAGCATTTGTAGAGCTCACAGATGATGATGTCCCCACAGACGAGGAGACACATCGGGAGGACTCCGATGTGGAGTCCGATGAAGACGACGGAGGTGACTCGGACATGGGAGATGAACCAGCAGCACCCGACGAAGAAGTGGAATACTTTGACTGATCAGGGAGTTCCACCACCCGATTTTGTGCTATTTTAAATTTTTGTGAACACTGGGGACAGTGTTCGAGCTAAGTGTGGGGTGGGAGTAGTTAGGTGCTGGGCTGGGCTATTTTGTATGTATGCTCTATTCTGTTGTCGTGTATGTGAAAATTTGTTTGTCCCTGTGAGTTGTGAATTTGTTGTTTTGTTTGTAAAGTTATGTGAATTGATGTGTGTTGCTGAATGTTGCTAGCTGATTCTGATTCTGTACATATTTTTGTTATCGCAATGATCGATATTTTTTTTTAAAAAAAAAAATTAAAATATTTTGTACATATTTTTTCTATCGAAATGATCGATATTTTCAACATTTTTTTATTCTTGGGTTTCTCGGCGTTTGTTTTCGGTTCTTTTACCGAGAATGGTCCCATTGAACCGAAGTCATAGTAGTGACCTTTCCCTATGATGGATGGATGACGACCGTCTTAAGGGAAATGTAGTCGTTAGGAGTAGTTTTTTTCTTTCAATTATTTTTCAGTTTTTCCTTTGGTGAGTTGTATCCCAAAACCTGTAGTTACTATATGGTTGCAAAATTCTGGTTGCGTGTTGTACATGATATTTAAAATGCAAAGGTGATTCGTATGAAAGCATGAAACTTTGTAAATATGTTGAGATACCAAGGCCATAGAGTTCGATTCAGTGTGATTGAGGCTTAATGTTTGAATTCCTGTAATTAGCTGATTGAAGAGTCTGTGAATACATCTTGAATTGAGCATGTGCAAAAAGTGTGAAGTGAGGTGTTGTTATTCCATGCTATTGTGAAGTGTCTAGAACTTTCCTGGTGTGTGTACAAAACGAAATGAAGGAGGTGTATTGTAGGAAAGGATGTAGGCATTTCTTTGTTTTAATCGAGAGTTTCTATTTTTCCTTGTCGTACACACCTTGATTGTATACCCTAGTCAGCTCATTGAGCCTTTAGCCTATTATTTTTTCTTTTGTCATAAAGTGTAAACCGAGCTTAATTCCTTCTTTTCATTAGCTGTAAAGTCTATACAAAACTCTTAAGAGCTTAAGAAGAGAAAATCATTTTCCCAAAGTGTCAAAGAGTGAGAATGGTGAAAAGAAAAAGAAAAGCAGAGTGATAGAAGAAAAGAAAAGGTTGAAGGTGCACTTGCTATAAATAAACGATAATGAAGGTGCATGAATAATCTTTATTGTTGTGTCAAGTGTGCTTAATACGATGGGTCATACTAAAGAAAAGAATCAAGAATGGGATGATGAAAAAAAAAGAAACAATGTCCATGAGTTGATGGGATGTGTTGAAAAGGCGCTTAAGGATGCTAGTGGCTATTATTGGCTAACCCAATATTTACTAGTTCCGTAGCTTCCATTACAACCCGTTAAAGTCCTACGTGATCTTACATCGCACTTCTTTATATTAGTGGAGTAATACACTAAGGGCAAGCTTATGGGTCATGACACGATGCATGTGAATTCTTTTGGGAGAGAGAGCGAAATTGTTTTTACATGCCCCTACTTGAAATTTTGTGAGTCATATGAGCAAAAGGGGAAGATTCTCTTGTGTTGTGAGGGCACATGCTTGATGAAAGATTAATTTTCGTGTCGGATATCTTGATCAGCTGATTTGCATGAGTTTGCCAATATCGAGAGTCGATTCTTAAAGTCTAGGAGGTCTTAATGTATTGAAGGTCATTGCATTGATAAGACCATGCATGTTTTCTTGATGATTTGCTGTATTGAATAATCGGTATGACCGTAGCCTAAATTGTCGAACCAAAGTAGTGAGGTTGGGATGTAAATTGCATGAAGTGTAGGATTGTTGTTCGAGGACGAACAAGGATTTAAGTGTGGGGTAAGTGATCTTGGGCAAATTTATATGCCCAAGTGATACTCAAAAGTACCATTTTAGCCTTGTTTATCTACCAATGAGTATACATTTTCATGTAATTGGTAATAAAATGTGAATTTATACTAACCAACATGATTAGCATTGTTTTGCAGGTAAAATGTAATTTATGAAAGCTAAAATACATGTTGGAGGATATCGGGGTTGGACTTGGATGCGAGCAAGGAATTGGGCATTGGACAGCATGAAATAAAGGGGCTCCGTGATGGAGCCGTGTCACGCTGCCATCGCGGAGGCCTTCTGCCTGGATAGGGAAAATTCGCCCAAATTTCAGAGAGGGTCCGCGTCTGGTCCGTGGCACGGTGGCATGGCTCCGCGCTGCACGCCGTGCCACGTTGGGCCTTAATTCCTGGACCCCCAAATTCCAGTGAGGGTCCGTATCCGTAGCGTGTCACGGAGGCAGTGCTCCGCGATGCACTCCGTGACACGTTGCTTGTTATTTCGGGAAAAATTTCCACTAGTATAAATAGAACACTTAGGTTCATTTTTCAATATTCTGACTTGGTGGAGCAAGGACGTGGGTTACAGGCAGTTGAGGGATGAAAATATCAGGGTTTTTTCTCTCTTTCTTTCTTCTTTAATTCAATTGCTTGTATGATTAACACTCATTTTAAGATGTTTAATCCACAAATGAGTGGCTAATTCCTCTCCTTGCTGAGGTTATGAACAATTGTGATGAAATTTGATCATTGATTCTTTGGTTTTTCATCTTTTCTTCCATGTTGTTCTATTAATTCTTGTTCTTACTGCATTAATGTGTGGCCTACGTTAATGTACATCTAAAAAATCCGGTTTCACTCGAGAGAGCAAGAAATTGGAAAGTTGTGAATTAATAGGATATGTTCTTTACTTGGTTTGGGAAAATTGAGTCTTGATTTGCTTTCAGGATAGAAATATACCTGAAAGTCGTATTAGTCAAATTAGGAACCGGGTTTGTATGGCTAGAACATGAATTGCATTTAATCACAGAAATGTAGGTGGATGGTTCATGATTCTTAAGTGAGGTTAAATACGAGAGTTTTAATCTCTTGGCAATAGTTCTTGGCTAGTAACTGGAGGAAAAGATTAACCAAATTATGATGATAATTAATTTCATTACATGTTCGTTTAACCTCAGCATGCTCTCATTCATAGTTCAGATTCAAAGTAGATAATTGTTTTTAGCATTAGTATAAAAATTATAAAACAAAATATCAAACTTTTGGTTACACCGTTGTCTGCATTTTTAGAAGTAAAATATAGTACACTTGAGCAAATTGCACTTCATCCAAGTCTCTGTGGGATCGATACTTGGCTTACTAAAGACACTTACTACTTGTTCGACCACGTGCACTTGCATGTTGTTCTATATACCCACAAAACACCCGAACACCTCCCACTGAGGAATACTATACTATACCCTCGTTTCATTCCGCGACAGCTAACCACAATACTAATAGGCACAGGCTGCTACAAGGTATTGAATGTATCAGCTAAACAAAAGGAGTAACTTGGCCAAGGGAATTAGCCTTAACATACCTCGAATGCTGATTCTCATCTATCCGTTAGTTCCAACCTATAGCCGCCGATGCCACTCAACTGCAGCCCTTACACTGAGAGAATAGGGCTATTTTCAATATAAATCTTGGCACATAATGATATATTTCGATAATAATATTGACTATAATTCAACTCTGCTTAACTCGTCTGAAAACTCACAATTTCTCGAGAGTTTAGAAGGAAGAAATGCTTACCTATTGCCTGTGGCCATTTAGAACTAAGTTTAGAGTAATTCCGACAACCTTTACTTGGCGGGGTTCTGATACACCGAGAGAATTTTCAAGAAATAACTCCATAGAGATACTTCTCGTAGGCTTAGAACTTGTTATCCAAGGTGAATTTGCATTTGGACGGAGTTTTGCAGCGTAATTTAAAAAAAATGAAAGAAAAGTAGAGGAAACCCTTCGTGCTCTTCGAATTATGACTTGGGGAAATATTATTATGATTCAACTTGAATTTAAGTTATATATATAGGTGAGGAGTAGGTGGCAAGGGGGCACGCCGCATGGGCCATCGCGCCAGAGGGCTGCCGCACCGCGCTGCCCGCTGTGCTGAGTGGCTTCCGCGTCGCGCAGGCCCTCGCAGCCTAGCCTTGCCCGGCCCTGCTAATCCACTCGACAAATTCCTCACTCGTGCTTCCATTGAGACTTCTCCCGCATGCGTCATGCTCTCATTGCTCACTGCAAGCCCACTCGTACGCACACTAGCTACTAATATCTTACGGGGTGTAACAATTATGTTCCTTCTCAGCGACATCATCATCATCTTCAATCACGCTCTCTTTCTTCCTTTCAACTACAACAGGTAGAGGGGGGTCAATAGTGGTCTTTCCATTCCTAATCATCATAGCCATATAGTGACCATCATTCTTTGGATTTTGGACTGTTGTCACGCCTCGAGCCTACACCTTGGACGAAACATGGTACTTGGAGTTACAAGAAACCCCAAGTCAACCCCTGGTCTATCATACACTGACATTCTGAGTAAACATATAAATATAAATAGCGGAAGTTTAAAACAAAAATATAAACATTTGAGAGAATACAACTGATTTATAATATTTGAAGATATTTGAACAAAACAACTTGTCTGAAAACAAAATATGCGTCTGAAAGCCATTACAACTGATGAGTTTCTTGGACAACCCCCAGCTAACTCCAAATATAATTAGAAGGAAAGAAAAATGTAACTGAATTAAATAATCTCCGTCCTCGAAGAATGAGGACTCACCAACTAGAACAGCTGAAGTCTTCGGAGAGCGATCGGCTAGCGGGCTGAAACTGAGATCCTGCAGCTGTATCATAAAATGATACAACATTAAAGTATGCGTCAGTACTTTGAATGTACTGAGTAAGTGAGAGAAATCATACACAAGAAATGAAATAACTACACTAGAAAGACATGCAATGACCAACTGAAGCTACTGAACTAAATAACTGAAATGACTGAAACGGTCCAAAAGACCCTGTCTGATAGTCAAAAACATGTTCTAAATCTGAAATGCTGATCTGAAACTAGACTGAGCTGACTGGTGGGAGAGTCTATAATCGACATATAACCACGTGAGCTAGACATAGACTCTGATGTATACACCCCATCGGTAGGATCTAATATACCTTTCCAGGGTATAAAGGCATGAACTGGGTGATCAAAAGAGTCTGGGGCCATAAGGCCAATGAAACTGTAACCTATGGTGACAATGTAGTTCTGGGGACCTGGGTACGCTGGAACCCCGGTCCGCTCGGTGCTAAGTCCTACTCCACTGGATAGTCCTAGATTGAATACTAAGCTAACAACTCAAAATTGGGGCCCAATACTAGTCAGAGATACATATCTGAAAGCACCCTAAGAGTCTTATTGGACCAGATTCTGGAACTGGATTCTAAGACTAGTCAGAGCTACTTATCTGGAAGCGTCGTAACCGTCTAAAGAACAAACTATAATTGTAATCTAGGGTCCTGAGGCTAGTTAGAGTTGCTTATATAAAAGTGTCATGACCTCCTAGTGGACCACTAAAACTGAGTTCTGAATCTGATTTTGATAATTGGGAGGTACTACTGACACCTCAGGAAATTCTGTAGTCAAACTGATTAGCTGACATTTCTGACTGACACTTTAGAATTCTAACATTCTTACTAAAACTGAGTTGAAAATAATATGATTGAGTTCCAATGCTACTAACAACATGGGATTCCCCAACACTGATCAAATCCAGCAAAATTTCGATATTCAATAGTATTGCAAGATTCAAGATTTTCTACATTAAAGAACTACGGCTAAATTTCACTTCGCAAGAATAAACATCATTTCAATCACAAACTAGTGGAAAATATCTATAATTAACATAAAATAATATTCCACAAGAACTAGATGAAATATTACTAACAATTCCTTAGCATTCGATAATTCCAGGGCTAGAACTGTTAAAGAAAAGTAGGGAGAAATTTGGGGACACAAGGTAAGAACTATTCCCTTATTGAATTCCCACATACCTCGTGAAAAAGCCCGAAGAATTTCCTTGAGAAATTGAGGAGAAAAGAATTGCCCTAGTTCTTGCTCTGAAATGCTATGAAAGAACACCTATGTTGTTTTCTGAGAGTCAGAATGGGCAAAATGAGGAAAGAAACTGTTTAACCCCTCTAATAATCTAAAATATGCTTTAAACGATGTAGTTTAGGGTCTAGGAGGTAGAAAATTACTAAAAGACCCTTGAAAAACTCGCAAGGGAAAACTAATCGACAGTCCCCATAGGGGACCTAACAGGTCCTGGTTGGTGACCATGACTCGTGGTCACCTCTCATGGTCTCCACTGCCCAAAAGCCCCTGGAGTCCCCACGAGTGGCACCATGACTCGTGGTGTCCCAAACGAGTCGTGGTGAGGACCTGTTGGGTACACTGCCCTAACTTTCCAACTCTTAAGCAAATCCTGACCATGGGTCACCTAACGGATCGTGGCATGGACCACAACTCGTGCTGACTAGTCATTAGGTGCACCGCCCCACTTCTTCCCGACCTTAAATTTGCTCTTGACCATGGGTCATATCACGACTTGTAGTGCTGACCATGACACGTGGTCACACCCGTGGTGACCTAAATTTTCAAAATTTTCAACTAAGTCCAGAGTTCCTACCATGAGTCACTTAAGGACTCGTGGTCACCCCCTACGAGTCACAGATCGACTCGTTATGTGACCTGGTGTTAATTTTCTAGTTTTCTCTAATTTAAGTTTCGAGTCTAGTTTTTGAGTTTCTAGGGCATTACAACTGTGTTGCTAAGTAGCGTACCCTTTTATCTAGGGTTCATAGATGTTGACAGTTGCCCTAGCTGCTGCTCAATCTGTCACGCGCCGCCTTGGGAGGCATGACTGGCATCTGGTGCCCTACTAAGACCAGGATAGCTGGACTACTGAGCCTAAGCACTTCTGGTGTCAGACTGGCTCTAACTCTGGATTCAAGAAAACGACGGGCTATATAATGGTTGTAAATACAGCCTCCGACCGACTAGGCCTATAGCCACCTGTAAGACAACAATAACTAACCAGAATAACAGTAGTATAAAGGAACCTATGCGGGCCGACAAGGCCACCATGCGGTCTAGTCACTTTTGAATCAAGAAAATAGGTGCTAAAATGCTACGTGACCGACAAGGTCACCACTACCAACTGAGTAACGCCCCACACAACCATTATAAATAAGCTAAAACATACACACGGCCCCACACGACCGGTACAACTAACCACAGGGAATATACAATATGCAAGCCTCTAAGAATACTGATAAGATAGTCGGGACAGGGCCCCGTCCTACCCATACTGTACAATAAAAGAAAAGAAATAAACCTCTAGTTGTCTAGCTCTGGATGACAGGAGCTGATGACTCTATGTGCTGGCTGGAATCACGAGGGATCGACTCCTCATCTATGAGTACCTGCAGGCAAGTAATGCAGCGCCCCCAACGGGCGTCAGTACCACTAGTACCGAGAATGCAAAGCAAAACTGAACATAACTGAAGATAAACAGTAATACTGATAGTTACTGAATAACAGAAGATGGCTAAGACTGTCTCGAATGGCAGAATCTAAACTAAGCTTAACTGTACTGGAAAGAAGGTGAGAATCATACCTGTCAATGCGGCGTCCTGCTATCTATCAATTTAATAAATAACACATATAGTATACAAGAACCTATACCAGCCCCCATAAGCTGGAAGGTACCAATCAACATGCAATCTATATACCCCTACTCGGGTCACCATCCAAAAATAACAATTCACTCCACTCATCTAGTAACTATGAGCACCCCACCAGCCCCCTGGCATCTTGGCCTCTCTGGGCCTCTAACTATAACTGTATATGAGTCTGGAAGACTCCTGTAACTGTAATCTGAAATCTGTATCTGTAATCTGTAATCTGTGCCCTGGGCGCAAGCGCTCGACAGGGTATACTGTAATGCTGATCAGCCTGTTATGGGGAATCCTGCATCCCATCTTCGTCCTACTACGAAAGGCATGCCACTCCTTGGAGTGATGCATCCTCACCCTCTGACGGGTGAGTCGACACAGCTATAACCCTGGGGCGGCAAGAAAGCTCTAAGGGTGCCCACATATCACAAACAAGTCTCAACAAGCAACAGTAATCACATATAACATGTATATTAAATCTGAAAATACTATCCATGTTCTGATATTCTATTCTAATTCTTTGACTGGATTAAACTGAATTTGGTACTGAGTCTGAAATGATTTCTCGCTGTTTAATACTGATTTACTAACTCTTATTCTGAATATGACATAATAACGCAAACATACTTAATACTCGGATTCTGGAACTTCCTTCTGGAATTTATTCTATTTTAGTATACTAGAATTACTAACTTGCCGAAGAAACTAGTTTTACATACCTCAATTTCTGACTTCTTAACTATCTATGTAACTCGACCAATATCCAGCTATTTCTTCCAACTGCATTCATATACACAACAAATAGAACTAAATTCATCAATATTCTGGAAGAAAACACTACTTTGAATACATATATAGCCCAAACTTTGACTTATCAAAAAGCAGCCGAAGACTCGCTATTTCTCAGAAGTCCAGAGGGGAGAAATACTCACTTTAGGGCTAGGAGTATATTGACACTAATTTGGAGCAATTCCACTTACCCTAGCTTGGTAGGACGATGGTTCGCCAGCCGAATTTCACGAAACTAAATCCGTAGGAATGCTCCTTGCAGCTTAATACCTCACTACCTAAGATTATTTCGAGTTTGGACCGCTTATAATGGCATAATCTGATAGAAATTTTAAAAAAATCTTTGTGCCCTCTGTTCTCAGCTGTTTTCTCTTTTTACTCTCTGGAAATTATGAATTTCTATCATTAAAAACTGAAGTGGGGGCTTTTATACTTGGGACCTTTAAGTCGCATTCGTCGAATGCGATTTACAAGTCGCATTTACCTTGCGACGCACCGACTTGGCGCTTGTCCGGTCTCTCCCCGAGCCCTTTTCTCGCACGTATAGCATTCTAAAACTCTTAACCAACATGCGAATAGGCCATCTAGATGTCAAGAATTTACGGGGTGTAACATCCTCCCCCCCTTAAGAAGATTCTTCCTCGAATGTAAACTTCTACTTGCAAAAATTTCAACTTATTTGACTTAGTTTAGAAAAATTTCGGCAGAGTCTCCCCTGTAATATGGACTATCTCAAAAATCTTGAAACGTAGAAAAGTCCAATACAGGTGCTTCACACAACACTAGTATTCATTACATAAGCCAGATATTTCATTTAATTACATAATATAAGGAAATTCATAAGACAACAATACTAACTTACCTTTAGCTAATTAAGTCTGGAACAGTTGAGGATATCTGACTTTCATATCTTCCTCTGCTTCCCAAGTCATCTCCTCTCGGTTCCTGTTACGTCATAATACTTTGAAAGAAGCAATATCTTTAGTTCTCAACCTGCGAATCTTCCTGTCTAGTATGGCTACTGGAACCTCTTCATAAGCTAGCTCTTCCGTAACTTGGACATCCTGAACTAGAACAACTCTAGAGGGGTCTCCTATATACTTCCTCAGCATAGATACATGGCAAATTGGATGAACAGACTCTAATTCTGGAGGTAAGATCAACTCGTATGCTACTTGGCCTATTCTTCGACGAATCTGATAAGGCCCAACAAATCTCAATTCTGAGCTTACCTTTCTTGCTGAATCTCATCACCCCTTTCATTGGAGAAACTTTCAGAAACACCCAGTCATTCACATTAAATTCCAGGTTTCTGCGTCGTATATCAGCATACGATTTTTGGCGGCTCTGAGTAGTCAGTAGGCGTTCTCTGATAAGATTTACCTTTTCCTCTGACTGATGAATAATATCCATCCCAATCAGCGCTGACTTTCCTACTTCAAACCAACCAACCGGCGATCTGCATTTTCGCCCATACAAAGCCTTATAGAACGCCATCGGATAGCTGAGTGATAGCTATTGTTATAAGCAAACTCAATAAGTGGTAGGTGCTCATCCCAACTACCTCCAAAGTCTAATACACACGCTCGTAACATATCCTCGAGCGTCTGAATAGTACGTTCTGCCTGCCCATCTGTCTGAGGGTGGAATGTTGTGCTCAGATTAATCTGTGTTCCCAGGCCTCTCTGAAATGATTGCCAAAATCTAGCTTTAAATTGCACCCCTCTGTCAGAGAAAATGGATGTTGGAACACCGTGCAGTCTGACTATTTCTTTAATATACAACTCAGCATAATCTTCGGTAGAGAAAGTAGCCCTTACTGGCAGAAAATGGGCTGATTTTGTCAGTCTCTCAACAATTACCCAAATCGAATTATTTCTATGTCTGGTACGGGGTAATCCTGATACAAAGTCCATATTTACTGCTTCCCACTTCCAAAGAGGCACAACTATGTCTTGAGTCAATCCGCCTGGTTTTTGGTGTTCCGTTTTTAATTACTGGCAATTAGGACACTGGGCTACAAATTCTGCTATTTCCCTCTTCATACCTGGCCACCAGTATATTTCTTTGATATCATGGTACATTTTCATCGCGCCTGGGTGGAGAGAATAGCGAGCGTAATATACCTCGCTCATGATCTGTTGGCGAAGCCCTAAAATATCTGGAACACAAAGGCGGCCCTTACATCGCAACACTTTATCCTCAGTTACTTGAAAATCCGGCGCTTTTCCTTGCTGAACTCTGTCTTTAAGCTGAACCAGGTCCAGATCCTCATACTGCTGTTCTTTTAGCTCCACGACTAATGATGACACTGCGGTGTTCTGAATTACTGCTCTGTTGTCCTCTGTTTCTGCTATATGAGCGGCTAAACTGGCTAACTGGTGTATTTCTCTGGCCAACTCCCGCTGCTCGGGCTGCAAGTACACCAAACTTCCCATGGATTTGCGACTGAGGGAATCTGCTACTACGTTGGCTCTTCCTGGGTGATACAGAACATTTACATCATAATCTTTCCGCAATTCCAACCAGCGGCGCTGCTGCAAATTCAACTCCCTCTGAGTGAAGATATACTGTAGGCTCTTATGATCAGTGAAAATATCCACATGGACGCCATACAAGTAATGTCTCCATATCTTTAGAGAGTGGATCACTGTGGCTAGTTCCAGGTCGTGGGTAGGACAATTCTTTTCGGTTGGAGTGGTAGGTCTAGGCCATGTTTTTACTGCTTCTATTTTCTGCGTGTCTACCTGTATACCAGTATCCGACACAATATGCCCCAATAAAGCTACTGCGTTCAGCCAAAATTCACATTTAGAGAACTTGGCATACAGCTGATGGTCCCTGAGAATCTGAAGCACTGTCCGTAAATGATCCTGGTGGTCTGCCTTTGAGCAAGAATACACCAGAATATCGTCAATGAACACTATCACGAACAGGTCTAGGTACGGTCTGAAGATGTTGTTCATCAGGTCCATAAATACTGCTAGGGCATTTGTCATCCCAAAGGACATGACTAGGAATTCAAAATGGTCGTATCTAGTCCTGAAGGCAGTCTTTGGAATGTCCCTTTCACGAACTCAAACCTGATGATATCCGGACCGTAAGTCAATCTTGGAGAAATATCTGGCCCCTGTAACCGATCAAACATATCATCTATTCAGGGAAGCGGATACTTATTCTTGACTGTAACCTTATTCAACTGCCGGTAATCTATACACATGCGGAGCGAGCCATCCTTCTTTCTCACAAATAGAACTGGCGCACTCCAAGGTGAAGTACTCGGCCTGATAAAGCCCTTATCTAACAGATCTTTCAGCTGCTCCTTTAATTCTCTGAGTTCAGCAGGAGCCATATGATACAAAGGAATTGATATGGGTTGAGTTCCTGGTAGCAAATCAATTGCAAAATCTATTTCTCTTTTTGGAGGAATACCAGGTAGCTCATGTGCAAATACATCAGGGAATTCATTAACCACTGGGACAGACTGGAGAGTCGGAGGCTCTATCCGAACATCCTGGACTCTGACTAGGTGGTAAATGCATCCCTTAGCTATCAATTTCCTCACCTGAAGGTAGGAAATAAATCTACCTTTTGGCGTAGTTGTACTTCCCTTCCACTCTCGTACTGCCTCCCTTGGAAAGTGGAATCGGACCCTCTTGGTCCAGCATTCTACGTTGGCATAGCACGGCACTAACCAATCCATACCCATAATGACATCAAAATCAATCATCTCTAGTTCTACCAGATCTATTATAGTCTGACGATCAGCAACCTCTACTGTACACCCTCGATAAACCCTTCTGGCTATAATGGAGTCCCCGACAGGTGTAGATACTGAAAAGGGTTGCTGAAGCAACTCTGGTACAACACTGAACTTTCGAGCCACAAATGGGGTAACATAGGACAAAGTAGACCCTGGATCAATTAATACATTAGCAGGGTATGAGCAAATAGTTATCATACCTGTTACCACATCTGGAGACGCCTCTGAGTCCTGCCTCCCTAGTAATGCATAGGTATGGCTTGGGCCCGTACCTGAACTAGAGGCCCCTAATCTACCTCGGACCCTACCTGCTGGACCTGAGGGCCTACGCCCTGCCGAGGCTGCTGGAGCTCGCGCCCCTACTGATGCCCTGTCCTGATTATCTCAGCTACCCTGACCTCTAGCTGGACAGTCTCTCATCACATGACCCTCCTGCCCGCATATATAACACCCTGTGGAGCCATATCTGCAAGCTCCAGTGTGGGGTCAGCTGCAAATAGGGCAAGGTGGGGGTGTGTATCTGCTCTGCTCTGCCCTCCTCTGCTGAGGTGAATCTATCGTTCGAGAATTGCCGCCGAACTCTGATTGTCCTCAGCGAATGAATCTACCCCTCTGCTACGGTGATGGAGGTGGGGGTCTAGGTGGCCTATTTGACAACCGGGGCCTGGGTCCTCTCTGAATCTCCCTCTGTATTTAATCTGATCTATCCCTGCGGCTCTGCTCCTGATTTATACGTCTACTGTCCTGTTGCCGCTGTCTAAGGCCCTCAATAGTCTGGGCAATGGCCTGCACGCGAGCGATATCCATATCTTCCCGCAGTGTAGCTGTCATGCATGCCTCAATGTATTCTAGGTTCAGACCCATAATAAACCGGTGGACTCTAGATGGCATGGTGTCCACAAAAGCTGGAGCATAGCGGGCCAAGGAATCGAACTGTAGGGCGTATTCCCGTACACTCCTAGCCCCCTGCTCCTAGTGCAAAAACTGATCCATCCGGGCCTGTCAAATCTCCCGTGGCAAAAAACGATCCAGGAAGGCCTCTAAGAAGTTGGACCAGGTCGGAGGGGCAAAATCTCTCCCTCGAGACCTTTCCCAACTTTCATACCACAACACAGCAATATCCCACAGCCGGAATACTACTAACTCAACTGATTCTGTACACGTCACATGCATGACTTGGAAGATTCTCTACATCTATTCTAGGAAATCGTGGGGGTCCTCTGCTTGATCTGACCCTGTGAACTGCGGGGGACCTAGTGCCAAAAATTCTCGAACTCTGGAACTGCCAAACCCACCAGATGACTCTGCTGTTACAGGTGGCACTGACTGGTGCTGAGTAGCCACCATTTGTGCCAACATAACTACTACACTTCGAATTTCCTAATCGGATGGTGTAGGTACAGGAGCTGTCGGAGGCGGTGTCGTTCCGAATGGCTCCTGGTGTGGTGGGGACTGCTGAGAAGGCTGTGATGATGCCTCTATATCGCCCTCAGATTAGGCTGATTCTAAATGAAGTTGAGGCATCCTGCTGGTGCCTTCTCCTGCTGCGGTATCCAGCTTTTAGCCTGTGGCAGGGTGTCACTGGTCTGCCATTTTATCTGTAAACAAAGAGTATGATAAGTTTTAGGGACTCAATCCTATATTGTACTACTCTATGGCACGACTGAATATGAAGAAAGAGTAACCATCCTATTATGCGTTGCAGCCTCCTGCCTATAGTATGTGGTGCACAACACATCCATAGACAAGACTCTACTTAGCACGGCTTGCAGACTCCCTGGGACACGACCTGCTCTGATACCAACTTTGTCATGCCCCACCTTGGGAGGCATGACTGGCACCTGGTGCCCTACTAAGACCCGGACAGCTGGACTACTGAGCCTAAGCACTTCTGGTGCCAGGCTTACTCTAACTATGGATTCAAGAAAACGACGGGCTATATAACGACTGTAAATACAGCCTCTGACCGACTAGGCCTATAGCCACATGTAAGACAACAACAGCTAACCAGAACAACAGTAGTATAAAGGAACCTATGCGGGCCGACAAGGCCACCATGCGGTCTAGTTATTTCTAAATCAAGAAAATAGGTGCTAAAATGCTACGTGACCGACAAGGTTACCACTACCAACTGAGTAAGGCCCCACACGGCCATTATAAATAAGCTAAAACATACACACAGCCTCACACGACCGGTACAGCTAACCATAGGGAATATACAACCTGCAAGCCTCTAAGAATACTTACAAGATGGTTAGGACAGGGCCCCGACCTACCCATACTGTACAACAAAAGAAAAGAAATAAACCTCTAGCTATCTAGCTCCAGATGACAGGAGCTGATGACTCTATGTGCTGGCTGGAATCACGAGGGATCGGCTCCTCGTCTATGAGTACTTGCAGGCAAGTAATGCAGCGCCCCAAATGGGCGTCAGTACTACTGGTACTGAGTATGCAAAGCAAACCTGAACATAACTGAAGATAAACAGTAATACTGGTAGTTACTGAATAACAGAAGATGGCTAAGATTGTCTCGGATGGCAGAATCTAAACTAAGCTTAACTGTACTGGAAAGAAGGTAAGAGTCATACATGTCAATGCAGCGTCCTGCTATCTATCAATTTAATAAATAACACATATAGCATACAAGAACCTATACCAGCCCCCATAAGTCGGAAGGTACCAATCAACATGCAATTTACATACCCCTACCCGGGTCGCCATCCAAAAATAACAATTCACTCCACTCATCTAGTATCTATGAGCACTCCACCGACCCCTTGGGTATGCAGCTTGGGCTCTCTAGGCCCCTGACTATAACTGTATCTGAGTCCGGAGGACTCCTGTAACTGTAATCTGAAATCTTTAATCTATGCCCTGGGCGCAAGCACTCGACAGGGTATACTGTAATGCTGATCAGCCTGCTATGGGGAATCCTGCATTCCATCTTCGTCCTACTACGGACGGCATGCCACTCCTTGGAGTGACGCATCCTCACCCTCTCACGGGCGAGTCGACACAGCTATTAACCCTGGGGTGGCAAGGAAGCTCTAAGGGTGCCCACATATCACAAACAAGTCTCAACAAGCAACAGTAATCACATATAACATGTATATTAAATCTGAAAATACTATCCATGTTCTGATATTCTATTCTAATTCTTTGACTGGATTAAACTGAATCTGGTACTGAGTCTGAAATGATTTCTCGCTATTTAATACTGATTTACTAACTTTTATTCTGAATATGACATAATAATGCAAACATACTTAATACTCAGATTCTGGAACTTCCTTCTGGAATTTATTCTATTTTACTATACTAGAATTACTAACTTGCCGAAGAAACTAGCTTTACATACCTCAATTTCTGACTTCTTAAATATCTGGCATAACTCAGCCAATATCCAGCTATTTCTTCCAACTGCATTTATATACACAGCAAATAGAACTAAATTCATCAATATTCTAGAAGAAAACACTACTTTGAATACATATATAGCCCAAACTTTGACTTATCAAAAAGCAGCCGAAAACTCGCTATTTCTCAGAAGTCCAGAAGGGAGAAATACTCACTTTAGGGCTAGGAGTATATTGACACTAATTTGGAGCAATTTCACTTACCTTAGCTTGGTAGGACGACAGTTCGCCGGCCGAATTTCACAAAACTAAATCCGTAGGAATGCTCCTTGCAGCTTAATACCTCACTACCTAAGATTATTTCGAGTTTGGACCACTTATAATGGCGTAATCAGATAGAAATTTTAAAGAAATTTTCGTGCCCTCTGTTCTCAGTTGTTTTCTCTGTTTACTCTCTAGAAATTATGAATTTCTGTCATTAAAAACCGAAGTGGGGGCTTTTATACTTGGGACCTTTAATTCGCATTCATCGAATGCGATTTATAAGTCGCATTTGCCTTGCGACGCGCTGACTTGGCGCTTGTCCGGTCTCTCCCTGGGACCTTTTCTTGCACGTATGGCATTCTAAAACTCTTAACCAACATGCGAATAGGTCATCTACATGTCATGAATTTACGGGGTGTAACACAATCTATTTGATAGCAGTCGCATGTGACTCCACTCTCTGACCCAAGCTTGATATATCACCACGGATTTCTTTCAACTGATCATCTATGGACCTCACCTTTTTCAGCATCTCACCCATCATGCTCTTTAACTTTGAATGTCCAGCCTCTACCTCATGTGCATTAGGGGGCATGTATACTCCATCTCGGTCGTTGCGGTAACCATCACTCCTTCTCCAATCTCCTTCGTGCTCATGACCTTGGCTTCTATCTCTGTACCCATTTCAATTAAAGTTGTCTCTATATTGGTTTCGACCTTGGTTTCCAAAACTTTGATGCCAAGTGTCTTGTCCAGACCCTTGAGCGTTGGCTCGAAAACCCGCCACCTGATTGTCTAAGAAGTTTGCCTCCTCCGCGAAATTTGAGTGGTCTAGCCCTGGCTCCTATCCTTGTTTCCCAACTACGTTCACCTTTTTGCTCTAGCTCCCATGAGGTGCTTAATAAGAAAATCCAATGATGTGCGCATATGAGCCAACTCCTGGTCACTCTCTTCTTCTTTCCTATGTTGGTCTGCAGTCAAACCAATAGCATATGTACTGGCCACTGCGTCTGCCTCTCGGGTGTGCCATGCCCTATTTGCTTTTTTCACCCTGTCAAGAATGGTAGCGGCTTTCTCCCAGGTGTGTGACACATCAGTGCTCCTCCTGCCACTATGTCTGCTACAACTTTTGTACTATTATTTAAGGATCTATAAAAGATCTCCAACAAACTGTCATCTAGAATCTTATAGTTTGACAAACTGTCATCTAGAATCTTATAGTTTGGGCACTTTGTCAAATTCTTCTTGAACCTCATCCAAGTTTCACGAAGTGCCTCAGTTTTAAGTTGTCGAAAGTTGTAAATTTGTCCTTGAGTTGTAGGATCCTGGAGGGTGGAAAGAATCTTTGTAAGAAAGCTTGCTTGAGCTCCCTCTAGTTGGTTATGGAGTCATTGGGCAACTTTGATAACCATAATGTGGCTTCCCCAGACAGAGAAAAGGGGAAAAGTCTAAGTCTGATGGCATCTTGGTTGACTCCGGGCAACCTGTACGCCTTGCATATTCTTATAAAGTTCATCAAGTGTAGGTTGGCTTCATCAGCTGCATGACCAGTGAACACCCCTTTCATGTCTAACAATAGAATCATGTTGCTTGAGATGTCAAATTTGGCCCCAACGATCAGTGGTGGTGGTACAATTGCTCTAGTTGACCCAACTTCATCGATGTTTGGGTCCTCTTCATCGAAGAACTGAGGGAAAAATCTATGACCTCAGTTGCCTCTCCCATGTCGACCAGCGTTAACAACCTCATCTCTAACATCCTCCAGATCCTGAAGTGCAGCTTGCCAAGCTAGCTTGGCTTGCCTAGCTTCTTTAGCTATACGGGCATTTCTCTACTCCTGGTTTTCCACTCTACGCAGTATTCTTTCGATTTCGCGGTTAAAAGGAATCAGGGGATTTCCACTACTAAGTGCTTGGAATTCACCAACAACAACCTGTGAATATCACAACCAAAAAGAAAACTTAATTCAGGAAATAACAACCAAAAGTCAATAATAAGCAATTAATCTAGTCTTAGTTGTATTTCGCAGCAACGGCGTCACTTTTTAATAAAGCTAAAACTCACACCTCCTGGTGAAGTATGAAGCGGATGTTGTCAATAAAGAACCAAACTAAGAGGTTGGGGTCGAACCCACAAGGAATATGGAAGATCTAGACTAATGCCGGTAAGTGAACTTGTTGGTAAGTTATCTCCAAACTTTGGGGGGGGTTGAAGAAAGCAATAATAAAGCAAGATTATAACTGTGAATTTAAATCAAGATTTGCAAATAACTAGGGTTTGTGTTCCCATGGGTTCATAACTACTTCGGGTATACACATGTGATCAATCCCAATGCTTACTTGTAGAACTGATAACTAGGATTCATCTAAACGACTGGTTCGTCCCTATTGGATGAATATACTCAATCACCGGGTAAGGTCTTATGAGCGATTTCAAACTAACATTATCAATATGTTCCAAATTTAACTCTCCTGCAACCACAGCTCAAGTTAAATCAATGATCATCAAGATCAAAGATTTGTTGTAATTCTCTTTTCCTAATCTCTATCTCTTTAGGTTCAAGCAAGTAAGTTCGGGCAAGTCCTAATGTTATACACCGTTAAGAAATGTTTAAGCATGAAGAGAATAAAATACAAACTTTGTGCATCGATTTTGAATCACTATTGTGCAATCCTAGTTTGTTAATCCACCATGATTCTCACAACCCCTAATTATGGAGGTTTTAGCCTCTCATGGTTGTAAGATTGTGATATGCATTCATAGACAAACACATAATTAAATACTTACAGCAATAGTTGAGATAAAAACTTCTTTGGATATATAAGAATATTCTCAAGAACGATTGATAAAGAAATTAAGAATTTCTCCCAAGAAGTGGTGATCACATGTGAACTACTTGATTATATGTTCTCTATCGATTCTTTGTTGATTAATGAAAATAAAACATAAAAGGTATTTATACAGACATCATAAACCTTTGCCTAAGTTAATAGGGAGATTTTCCATAACTGGCGCCGCCTGTTCCACGACTGGTCATACTACCCGTAGTAGGATTGTACGAGTCATAACTACCTCTTGTACGTCTTTGGCTTGCTGAAACTTTGGCTAAGTGTTGGGTATCTGGTACGACTCGTACCTTCATCCTACGAGTCATACAATTCATCCGTGGCTTGATCCTGAGAACTCTGACATCTTTTGGAATGCTTCATGAGTGTTGTGGTACGATTTGTACCTTCTTTCCATGATTCGTACTGCCTTTGGTGTCTGAAATTCCACCATGTCTTGAATAGTCACTGGAGCTCATCATGGCTCATGGTATGGGTCGTATCTAAGTGCTATGACTCGTGGATTCCGCCCGTACCAAGAGGTTGCCTTGTGCAAATTCTTTGAAGTTTTCCACGACTCTGGTTAGGGATTGTACCATCGAGGTATGGCTCGTACTAAGAGTCATATGTTGCTTTCTTCTCTATTCAGCCTTCTGAACTTTATCACGGTTCTTACTACAACTCATACAATCAAGGTACAACTCGTACTAAGACTGGTACTTTGGCTGATTTTCAGCATTTTCAGGCTTCTTTTGTACATCTTTGCTCCAACACTTTTTTCCCTGAAATCAAAGTAAAAGTGTCTTTTATCCATAAAAACATGCCTAAGTCCATGCTATTTTCTCAGTTTTAAGCGTCAAAAGTGTTGTAAACTTACAGCACATCATCACCTACGACCCATAACAGGATTGTATGGGTCGTACCTTGACTCATAAGTTGGTTGGCTTCTGCTGAATTTAGCTAAGTGTTGAGACATGGTACGAGTCGTACAATCTTCCAGTGGCTTGAACTTGCACTTGCTGACATTCTCTATTAACTTCCACTGATGTTCTGGTACGACTCCTTTCTCAATTCAATGATCCGTCACTCCTTCTTGTACTTTGAGTTCTGCTAGTCTTCTATTATTCTAGCCTTTTTCACGGTTCCTTGGTACGGTTCTTAGGTCGGTCTCACGACTCGTGATTTCCACCCGTACCAGGATACTTGGCCTATGAAATTCCTCGTGGAACTTTCCACGATTGTCATGGTGCGGCTCGTACCATAAGTCGTAACTTGTTTCTGCCTTACACTTTGTTCCTGGGCCTTTCCACGATTCTCATTACTAGTATGGCTCGTACTAAGATCCGTACTAAGCCACTTTTCTGCATTTTTCTCCATCTTTTGCACAATTCAGCTCCAATGTCTATTTTTCCTTAAAATAAAGTAAAAGTGCCTCATATCCATATAAACATACCTAAGTTCATGCTATTTTTTTTAGTTTTAAGCATCAAAAGTGTTGTAAACTCATAGCACATCAACACGTGGAGGAGGAGACAATCAATATGAAATGATCCTAATTTTTCCTACTTCCACTAGAAAAATTATTATTATTTTTCATTTCAAGAAACTTATTTTCTTGAAAAAAATTATTTCTTAAAATTTTATTCAAACCAAACACAAATAAATTAGAAAATATTTTCTAAACACAACTTAAGTAACTTTTCTTTTCTTAATCCAATGAGTATTACTTTTTAAAACTTCAAAGTCTAGAAACTCAAGTGCTCAAAAAATGTTTCTTGAACCAACCGGAGCATGGAAGAGTGGAAGACTTAATTGGTCATGAAGATGAGTGGAAGACTTAATTGGTCATGAAGATTACTTTCTTCTGTTCTTTCATTTCTATGCAAATTTTTCTTTCTTTCAATAGTTGAAACGTTGTTTTTAACAATTATGTAATAGGATTAAAGATTACAATATACAACTCTGTTTTCTTTTTCTTTTTTCACATATTTTTATTATAACAAGGAAAAGAAAAAAAATAAAAAATCGAATCCACACCTATTATAACAAAAAATCTCATAGCGTATTTAAAAAAGGTTAAGAACATAAACGAACTCATGAGATAATTATAATCTAAAAAAGTTCCGTGGTAAGTACAATTTTCATTTAAATAAAGTACAAGAAATTTATTGTTTGTTCTTATTCAAAGAAGTCTGTTATTTAAATTTGTTCATATTATTTTTGATACCATATTCTGTTATTGGATAAATTAAACGAAAAATCAGTATTAAAAAAGAGAAAAGAAAAAAATCATATAAAGTTGAAACTTTCAAAGAAAAATAAGTAGCTGCAAAACTTTCCTGCCTTCGCTTGTTCTCATCCTCTCCTGACCTACCACACTCGTAACCTAGAAATTTTGAATTACCTAAAGTCGAAGTCAAATAGTCAACTCTAAAGTAAAGACTTAAGGTGTTATTTATTTTCATTAAAATTAGTTAATATAAATTTAAATGTATATCTGAATAATTAAGATATTATCTCTAAATCTAAATATTTGCAATACTTCAAAATTTTCAAAAACTAGGCTCGAGATTTGGAATTTGGCCAGCTGAAAAGTCTGCAATATGCCTCAGTACGACTCGTTGCTAGGTGGTACAAGTCGTGCTACTAGTCGTAGCATAGTGTCCAGGAATGATCGAGTTAAGCTACGACAGAGACCTACGATTCGTACCTAGATGGTACGAGTCGTACCAGGGAGTCGTTGGAAGAGATTCAGAGCAGTGTTCTGAAATGATGTGAGAAATCACGAGTGTAGGTATGACTGGTGGTAAGGAGGTAGGGATCGGAGTTTGTACCCGTGACATGAAGTTCAGAGAATGATCAGAGTAAGGACCTGAGACCACGAGACTCAGTACGAGTCATGGCATGGTCTTACGAGTCATAGGATGAGCTGTAGCATTGGGCGGGACAGCTTTTAGTGCAAAGTCTCAAGGGTATTTTTATAATTTTCTATGCTTTTAACTCCTAAACTAGGTCATTTCAGGCTTTCCATGGAACGAATTAAAAGGATTTTTCTAGCCCAATCCCTCATTCTACTCAAAACCATCCTCAAGTCATCTTCTTCCTTCTTCTCTCAAGGCTCAAGATCTAGGGTTTCCCTCCAAGGTGCTACAAGATTCACGTTATTGTTGGTAATTCTTCGACTAGGTATGTGGGACTTCAACAAGTGTTTCCTTTCATTCTTGTGTCTCAATTTATGTCCAAAATCCTAGCTATTTTGATTCCATAGAAAAGCATGATTCTGCTTATGAATTCTCTTATGTTAGTCATTCCTTTCGAGCTTTTTATGATCAACAACTATGTATGTTCATGATTCCCTTCTCAACTTCATGATTTATGTTCATGATATGATAATAGCATGATTTCTAAGACTCGGCCATGATTTAACACTTGTGTCGAAAATATGATCCGTTTGACATGAATGATTTTTCCATGATTTCAGTACATATGATTTACACAATGATTTGGGTTTTTGATTTTCATGAATTCAGTATAATTAGCATGTTTATGGTTCTAGACTTTCAGGCCTCTTTCTAGTTAGAAAGTAGCCCTCGCTAGTCTTAGAACATCAATTTTGAGCCCTCGGTATTAGTATGTTCATGGTCCTTTAGTCTCTCAAGATCCTTGTTAGATAAAGTGGTTCCGACTAGTCTTAGGACATTAGCTTCAGACTTTCAGTTTACATGTATGTCCATGTTCAGTTGGGAGTAGTACTTATCACCGAGTAAGCCAGGGTTCCAGCACATCCAGGTCCCAGAAGTACGTGCCACCATAGGATAAGGGATTCTCAATAGTAGAGAATGTTTTCCTTAGCTCAAGGGATATGGGATCCTCGTTAGTAAGAGAGTCTCCCTTGCCTCAGTGGGCACATGCAAGGTCCGTCGTTAGTTAAGATTGTCTCCCTGAGTTTACAAGTGATATCACGCCAATCATGGTTCTTACCCTTGGCAAGGCACGAACACCCTTCCAACCGGGGTTATAGGTTGAGCTCCATGAGGCTCATATTGGAGTTTGTCGGTTAATAAGCTCTCACACAATACAGTTCAGTTTCAGTACAATTATTTTAATTACATTTTTTGATTTATGATTTCAGATTCAGTCTTCAATAAATATATATGACCCTAAAACTAGATTTAATTGCATTTTATTAAATGTTTTTCAAACTAGCATCCTATGTTGCTATTCATGCATCTCAAAGAGGGTTATTGTATTTTACCTCAGCTTATGTATTCAACCATGTTTATGTACAGTCTTCTTCTCAAATTTATAGCATGTTCTCGTTTTCAGTTATGTTTTTCATATACTCAGTACATATCAAGTACTGATCGTATACTTTATATGGTATATCATTTTATGATATAGATTCAGGTATTCAGACTCAGCCCCGTGGTTAGACACGTTCTAAACTTCATTAGCTAGCAGTGATGAGCTAGCAGTGATGAGCTAGCAGTGATGAGTCCTCATCTTTCAAGACAAGAGTTATGTTTCCTTCATTTTAGTATTATTTTAGTTTCAGATTTTAGATTTAGCTGGGGACTTGTCCCAGTAGCTCATCATACTGTAGAGGCTTTCAGATAGTGTAGTATAATTTCAGCTTATAATTCAGTGTTTTGACAAACTATATCCTTATGCATAATGATCATTTTATTTTTAATTAGCTTCCACTTAGATTAGTTGTTGTTATATTAGAACTATGCTATTCCATGGGTAACTTGGAGCAGATCGTGGTTCTATGTCTATGTCGCATTCGGGATCTATGTTCGGGTCGTCAAAAATACTGAATGATTAGGATTATTTCTTTTTCAATATCTAAATATGCATACTCTATTTATTTATAAATATATTAAATATATAATTTAAATAAAAATAATTACATATTAAAAAATATTAATTTAACAAAATAAATTTATTAGTTGATAAAATGTAATATATTTATGTTTGGTAATGATGGTGGAGATGATTTCTAGTGGTGGTCGTGGTAATGATTAGTGTTAGTGGCTAGTAATTTTGGTGGTGATGGTTGTTAGTAATGGTAGTGGTAATAGTTATGATACAGGGATGGTTGGTACTATAGTGATTAACGTGATGGTGATGGTTAGTAATGGTGGTTGTAATAGTGAAGTTGATTGATGTTAGTAGTTGGCAGCATTGATGGTTGTAGTTGAAGAATGTGTGGTGGTTGACGATGTATTGGTAACAATTGGCGGCAATGTTAGCTGTGATGGTGAAGATAGTTGGTAGTAGAAATTGATTGCAGTGGTGGTAGTGAGTGATAGTGGAGGTAGAGTTGGCGGCGGCGGTGACGACGACAAAGATGGTGGTGACAATTAATAGAATCATAATGATGTGGGCGTTGTGTAGTAACAACTGACAGTAATAATTAGCAGCTGTGGTTGTTGTAATGTCAGGGGTGATTGGCGATGATAATGGTAGTAAAAGCGGTGACAGATGTGGTTGGTAGTGTTCGTAGTTGGTGGTTGGCGATAATAATGATGGTGGTGGTGGTGGTTGTGATGATAGAGGTGGTTAGTGGTGGTGGCGGCTAGTGGTTATGAACAGAGCGATGATGAAATTTTCCATATGAACATCCTCTTAATGAGCTAAGACTTCGTTCCACATATTAATGATATTAAGATTCTCTTCCAGATCTTAATGGTTAAAATCTGTTCATACCAAATGAGTGCTTAAATTTTAATAAAAATAAATGCACTTAATAGTCTCATGTCTAAACCATTCAGATTTAAATCTCCACTAAGTGCTAACAAATGAGGTCTTAGAGCTTGTTTTGGATTGACTTATTTAAGTGTTTTTAAATCAAAATATCTTTTAAATACTTTTGTAATGTTTGAATAAATTTAAAAAGTGTTTTTAAATACTTATTTTTAAGTTAAAATATAAAAAAATAAAAAATTTATAAATTAAAAATCCCAATTTATGATTTTTGAGCTATAAATCATAAACGAGAGCCAAACCAACCGGACCCTTAATTAAGAGTTACAGTTTCATTAAATGTGACTTACTGTTCTTTATAAGTTTGTCCAAAAAAGAAAAAAAGAAAATACTACTACTATATTTTCTGTTTATCTCTAGTGCCATAAGTTTATAATTTTTTTTTTTTTAATGCGTTCATAAATGTATTCCACTACACCCTTTCAATACCTTTTCGTGAGCACCTAATTATTACAAGCATCAAAATCTGCCTATATATCACTTCACTTTGTAGCAACCAATCAACCATTCTATCTATTAATTTTCTTAGCTTTTACAGATTGATGGCTATTCAGATGTTGCTACTCTTTCTTATTATTTATCTTGACGGAATCATCCTAGCGCAGCCTAATTTACTATTCACTAATTGTGGCAACAATGGTGACTACACTCAAAGTAGTGTATACCAAAGTAATCTTAACACACTCCTCTCCTCCATTTCTTCAAATATGAATAACTATGGTTTTTACAACTCTTCAACTGGCGGCGACAATAACATGGTCAGTGCAATCGTGCTATGCAGAGGTGATGTGGACCTAAACAAATGTCGCACTTGTGTCGATAACGTTGCTCAAAAGCTCATACGTTCATGTCCCAACAAGAAAGAAGCTTTTGGTGGATACGATGAATGTATGTTACAATATTACTCTGGTCAACCAATTCCTAAGTCGAATTTGCCTCTACTCTACATGTGGGACGACGGATTCGCGTCAAAACCCGAGGAATTTAATCAGGAGCTCAAGAAATTGATGGATGTGTTGCGAGGCGTAGCTGCATACGGCGAGGATCCTCGTCGCAAATACGCGACTGGTCGAGCGATAGACCGGAATTATCAGACTATTTATGCACTTGTGCAGTGTACTCCTGATTTGTCCCCTCAAGATTGCTTCGATTGCTTAACAGATGCTTATGGAGCTATGGCTACTTGTCCATGTAATGGCAATAGGGGCAGTAGACAAATTGGGCCTAGGTGCAACTTCCGTTATGAAAGGTCCCGTTTCTTCAAATCACCGCCAAATGAATGTTCTTCTAGCCCGGGGCGGACCTAAAGGGATTCACCCGAACCTTCCTGGCGAGAAAATCACATCATATATGTAAGATGAATATTTTTCGACATGTGCATTACACATGTATATCAGATTATATGATATGTAATACTATAAAATAATATCAATAATATTAAAATAAGAATTTGAATAAATAAGTATATATGAAATAATAAAGTAATGTTTTTTGTGAATTGTATGAAGTTATTTGTCAAGACTAAAATTATGATTGGATTCTTTTTAACATGCGAAAATAAACAACCAAATTTAAAATCTGGGGGAAGGAATAGTATTTTTAGTAATATTATTTTCTTCTGTAATTATATATTATAATTTGTGTACACAATCAATTAAGTTAGGCTGATCTTTCTTTACTTAGCTAAGATTTATCATTTTGTTTACCCTTATATATTCTTGTGTGTGTGTGTGTATATATATATTATATATATATATATATATATATATATATATATATATATTGTTAATCTTGTGTTGATGATAAAACCCAATATAATAGCGTAATGTCCTAACAGTAGCGATTCTTCTGATTTATCAAATATTCAGCTTGATTTTTTTTTTCTTATTTCAGATATTTCAGTAATATAGTTTAAATGTAATGTAATTGTAGTCATACAAATTTTATTGAAATTAAATTTCAGATATATTTAATTCAAACAAATATTATGAATTAATATAATTAAATTAGCTATTTAAGTTTAATAAATATAAATTTAATTAATGATTCTATTTTATTGGGCTAGTCTGTTGATTTGGGCTACAAATAGTAAACCAACTTTGTCGATCTTAATATGACATCTTATACTAGATATTCAAATAAGCGACATGTGTCAAATGACATGGCATGCCAAATCAAATGAAGAATCTAATAGAATAATATCACATGTCAAAGTGACACAATATGTCTGATCAAATCAAAGGCCAATGAAAATATGACATGTGTAAAGGTGACATATTTCGACCAAGCAAATGTCATCATGTCAACTTCAATTTGATTGCCCAAAAAGAGTTCATCCTCGTCGCGTACAACTCTTTTATTCCACAACTATAAATAGGGGTCTCACAATTAATTTAGAAAAAGATACCAGAATTCAAACAAAAAGCCAGAGAGAGTTCATGGATCAAACATCACACATTTCTCTATAAGCTACAAGTTCAAGCAATTAAATTCAAATACAAGTCAAGATCTAGACCACCAGATACAAGATCAAGCTATAGGCCCTTGAATTCAAGTACAAGTCGAGATCATATATCCATCAAGTTCAAGATCAAGCTCAAAAATTCTTGAATATATTTTCAAAAGGAAGAATCAGGGGATTCATAGATATTATGACACTCAGCATATTTAAAATAAAATACTATAATTGTTGTGATATTTTTTAGTCTTGATTATTATTTTCTCAATGCAAATTTTATTGTCTACAGTGATCATGACCAACTTCAAATATGGCTACAAGTGTTTTGCATCTTAGACTTTCTGTCCTATCTTTAAGAAATGATAGCCTCTTTTTTAGCGCTCATATATATAGAGAAGTTATTTCTCTTTATAATAAGTGAAAGCCCTTGATACGACCAAGGATGTTTCAGTAAATTTCTTCATTGTGTTTCAGTAAATTCCACAGTTGTTCCAAATATGTGAGAACAGAAATATGTATTTTTACTCTTTATCTATTTGTATGTGTTTTTATGCATTATTAAGACTTGTACTTGATTTACATGTGTTCCTATGCTTGTGAAAGTTCTTGGTACTATCAAGTGTGTTTCAATAAAAATTTTCGTGGTGTTCCAATAAATTTCTCCCCTATTCCAAAAATGCGAGAACAAAAATCTATATTTTTACTCTTTATTTATTTATACTTATGCATCATTAATGCTTGTACTTGATTTACACGTGTTCCTATGCTTTTTGCTTACTTTAACTTTTCCACTTCTCTACCTTTTGCTTTCATTATTTTGTTGCATATAAATATAAGCTTCTGAAGATTTTTCCTTGATTTGCTTTCTCTTTCTTCTTGCTGCAAATAAAAGCTGTGAATAAAGATATGTATTCTTTTTCCTCTTTTATTCTTCCATTCGTCGTTAGAATTTGTGAGGCCTTATTCTCTCCTTTCTCTGCTGGCCACTGATTTTTGAATTTAATGTACTTTTCTACCTTCCCTTTTCTTTTCTTCATATCATTAATTTTTGGCTTTAATTTAGTTTGTCGGTTGTTAATACATTGTTACTAAACTTGCCTGCATGTGTTAGACATTTTATTCTGACTTGTTTATCAGCTGTAAAAAAAATTTGATCGATTTTCTTCTGGTAAAAAAAAAGGTTTTATTTTTGGGCGGGTCTTCTTATTTTCCTTGTTAATGGACCATGTGCATGGATAAATATTTTTAGTGGATTTTCCTCTTAGCAAGCTGTCAATTTATTTTTGCCTTTGCCCTTAAGTTCACTCTATTCTCTTAATTTATTCATATTTATTTGAGATGGGGTCTCACTAGATTTTGCTCTTTAAGGATGTTCTTGATTGTACTAAGATCAAAGACTCAGTCTTTTCCCCTTTACCTACAAGTTTTCTGCATTTTTCCTATTTTTATTTAGATGGAGTTTCACTATATTTTGCTCTTCTTCCTGCAAATAAAAGTTATAAAACAAAAAAGTATGTATTCTTCTTCCTCTCACTCTCCATTTGTTATTAGAATTTTCAAGGTCTTATTCTTTCTTTTCTTTGCCTCTCACTGATTTTTGTCTTCTTTTAAATAATGAAATCAATTTTGTTTGTGAAAGCAAGCAAAGCACATGCCAAATAAAGCAGATTTTTTGGTACAATTGTTCTGCAACTTGTGGCTTCTCATTTTCCTTTATTTCGACTTTCTCTTCTTACCTCTTAATCTCTGTGAGTTTCTAATCTTCTTTTTCCTTTCTCTTTTTTCGCTCTATCTTTTTAAATTTTTAATTACTTTTGAATTCTGATCGTATCTTGCTTTCTTACCGAAATAGTTGTAACTCTGGCATCGAAATAATAGCAACAATAAAAAAAACTAAAAAAATGTCGGTGTGCTATTAATTGTACACTTCGCCCTTTCAGTCTTCGGTAAGTTATTTTTTTGCCAATTTTCTCTGCCCGAAATTTTATGACCTTCTAAAAATGATATTTCACATTCTTGTTAGAGTGAAATATTTTTACTTTTGCTTTTTCGTCTTTCTTCTTATTTTCTTCCATTTGTTAGCGACAGTGAAACTTCATTTTCGAAGCCTTCTAAGATTGAACTTTTTAAATTTGAAGTATAATAACTGTGCAATTTCACCTTTGCAGCCTCTGAACAATGATATTTGCTCTGTTGACTATAACAAAATAACTCTTCAGCTACATAAGGTAATTTATGCTTCTTGATGTTATTTGCTTACTTATATTACTCAATTTTTTCCTCCTTAGTTTTCTATTTAACACTATATAAATGTATTTTAGAAATGAGCTAAATTTAACTATCCTCAAGAAAAGAATTTTAACATTCCAAAATAATATCATATATCTGATTTAAAAAAAAGGAAAGATGACTGATGCACAAATTGAGAAAAATTATAGTCGTCATACTGCCTATAAAGAAATGTTGCCGGAACAAAAATCATCTAAAACGATCCAACTATAATACGCTGCAAAAAGATGCAGATTCTCAGAAAATTATTCTTCTAATTGTTCTAATCAGACATGTCCATCTCCAGAACCTCAAAAAAGGATTTCCATTCAGCCTGTTCTTCTCATTCAAACTAACCCTTCTACTTCCCAAAATGGTTGATTAAATCAAACTTTAATTTTGCTTCTCGTTGCTTAGGTTTAGCTCTTACAGGTTTAAAATGTTGTAGTTTGTAGATCAACACAACCAGGTTGCTAGAATATCAATCAACTACCCTGCTATCCTGCAATTTTAAAAAAAAATTCAATTATAAATTTTGTGTAGCCAAAAGATTCCAATACGAAACTCCAAACTTCTGTTATAATAATGGCTCCATAAAATTAGTTTCACACCAGCTACCTTCTAAATTAAAAATACTTTACTTCAGCGATTGTGAGGAAGCCAAACAATTTCATACTTATGCTAAAACATACATAACATGTTCACAATTACTTTATTTGGAGGAAAGTACGATAAAGACTTGGCAACTAAAACTAAAGGGGTATCTACACATTTAAAGTTTCAGGACAAATGTATAATTTTTTACCCAACCTTACTGATACAGATAACAAAGAAAAAAATTTTACAACTCTACTTTTATAACAATGAGGAAGATGATATAGTTAATCGAATGATTTTTTCAGAAAAACTCGACAAATCTATTATTACAAATTTAGTGGATGTTCTAAAAAATTCATACTCTTTGTTTCTAAAATCTCTCTCACAAATCTCAGGCTTATCTAATTTTTACATCGCGCTTAAATGCGATTCTACCTTGGACCAACGAACATACAACTTATCGAGTGCTTCAGAAGTTGCAGCTATATGGACTGACGAAGAATTGGAAAGTCCCGCTTCTACACCATATATTTGTGTTTATACCCATATCACCTATAACCAGTTGGTTCACTATTACTATGGTTGTTACGAACCATTACAGTATCCTTTATTATTTTTCTTTGGTGAAAATGACTCGCATTGTGGCATTCAAAAGGTTTTACAAAAAACTAACTTTCCTAAATATCATTCTTCTTGTTAATATGAGCAAATTCCAAATGTAGCCAATATGTGTTCAATTGATGAACTTCTTAATATTGAAGAAGAAATTTTGCAAAAACAAAGGCAAGAAAAATACTATGTGTTCGTGAATATTACTGTTTACAAACTTCAAATTAGAGATGATGAAGAAAATGAAACTTTACATGCTGGGAGATTATTCCAATAATATTTCGCAGATTAAAATTTGAAACACAGAGATTGGATTTCTTATTATTTAATCAAGATTTATTTCGGACTAAGGTATTAGCGGGACTTATCGATCTTCTAAGATTAGGAGAAAGAGAAGCTTTAGGTATTGGCAAAAAACGTTCCTTCCTGCTAGCTTTACAGGAGGACCAAAGATATGCGGGATCGATATATAGACGCCATTGGTTTGGTACAACACGTTGGAAAGCCTGATATCTTTCTAACGATGACATGTAACCCTTCATGGCCAGAAATTGTGGATTTTTTACTACCAACCAAAGAAATATAAAATACACCTGATTTAATAAGTTGAGTATTCAAAGCAAAAGTTGAAGAGCTAAAAATAGACATAGTTAAAAAAGGTATATTTGGAAAAGTCTTTGCTTTTATGTTTACCATAGAGTTTCAAAAAGGAGGTCTTCCACGTGCTCATTTCCTCATTATACTTCATGATGACTATAAATTATTAACATCTGAGGCTTATAATAAAGTTGTTTGTGTCGAGCTGCCAGATCATGATACAAATGAATATTTATATTTTTTGGTTAATAAGCATATAATGCATGGTCCTTACAAAAACTTAAATCCTACAAATTTTTGCATGAATAAAAAGGATACTGCAAATTTAAATATCCTAAAAATTATGCCAATGAAACATCTAAATGTGAGAATTCGTATCCAATTTATAGAAGATGAGATACTGAAAAATTCGTATAAGTTCGAAGCCAATATCTTGACAACTCATGAGTCATCCCGTATAATCTATATCTCCTAAGCAAGTTTAGTTACCGCATGAATGTTGAAATTTGTGCAGATATTTAAGTTGTTAAGTACATATACAAATATATCTGTAAAGGACATGACAAAATTACCTTTAACCTACAAAATAATGACACTAATTTAGAAATAGATGAATAAAAGAATATCGATCAGGCATATGGGTATCACCACCAGAAACTATGTGGTGTTTGTTTGCCTTTCCTATTAGTGAGATGAATCCCAATATTTACAAACTTCAGTTGCGTCTTCAAAATCAACAATTTGTCTCTTTTAAAATGACTGCAAATCTAAACTCAATCTTAAAAGAACAATGTTGACATAATTTTTCTCAATGAATGAAACAAATAAACATGCTATAGAGCTCAACTTACTATACAAAGAGTTTCCACAACATTTTGTCTGGTCAACCAGTGATAAAATGTGAACACGCAAAAAATAGGATTATGTTATTGGACGTATTGTTACTTGTCATCCAATAGAAGGAGAAAGACACTGCCTTTGACTATATGAACATACGAAGACCAAAGTCATACAAAGATCTTAGAACTATAAACGGAAAGTATTGCACCACATTTAGAGAAGCTGCGGGAAAAAAAAATTATTATTTTCTGAAAATAACTTAATTGAATGCATGTCAGAAGCTACTAATTATAAAATGCCATATAGTTTGCGACATTTATTTTTCACATTATTAGTATATTGTAACCCTGCCAATTCAAAAGAAATATGAGAAAAGATTGAAGCCTCCATGTCTGAAGATTTTACAATCATACCAAACATACAACCACAAAATATTCATTCTCTGGTTATAAATCATATAAATAACATATTGCATTTAATGAGCTGGATATAAATGAAGTTAAACTTATACTTGAAAATATTATACTTTTCACATCTTTTAGAATAATGTAGGAGGCTAGATACATTCATTTAGAAAGAAACATAACTTTAATAGAAAAAGATTTACTGTTATATAAAAAACTAAATAAAATATTTTCAAATGAATCAGGCGCTTTTTTATTGACGGACCGGGAACTGGAAAAATATTTTTATACTGCGCCTTACTAGCTACTGTACGATCCAAAAGATTTATAGCTTTAGCAACAACAACATCTGGTGTTGCAGCTTCTATATTTCCTGGAGGACGGATTGCGCACTCACGCTTTAAACTTCCTATTAACATAGGTGAAAACTTTAATTGTAATATTAGTGCACAAAGTTCACTTGTGTCTCTAATTCAAGATACAAAACTAATAGTATGGGATGAGGTAACGATGGCAAAGAATTTTTGCTTTATTCTTGAAAGATCTTATAGATATGAATACACTTTTTAATGGAAAGGTTGTTGTCTTTGGAGGCTATTTTAGGCAGACTTTGCCTATTGTGAAGCACGGAGCAAAAGAAGATTTCATTTATCAGTTCTTATTAAACTCAGATATCTGAAATCATCTCTAGAATTCCATTTGATCAAAACTATGCGTGCACAAGAAGATCTCCTATTCTGTGAGTATTTATTACGAATTGGAGATGGAAAAAAAGAAGTCAAAATAACATAATAAAATTGAAATTCCATAATCTTTTCTCATTCCTTTTACGACAGAGAAAGAATCATTACATAATTTATTTAAAATAATTTACCCCATTTCAGAGTTTTTCATGCATGGCACATCCTCTATATCATCACATGTTATTTTAACAACGAAAAATAATTTTGTTAATGAAATTAATCAGCTATTTATGGATGAATTACCTACAACTATTGTGACATTTTTTGGTATTGATGAAACTGTTGAGATAAAAGATCAAAGTCAAATTGAAAATTTTTTTACACACTTTGAATCCTTCAGGTTTACCTCCTTATAAGTTAGTTTTAAAAATCAGAATTGTTCAATTATACTATTACACAATTTATATCCTTCCGAAGGATTATGCAATGCAACACACTTAATTTATTCTCATTTCAAAACCCATATTATTAGTGCTAAAATTGCAAGTGGTGACTTCAAGGACAAATATGTTTTCATTCCTCGAATACCATTATTATCTTCACAAGATGAAAAATTGTCAATTTAATTCAAGAGAATACAATTTTCTATTAGGTTATGTTTTTCTATGACTATAAATAAAGCTCAAGGTCAAACACTAGATTTTATTGAAATTTATTTACGTGAACCTATATTTTTTCATGGTCAATTTTATGTTGCTTTATCGAGAGCAAGAATCTCAAATAATGTAAAATTATTAATCCGACCAGCCACAGCAGATGACCCTGATTACCATTCTACTTATAACATAGTATATAATGAAACTATCAAAAAATCATCCTCTTAAAAAATCTAAATAACTATTAATGTAGTGTATGATCCTGTAAGTTCTTAGTTATATTTTTAATCAATTCTTCATACTGAATTGCTCCTTTTATCCGGATCTTTTATTATATGCTCATTTTTAATTATTTTTCAGGCTACAGAAAAAGACACAAAGACTCAATATACATGTCATCACTCCTGAAATATTAGACTGGACATGTAAGGTTCAAGTTATGGATATGTGCAAATCAGAAGAAGGAAGAGAATGAAAGATAAAGTATCTGAACATGATCTTTCAAGATGAATAGATACTTCTTCATTTTCACTCTATTAAATTTATGTGCAATTATATTTCTAAACTGATTATGTTCGTATTCTACACATGTCCCCCATATATATATATATATATATATATATATATATATATAAACACTCACAGTAAGACCAAATAAAAGCGATTGTGTATAGTGATGATATCCCCGCTTATCAAGATCTGCTCAAACTCTTTCACACCTATTTGATAACAAGTGCCGGCATACAATAACCGAATTTGAGATATGAAAAATCTATGCACACATTTGAGTGGATCATCTATTAAAAAATCATAATTGATCCGATTAATAAAGATTGCCCAGATGAAAATCCATTACCACCGCCTACAAAGCTCAACGTTACATCATTTCAAGATCAACAATCAAGCTTCTCAGGCCACCAAAGAACAACTTAAGAATACAGAATTCAATATGATTATTTTACTCTATCTATTACTACATATACTCTTTAACATAAATAGTTAATTTTTCTATTCACATACTCATATATTAACTACAAATTATTTGGCTAATAGATGTGCTTGGAATTGTTGTCAACTGCTTCCCACCAAGGTATGTCGCAAGTTTGCAGAAAAAATTACAGGAATTTATTCTCATTGATACTGAGTAAGAACAATTGCATAACTTTCTTACATCCTTGTTATTTTACAACTTAAAGATGTCCAGCACCTTAACTATTTTAATGTAACCAGTAAGCAAATTTTCACGTTCGAAGAGCCAATTATTGAAGACGGAGGAAGAAAATTACTTGCACAATTTCAGGAACGTCCCAGTTATCTTTGTCAGGTATATTAGTGTATTGAAATACAACGATAAGTTATGAATAATAATCTACCGTATACATAAAACCAATATAAATTTTTACTTTCTCAAAGAAAATGCCAGTGCATTTATTTTCTATGTTATTGGTATAAAAATTATTTAACTTTTTCATAAATAAAAATTATTGTTGCAATAAATGTAGGTACATCATTGACAATGAAATTTAACACAACGATACATATAGATCCACCTTTTCCACAATGTCTCCAATTGCACTCATGATATAAAATTACTACTCATAGCATTCATACTATGTTCAAAATTTCTTTTCTAATTACAAATGCTCTAAAAGTATTATATTTTTTCCTTCAAATAGGGTTGCAAAAAATAAAGAAATGTTGGACTCTTTCACCATAAGGAGCACATCTGAATGTGAAGGTCTTATCTCTATTTTAGTAGATGAAGAAATAGTGTCCATTGCAAATATTCAGTCACAAAAGGATGTTAGTATAAATTCTATTTACAATATTGATAATTTATAGCTATATTTATTCTTCTAAAAATATAATGATTGCTTTTATTTTTTTGGACACAGGGCCACTCCTTCTCTATTGAAGCAAAAATATCACTTCCAAATAAATTAAGAAATTATTATAGTTTAGTGTGTTCAAGTTGTGGAAAAGAAGTGAAAAGTCCAACAAGAAGAAAAATTCATTGTGTGAATTGTAAACAGAAAATATGCTGACTCTCAGATACTTTCTGCTCTAATTTTACAAGCATATTCAAACACAATATGTACAAGAATTTTTCTTCTCATAAAAAATTTTTTAATGTTTCGTGTGTATGCAACCACATGTGCCAATTTAATATTAATCTTGAAGATGTCTCAGGCTCAACAATGGGAACAATTATAGACAAAGAAGGTGAACAGTTGTTATCTCTTACTGTATAAGAGATTTAAAACCTTGCTTCAGGTGAAGTAAAAATTCGAACCAAATAATTTAAATTACGTTCAATTTACACTTAAACTAACAAAAAATTTAAAATATAATTTTCTCTATAATGACTCACTATCAATGCAAAATATTCAAATCAAACTGAATTAGAACCTATTCAAGATTCAAGTGAAGAAATCATTTTCCCGCACTCCAAGATCAACATCTGGAAAACTGTATGTTTTGTCGTGCATTGAAAAGGCAAATATTGTGTGCTCTCCTCCTACATCATTCACAAGTACCGCCAAAGAAAGCGTCAAGAGATCCAAAAAGGACTTGACACCTTTTGATGAAGAAAGTGAGCTAACAACCACGCGGCATGACTTGCTGAAACTTAAAAAAAAATGGAGTCACCAACTCCAGCAAATAAAGAAATAAAGGTTACAAAAAAAATTATCTTCCTCATTATTTATTTGAATATACACTATAACTTCAACTTAATAATTATTACTTTTTATCTTTGAATATATTATCCCTCATTCATTCTTTTTTAGTTAATACATTTGCAGGTTAACCAAGCTACTTTTGCAATCAGTTTGAATTTTGTGGAACAAAGGTAATTAATATCAAAAGAATTTTACTTTTTACAAGATTTCACAATTTTTCAAAATAATTTTCTTATATATAAATTAATAATATTTTTTCTACATATAAACAGTTCTTTTGCAGGAAAATGAACTCCTTGCTAAAGTTTGCTTTTAACTTTGTCTTATGGCTGAATGTTCCAACAACAATGCTATCATCAAATAAGGTAATAAAAATAAGAGTTCTCAATCATCCCCTGTTAAACTAATTTTGCTCTACTGATAACATAGAGTTGATAACAGTTAAAAAAAAATTTATCAAATGATCCATTGTCACACCCCACCTTGGGAGGCATAACTGACACCTAATGCCACACTGGGACCTGGGTTGACCTAGCTAGGCATAAGCACCTCTGGTGCCTACCAGTAACACAGAATCATAAACAGTTATATCTCGGCTGTAAATACAGCCTCAAGCCTACAAGACCACACAGCAAACCTATAAAGAAACAGCTAACCCAATAGTCATAATAATAAAAGGATCCTATGCGAGCCGACAAGACCTTTCTAAGTCATAACAAAAGGAAAACAGATAGTCATATATGAACTATAGCCGACACGGCTTATAACTAATAGCTAAACTAGGCCCCACATAGTCAATGCACCCCTACACGGCCAACAACTGTCAACAACCAGAAACTACAATTCGCAAGCCTCTAAAAGTAGAATAGTGGTTGGAACAGGGCTCCGACCTACCCAAAAGTTGTACAAGAAAAAGAACAAACCTTTCTAACTGTCAACTCTGGAAAAAAGGAGCTGACTGATCTGCTAACCTTGGCTGACTGCTAAGGAGGTCCTGAAACACATTTGTTCGCACCTGCAGATAAGTATGTAGCGCCTCATAGGTGGGTGTCAGTACAATATGTACCAAATACGTAAGACAGTAATAAAAATGACTGAATAGAACTGATAACAGAACCGAAAGTAATTAATAAGAAGGATAAGAGTTATAACTTCAATACCCTCACAACCTGAAGTATAGCTAACAAGTAAGTATAAACAAGAACCTCACCTGGCCCCATAAGCCTAGAAAGTACAATCAGCACGGAATAACCTATCGGGCCCCCATAAGCCCTGTCAAGTACAGTTCAATCTATATACTCCTAACCTGGTCAATATGATGCGACAGGTAACTATAGCCAACCTACCTGGCCTCTGGGTCTGCAACTGAGCCCGTTGGGCTCCTATAGCCCTGTCTGAGCCCTCTGGGCTCCTGTGATTGCACCCTGCGCTCACAAGGCCCGATGGAGGATCAGTAATGTTGTCAAGGCGTTAAAGAAGTCCATTCGTGGATGGACTGTGATACAGCCTTATAGGCCTGAATATAGTCCTTTCAGACAACATATAGCTCCTCTGAGCGATCTTTAGCCCCAGAGGCAAAGACACAACTAGCAACCCTGAGGTTGGTCGACGTAAGGCTATATTAGGTAGGATCAATCCCGACTGAACTACTACATTTTAGTCTTAAGTCTATCTATAGCAGTTAATCACAATATACATACTCTACAACTTACTTACAAAGGCATAGTTCATATCACTATACGACGGGAATAACTTACCGAAGAGGTTTGCCTTAACATACCTCAAATGTCAATTTCCGTTCACCCAAATAGTTCCAACCTGAAGCCGGTAATTCCACTAAATTAAAGCCTTTACGCTGAGAGAATAAGGCTAGTTTCAATAATAGAAAATGGCTAATAACAATATCTTTCAAAGAGATTAGCTACAAATCAAACTTTGACTAATTCGACAGAAGTCTTATAAATTCCCGAGAGTTTAGAAGGTAGAAACAATTACCTATCACTTGTAGCCACTTAGGACTCAATTAGAAAGGATTTCTACAACTTTTACTCGGCGGGACTCCAACACTCTGAGCGAGATTTCAGGAAATAACTTCGTAGGAACGTTTCTCGTAAGCCTAGAACTTGTTATCCAAGACAAATTTGTATTCGAACAAAGTTTAACGGCATAATTTGATGAAAATCGGATGAAAAGTTGAAGAAAAGCTTTGTGCTTGCCGAGGGTATGTTCTAGGAAATGTTTCAAATGGGTTAAGATTGAACTTAATATATATATGCTGAGATGGTGGCAGGGAGGGGCACGGCTCACCGGCCATGGCGCTGGGCAGCGCAGCACGGTGCGGCATCCAGTGCACCCAACCTCTGACCTCGGCATCCTGCTCGCTCGACACTATTCTCGTACGTTCACTCCCCGAGCCCTTCCTCGCATGAGTCATACTTCAAAACTCTCAACATATATATGCACACGTCTGTTAAATAATAGAAACTTATGAGGTGTAACATCATCCCTCCCTCAGGAACATTCGTCCTCGAATATAATCTTAAGCTTAAGAGACTCAACTATTTTTAACCATTACCAGAAAAATTTCGCTCCTCTGTAATATGGACTATCCGAAAATCTAAAACACAGAAAAATCCAGCATAGGCGTCTCACAGGACGCTATAAACAACTACTCCACAACACAAAAGCGAATAGCTAATCAATACTGATAATATAAGCAACAACACAATATTTGAATAACAATATCACCTCAACTACACAATCTGAGTCAAGCCTGAAATAAGTGAGGATATATAAACCTCATGTCGTCCTGGCCTTCTCAAGTCATTCCTCCACATTCCTATTCCTCCATCGGACTTTAATAGAGGCTATCATCTTTAGTCCTCAATCTTCGGACCTGCCGATCTAGTATAGGAACTAGAGTCTCTTTGTATAACAACTCTTCAATAACTTGAACATCCTCGACCGAGACAACCTGGGATGGGTCTCCTATGCACTTACGTAGCATTAACAAATGAAAAACTTGATGAACAGATTCTAGCCCTGAGGCAGTTCTAACTCATAAGCTACTCGGCCTATGCTTTGAAGGATTCAATATGGGCCAAAGAACCTAGGTCTAAGCTTGCTCTTCCTGCCAAACCTCATCACAAACTTCATAGGAAAAACCTTAAGAAATACCCAATCATCAACATTAAACTCCATGTCTCTACACCGTACATCGGAATAGGACTTCTGACGACTCTGGGCTGTTAGCAAATGCTCTATAATAAGTTTCACCTTTTCTTCTGATTGATGTGTCATATCCGGTTCGATCAACCTTGCTTCCCCTACTTCAAACCATCCTATGGGGAACCTACATTTCCGTTTGTATAAAGCCTCATAAGGCACCATCTGAATAGTGGAGTGATAATTGTTATTGTATGCAAAATCAATAAGAGGTAGGTGGTCGTCCCAACTCCCTCTAAATTCTAGCACACATGCCTGTAGCATGTCCTCGAGTGTTTGAATGGTGCGCTCTTCCTGGCCATCTGTCTGGGGATGGAAAGTTATACTAAAATTAACCTGTGTCCTCAAACCTTTCTGAAATGACTGCCAGAATCTAGCGGTGAATTGTGCCCCTCTGTCAGAAATAATAGATGTTGGGACACCATGCAATTGGACTATTTCTTTAATATATAACTCATCATAATCTTTGGCCGAAAACATAGTCCTAACTGGCAAGAAATGGACTGATTTTGTCAATCTGTCGACGATGACCCAAATGGAGTCAAATTTACGTGTGGTGCAAGGTAACCCTGTAGCAAAATCCATATTAATGGCTTTCCATTTTCACATAGGTACGGCTATCTTCTGAGTCAGTCTGCCAGGTTTTTGATGTTTAGCTTTTACCTGCTGGCTATTAGGACACTGTGCTACAAACTTAGCTACATCCTTCTTCATTCCAGGCCACTAGTATATCTCCTTTATATCATGGTACATCTTCTTCGAACCTGGGTGAAGAAGGTAACGAGAATAGTGTACCTCTGCCATAACCTGCTGGCGAAGCCTTGCTACATCTAGAACACAGAGTCGACCTCTGAATCTCAAGACACCGTCTCTCGTTAACTCAAAGGATGATAGTTCACCCTGCTAAACCCTATCTCTAAGTTGTACTAGGCTAGGGTCCTCGTACTACCTCTCCTTCACCTGTACAACTAGAGATGACACAGATGTATTCTGGATCACGACCCCATTATCCCCTAAATCTACCCGGACTGCTAGATTAGCTAACTGGTGTAGCTCTCGAGCCATTTCCCATTGTTCTGGCCTCAAATATGCTAGACTGCCCATAAATATGCGACTAAGGGCATCGTCTACAATATTAGCTTTCCCTAGGTGATATAAGATGTTCACGTTGTAGTCTTTCAACAACTCTAGCCAACGACGCTGACGTAAATTCAACTCTTTCTGTGTAAAGATATACTGGAGGCTTTTGTTATCCGTAAAGATATCTACATAAGCACCATATCAATAGTGCCTCCAAATTTTTCAAAGCATGAACAACTGCAGCCAATTCTAAATCATGGGTGGGGTAATTCTTTTCGTGCTTCCTTAGCTGCCTCGAATCATAGGCAATCACCTTGCCATGTTGTATCAGAACATACCCCAATCTAATGCCTGAAGCATCACAGTATATTGCATAGCCCTCTAAGCCTTCTAGTAAGGCTAACACTAGGGAAAATGTCAATATATTCTTCAGTTGTTAGAAACTCTGCTCAAAAGCCTCGATCCAGTGAAATTTAGCTGCTTTCTGAGTCAGTCTTGTCAACGGCGCTGATAAGGTAGAGAATCCTTTCACGAACCTTCTATAATACCCGGCTAACTCTAGGAAACTATGAACCTCGGTGGGATTCATAGGTCTAGGCCATGTCTTTACTGCCTCGATTTTCTGCAAGTCAACTTGGATACCTGCATCTGACACAATATGGCCCAAGAAAGCTACAGAATTTAACCAAAGCTCACATTTCGAGAACTTCGCGTATAACTGGAAATCTTTGAGGACTTGGAGTACTGTTCGCAAATGATCTCTATGTTCAGCTTCTGAGCGTGAATATACCAGAATGTCATCAATAAACACTATCATAAGTAGATCTAAATATGGCCTGAAGGTTCTATTCATCAAATCCACAAACATTGCTGGGGCATTTGTTAATCCAAAGGACATGACCAAGAACTCAAAACGACCATACCTGGTCCTGAAAATCATCTTCGGAATATCTTTCTCCCGAACTCGCAGTTGATGATACCTTGACCTTAAGTCGATCTTTGAGAAATATTTTGCCCCCTGCAGCTAGTCAAAAAAACCATCTATCCTTGGAAGGGGATATTTATTCTTAATACTGACTTTATTCAACTATCGATAATCTATATACATTCGTAGGGAGCCGTCCTTCTTTCTTACAAACAAAATTGGCGCACCCCATGGGGAAGCACTAGGCCTGATAAAGGCTTTTCCTGGAAAATATTTTAACTATTCTTTCAATTACTTCAGCTCTGCAGGAGCCATTGGGTACGGAGGGATGGATATAATGTCACGATCCAAATATAAGCCCAGATCGAGACACGGGACAAGGAACCCCTAGAGACCCCAAGTCGACCCATGGCATGAACATAACTTCTAACTCAATCAATAAGAGTGGAAGGTTTATCATTATAAACATAGCGGAAGTCTAAACACAACATAACATTAGAATACAAATGAGAATCTGAAGCTAAATACAATCTATGTCTGAAAAGCCTCTATGTCAGATGAGCTGATGGGACAAGACCCTAACTAATTCTCTAAGTCAGAAACTGAAAATGTAAAGAAACAACTGATAAGGGAGGGTCCTCGAGAGATGAGGACTCACCAACTGAGACTTGATGATAACTCCGGAAGCTGTCTAGTGACAGGGCTGAGTCTGAAGATCGGAGCCTATATCATGAAATGATACAGCATAGAGTATGCAGTCAGTACGTGGAACGTACCGAGTATGCAAGGTAAGTAAAACCACTCAAGTAAGTAAAATCATTAAAACATGTATAATATAAAACATAATCAAGATAAGAATCTGAGAGTAGGGCTTGCATGCTATTTTCTGAAATCATGATCTAAACATAACTGAACATCATAACTGAATCGAATGAACCAAAGCTGAAAGCCGATAATCATAAGTAAAACTGAACATTGGGTCAAAACTGCTTTAGAACACACACACACACACACACACACACACACACACACACACACATATATATATATATATATACATACATACATACATACATATCATGAATAATAAACATGCATAACTGAAATAATGAGGAACAATGGGGGACTTATCATATAACCGACATTATCACAATAGAGCTTACGTGGTCTCGACTATCACACTCAAGTGGGCAGAGCCATCCAAAGCCTTTCCAGGGCTAAGGACGATACCATGATATTGATATCGAGTTGAAGGCCCCTTGGGGCAGGGAAAAGCTCACAAAGGAGGTCCCAAATAATCTAATCATACCTACATTGGCTCGTAGTTCTGAGGCATAGTGTTTACTGACCCTTAGGCTACTCGGTGCTAGACACTACTCCCAAAATCATGCATATGCTCTCCATCGTTTTTCAACGAAGCTGACCATCATCTAGTGACAAAGCTAAATAATCATGTACATATAACATCTGAAATCATACATGAGGAGCCTTGGCTCAAACCATACCACAAGCTGAACATAATTGGGATTCTTGACTCCAAAACCATGTGGTAATCTAATTGACATGCAATCATAAATCATACTTGAACATATGGGCTTGCCCAATACTTAAACATGCTTGAAAATACTTGATTCACTTGAAAACATAATCATAGGCATCGGTAACTGGAAAATATGTTTATCATCATAAATATATCATCATACTTGAACATATATCATAGATCTCAACTTTCACAAACTTCTCATAGTTGGGCATTAGGGGTGTTCGTGGTTTGGTGAAAAACCAAACCAAACCGCAATCCAAACCAAACTGATTAAAAAATCGACATTTGGTTTGGTTTGGTTTTAAATTTTAAAAATCGATAATATTTGGTTTGGTTTTAGATCTATTAAAAAATTAATAAAATAACCAAACTAAATCGATAAATTTTATATATATATATATATGATATTTGGTTTTCATAAATTATTATAAATATTTTATACCTTCAATATAATTGTTAAAGGTTTAAAGTCCATATCTTAAAAAAATATCCAGGCCCAATATTTTAAAGATTAAGTGAGTAAGTACTAAGTACTAACTAGTAACTACTAAGTTAGTAAGTTGTAACCCACTAACCCTAGCCGCTAGGAAGTGGAAACAAGGAAAGAGATTACGGTCTACAGAACGTTTCATTCTCCTCTATGGCTGCTTCTTCTTTAATTATAATTTCTCATTTTATATTTTTTGATTCTCATCTTACATCTCAGAACAAACGTTGTTCACATTGAGATAAAAAAACTTTGCTCTTCAAAGCTCTCATCATTCATCAACTTCGACTACAAGACTATAAAAGCTTGTGAAGGTAATATGTTAAGCTTTTTTTTTACTTCGTTTGTTACCACTTGATTTTAGATTGATTTCTGTGTTGCCGAATTTTTATCTTTCTTTCTTCTTGTCTAAATTTCAGATGAAAAGGACACATGTTGAAGATTTGGAGGTTCCAGTAGAAGGAACTCCAACTACACCAGCACCCATCGGAACTCAAGAACACGGTAATGCTCCAAATACTATTTATGTGTGCAATCCTCCTAAAAAGAAGAAAAGAACAACTCCTTGTAGTCGAGACCCTAGCCCCAGAGGGAGTGGTAGAAAAACATCTGAAGTTTGGAACCATTTCTCACAGTTTTTCAATAAATTGGGTGAATTGAGGGCAAAATATAATTACTGCCCCAAAGAATTAGCTTGAGCTAGTAAAAAGAGACTTCTAATCTTTGGGGACATTTACTTAATAAGTGTGAGAAATACCCTTTCAAGGTCATCGATAGAAAGCAAATAACACTCAAACTCAGACCTCTTAAAGAAGAGGGACAAGTAGGTTTAGAGAGGGTTGTTTATAATGTTGCTGAAGTTAGGAGGGCCATTGCCGAGTTTATTATAATTGATGAACAACCATTTAATGTTGTTGAGGTTGAAGGCTTTAAGAGACTAACGTCACTTGTTTTGCCCAATTATGAATTACCTTCTCGCATTACTGTTGATAGACCATGTTTAAAAATTTATCAAGAGGAAAAACAGAAGCTTAAAAGTTTTATTAAAGGTCAGCGTGTTTTCCTAACTAGTGACACATGGATGTCAATTCAAACTTTGACGTATATGGTCATTACTGCCCACTAGATTGACGATGAATGGAATTTGCAAAAAAAATCTCAATTTTTTTCAAACTCCAGATCACAAGGGTGAGACAATTGCAAAAGAAATTGAAGCTTGTTTGTTAGATTAGTGGATTGAGAACCTATTTACAGTGATGCTAGATAATGCATCAGCTAATGACGCAGCAATTAGACACTTGAAAGGCAGAATTACTGATTGGAAAGGTGTCATCTTGGAAAATAATTTTTTACATGTTAGGTGTAATGCTCATATCCTAAATTTGATTGTAAAGGAAGGATTGAGCGAACAAAATCAGTCCATTTCCCGGGTGAGGTCTGCTGTGAAATATGTCAAGTCTTCTTCTGCAAGATCTGCTTCCTTTAAGTCATATGTTGAGAAGGTCAAACTAAATATTCATGGCCTTTTGAGATTGGATGTTGAGACGAGGTGAACTCTACATATTTGATGTTAGATGCCACTGTAAAATTTGAAAAGGCATTTTTAAGAATGTATATCGATGATCATAAGTACTTTAACTATTGTCTTGAATCAAGTGGAACGACAGGACATCCATCTTCGGAAGATTGGACAAATGTGAAAGTCTTTCTCAAGTTTCTTGAGATTTTCTATCAAACTTTTGAAGTTTTCAAGTACTTTACATGTTACTTCAAATACTTTATTTCATGAGCTTTTTAATCTTCAGAGCATAATTGTTAAGTATTCGAATTGTAGTGATTCTATTTTGACTGATATGACTAAGAAGATGAAAATTAAGTTTGATAAATATTGGGTTGCTGTTGAGGATATGAATATGTTGCTAATTGTTGTTGTTGTGTTGGATCCTCGCTACAAAATAAAGTATGTGAATTTCCTTTTTAAGAATTTTTATAGTTCTTTGGAGGGAAATGAGAAGTCTTCTAAAGTGATGGATACTTTAACTCGCTTGCATAATCATTATAAGAATTCTCTTTCTGGGACTTCTAGTGAAAATATTGGAGATAAAATCAATGTGATAAGTCAAATTGATGTATTGGATAACTCTGATGTATGGCAATCACAATGGGAGAAATTTCTTGAAGATGAAAATAATGTTGATAATAAGTCTGATCTTGAAAATTATTTGATGGATGACTTGGGGAAGAGTAAGGATTTCAATATCTTGACTAGGAAAGCTTCATCTGAAAGGTATCCAATTGTTTCTAGGATTGCAAGGGATGTGCTTGCTATTCCAACGTCTATTGTTGCCTCAGAATTAGCTTTTAGCACCAGTGGTCGGATTCTTGATTGTTATCGAAGTTCATTATCAACAAAAACTGTCGAATCTCTTATTTGTTGTCATCAATGGCTATGGTCAACATCTAAAGAATGCAAGCTTGAAGATCTTTTGGAAGAAATTCAAAAACTTGAAATAGTTGAAAAAGGTACGACTATTAACCCTTCCTTCTGTTAGTTTCTTTTTATTCTTTAAAGGAAAGGTACACCTTTCATACACATGCCCTATTTGGTGACCTATATATAACATTTATTGACAATTTGTATGTAGTTTATGTTAAGGTTGTCCCAGTTTAAACAAGTTTATTACTACATTGCTTCCAAGACCCATGATTTCAATTTTAGCTTGCCTACTTTGAAGTAAGTGTTCTAAAAATTATATATAGGTGTGTAACTTTGAAGTAAGTGTTTTACAATTGTGGTAAAGATTAGTGTATGTAGGTTGTAGCTTGCCTACTTTGAAGCAAGTGTTCTAAAAATTTCATCCCAGTAATATATAACAATTCACTTCTTATATTCATATTTGTCAAAGTCTACATTTTTATATAGATGCTGCAAGTAGCTGAGCATAAAGTGAGTTGCATCTTTCTAATACTCTAACCAAGTGATATACTGAAAGTACATAAAAGAGGGAGTCAAACAGATAGCCCAAAAAAGTCTTTGATTAGATTTGAGAAAATGGTTATTTACAAATCTATTATAGTAACTGGATTTTTATGCTTGGCTGTTGTTTTGATATCATCATCATCAAGTGAAGTAGATATATGGTGTTTTTAGGACCATGTGATCAGCTCCCAGATTGTAATGCACCTTGTATTAAGCAGGGATATTAGAATGGACGTTGTACTAAAATTGTTACTGGCATTTTGGGTTGTTACTGAACTGATTCTTAGCTTTTTTTTACTATTTATTTCATCAATAAGTTGTGCACTCTCCACACTTTTTGGATGTTATTCTAAATCAACAGAATTCAGTATGGTTGTTTAATTCAAAAAAAAAAGTGATATACTGGAAGGGTCAGTAATCATGATTCATTTTGTTTAGTGAACTATATAAATATTTTTATGATTGTAGATATTTAGTGTCTAATATGATAAAAAAAATTTCCAGAATATTCGGACACTACTTTGAGCATTGATTAGTTTGGAGCTTAAGCTATGGAAGATGGTTAAAGTACTTGTGATATATTTTGGATTCTCTAGTTAGTTAAGTTTAATATGTAATTTCTTTTTGTTTAATGGACAAAGTTGTTTGTACTTTGGATTCTCTGATTTTTGGGTTTATAATGCTCATTTGAATTTTGAAGTAGTTAATAGTTGTTTTATAATTATTAATTTATTATTAGTTAGTTATAAATTAAAAACTCGAATAAAACCGAACCAAACATATAAGAATCAAACCAATGATTTTTATTTTATTTGGCTTGATTTGGTTTTAGAAATTTAAAAACTGATTAAATTGGTTTGGTTTTAGTTTTAACAAAAAACCGATCCAAATCTAACCATGAACACCCCTAATGGCATCATAATTTATAAAACTTGAAAATATGAATTATAATTGAAAACATTATAAGACTTGCCCATGAATCATAATTCAATAATAGAAACATACTTAGATCATACCTATGGTAGAAACTTAGGAAATTCATGCATTGGGTTAAAGCCCCAATAGGATCAACATATAGATTTTCATGAATTAGAGAGGGATTGGGCATGGATGTGAATAAGTTCACCCATTCATAATCTTACATACCTGAGAGAATCTGATTCTACAACTTCTCTGATTGCCCAAGGAAGAATTGAGAAGAATTTGGAAGGAATTAAGCTTGATCACCTCTCTAGCCCTCTAAGCTTGCATGCATGAATAGAAATAGCTTAGAATGAACTTACCCCTCTTAAAACTCATTATAAATTACCCCTCTTAAAACTCATTATTTATAACTTAAAATGACGTCGTTTATGCCTTAGGATCATAAGAATTACGAAAAAACACCTAACTAAATTTGAGGGGAAAAACAGACTGCCAGTCCCTACGAGGGACTGGATGAGTTGTTTCCCTGGACCACGACTCATGGCCTCCTGTCATCAAGTACACTAGCCATGTTTCCTCAAAGGGTCCCCACAAGGGACCTAACGATTCGTCACTGGTGACCACACTCGTGGTTACCTCTTGTTACCTCCACTACCCAAAACATTAAGTCCTTAACCAACTGCTAACCATGACTCACCTAACAAATCGTGCCATTAACCACGACTCGTGGTGTCCAGTCGTGGGGTACACTACCGGCTCTTCCTACATATTTCAACTGCCTTGACCACTGGTGACCTAATGGCTCGTGGGGCTGATCACGACTCATGGTCACCCCAACTTGAAAATTTCCAGACAAGTCAAAGCTCCTCACCATGAGTCACTTAACGACTCGTGGTCATCCTGACGGGTCTTAGGACGACTCATTCTGTGACCTAGTGCAGAAAGTTCTATTTTCTCCATTTCAACTATTAGGTCTGACCTTAGGGCTTTCGGGGTATAACACATAGGTTGTGTACCTGGTGGAAGGTCGATAGAGAAATTGATCTCACTCTCTTGAGGGAATACTAGGAAGCTCATCGGGGAATACATCCAAAAATTCACTGACCACAGGAATGGATTGAAGATTCGGGGATTCCTCCTGTCCTAACAATATGGTAAATACAGCCCTTCGCTATTAGCTTGCTTGCCCGAAGATAGGATATAAACTTACCTTTTGGCGTAGTTGCATTGCCTTTCCATTCTCGCACTACCTCCTCTAGAAAGTGAAATCGGACAGTCCTGGTCCAGCACTCCACATTGGCATAACATAGTGCTATCCAATTCATACCTATGATTACATCAAAGTCAATCATTTCTAACTCCACTAAATCGACTAAAGTTTGGCGACCAACAACCTCTACTATACAGCACCGGTAAATTCTCTTAGCAATAATAGAGTCACCAACAGGTGTAGACACTGAGAATGATCACTGAAGCAATTTTGGTGTTATACCAAACTTCCATGCCACAAATGGAGTAATATATGACAAAGTAGAACCTAGATCTATCAAAACATAAACTAGGTGAGAGTAAATATCCAGCATACCTGTCACAATATCTGGTGATGACTCTGACTCCTGTCTCCTTGGTAAGGGATAAGTGCGATCCGGAACACCGCCAGAATTGAATGCCCCTGATCTACCTCTGCCTCTACTGGCTGGAGTTGAGGGTCTGTGCCCTGTCGAAGGTGCTGGAGCATGTGATCCTGCTGAGGACTGTTCTGCTAGTCCCGATCACCCTGATCTCTAGTCGGACAACCCTCATCATATCACCCTCTTTCCCACACGTATAACAAGTAGTAGAGCCATATTTACACCTCCCAAAATGCCGTCTGCTGCAACTCGGTGCAATGGGCCTGCTCTAATCTGATCTCCTCTGTTGTTGGGAACCCAATGCTCGCGAACTCTTACCGGGACCTAACTGTCCGCAATGATCTAATCTACCGCCATGCTGCTGCTGAGGTGTAGGTCTAGGTGGCCTACTTGATATCTGCGGCTTGAGTCCGCCCTGAAATTTTACCTGCATATTGGTGGGTCTGGCCCTCCGACACTGCTCCTGATTCGCTCTTTCTGCCTCATGCTGACGCTGCCTAATCCTTTCGATATTTGGAGAAAAATTATGAATACGCAAAATGTCCATATCCTCCCATAAGGTAGCTATAACACAAGTTTCCGTATATTCTGGATTAAGCCTCATGATGAATCGATGTAACCTGGCTGGCATGGTGTCCACAAATGCTGGCGCATATCTTGCCGAAGAATCAAACCTCATCGCGTACTCTCGAATGCTCATTGTACCTTGCTCCAGGTGCAGGAACTGATCCACCCGGGCCTATCGGATTTCTCAAGGCAAATAGTGATCTATGAAGGCCTCTGAAAAACTGAACCAAGTTGGAGGGGGTACGTCTCTGCCTTGGGACCTCTCCCAACTCTCATACCACAACATCTCTGTGTCTTGTAGCCAAAATACTACCAACTCGACTGAATCTGCAGGCGTAGCATGAATCACCCTAAATATTCTTTGTAACTGATCCAAGAAGTCCTGAGGATCCTAATTCTCGGCCCTCGAACTTTCAGGTCCTCCAGTAGATTCAGCGACAACTGGTGCCACTGGCTGGTGCTGAGCGTCCATCATCTGAGTCAGCATATAAACTGCACTCCTAACCTCCTGATACGATGGTATAGGGATTACTAGGGGTAGTGATGACGTATCTACTTCCCTGGGGGGCTCCTGACAGAGAATATTAGGGAGACCGAGGTGACGTCTCCCTCTCGCCCTTAGGTCGGGCTAGATCTGATGGTGGCACTCTACTAGTGCCCTCTCCTGCATCGGTATCCAACTCCCAACCATCCATAGTCTGTCGTGTGTCAGACAATTTCTCTGTAGATAAGTAGAATAACGTAAGCTTAGGAACTCAACCCTATATAGCTTAGCTCTATAGCACGATTTGAGAAGGAAAAAAGGTAACCACGCTATTATGTCTCGTAGCCTCCTACCTATAGAATGTGGTGCACAATACATCCATAGACAAGACTCTACTAGACACGGCTTGCAGACTCCTTAGGATACGACGTTGCTCTGATACCAAGTTTGTCATGCCCCACCTTGGGAGGCATAACTGGAACCTAATGTCATACTAGGACCTGGGCTGACCTAACTGGGTATAAGCACCTCTGATGCCTGCCAGTAACACAAAGTCAAGAAAACAAACATCTATATCTCGGTTGTAAATACAGCCTCAGGCCAATAAGGCCACACAGCAAACCTGTAAAGAAACAGCTAACCCAACAGTCACAATAATAAAAGGATCCTGTGTGGGCCGACAAGACCACAATGTTGTCTAAGTCATATCAAAAGGAAAACAGGAAGTCATATATGAACTATAGCCAAAAAGGCTGCTAACTAATAGTCAAACTAGGCCCCACACGGCCAACACACAAAATATAACATACATAGGCCCCACACGGCCAACAACAGTCAACAATCAGAAATTGTAGTCCGCAAGCCTCTAAGAGTGGAATAGTGATCGGGACAGGGCCCCGACCTTAGGGGTGTGCAAATTAACGGTTAAACCAATAACCCAAACTGATAATTGAGTTATTGGATTAATGATCTAGGTTATTGGTTTAACAGTTTGATTATTAGTTTACTATCCCAAGTTATTGGGTTATTGATTCGGTAATCGGTTTGACCACTTTTTTTAACGGGTTAACCGATAACCTGATAATAATATAATAAAGTATAATTTTAGCCTTCGATATATGAAGTATCCAAATAAGAAGATGAAATGGATTTCAATGAAAAGTGAAGAGAATGGTGTTTTAATTTAAATTAAAGTTAATTATTTTAGTTGAGCTAGTTCTATATGCTTTTTCTCTTTTCATCCATTTTTTTAACTAAACATACTTATGACTTATGAGGTTTTTCATGTGAGATCTTACCGGTTAACCTGATAGCTGACTACTAAGGAAGTCCTGAAACACGTTTGTACGCACCTGCAGGCAAGTATGCAGCACCCTATAGGTGGGCGTCAGTATAATATATATTGAATATGTAAGACAATAATAAAAAGTAACTGAATAGAACTGATAACATAACTGAAAGTAATCAATAAGAAGGATAAGAGTTATAACCTGAATAGCCTCACAACCTAAAGTATAGCTAACAAATAAGTATACAAACAAAAACCTCACCTGGCTCCCATAAGACTGGAAGGTACAATCAGCACGGAATAATCTACTGGGGCCCCCATAAGCCTGGAAAGTACAATTCAATCTATATATCCTTAACCTGGTCAATATGATGCGATAGGTAACTATAGCCAACCTACCTAGCCTCTGGGTCTGCAATTGATCCCGATGGACTCCTGTAGCTGTGTCTGAGCCCTCTGGGCTCCTGTGACTACACCTTGGGCTCACAAGGCTTGACGGAGGGTCAGTAATGTCGTCATGGAATAAAAGATGTTCATTCGTGGATGGATTGTAATACGGCCTCATAGGTCTGAATATAGTCCTTTCAAGCAACATATAGCTCCTATAAGCGATCTATAGCCCCATAGATGATGACACAGCTAGCAACCCAAAGGTTGGTCGACGGAAGGCTATATTAGGTGGGTCAATCCCCACCAAAGTACTACATTTTAGTCTAAAATCTATCTATAGAAGCTAATCACAATATACATACTCGCAACTTACTTACAAAGGCATATATCATATCACTATACGACGGGAATAGCTTGCTGAAGAGGTTAGCCTTAATATACTTCAAATGTCAATTTCTATTCACCCAAACAGTTCCAACCTAAAGCCGGTAATTTCACCAAATTGCAGCCCTTACGCTGAGAGAATAAGGCTATTTTCAATAATAGGAAACGGCTAATAATAATATCTTTCAAAGACATTAGCTACAAATCGAACCTCGTCCAATTCGGCAGAAAGCTTACGAATTTCCATGAGTTTAGAAGGTAGAAACACTTACCTATCACTTATAGCCGCTTAGAACTCAATTAGAAAGGATTTCTACAACTTTTACTCAGTGGGACTCCGACACTCCGAGCGAAATTTCAGAAAATAACTCCGAGGGACGTTCCTCGTATGCCTGAAACTTATTATCCAAGACGAATTTGTGTTTGAACGGAGAATAGCGACGTAATTTGATGAAAATTGGATGAATAGTTGAAGAAAAGTTCCGCGCTTGCCAAGGGTCTGTTTTAGGAAATGTTTCAAACGGGTTAAGCTTGAACATAATATAAATATATATATATATATATATATATATATATATATATATATATATATATATATATAGCAGGGAGGGGTGCGGTGCGCCGTCCATAGCGCCAGGCTATAGGCGCGACGCGTCGGCCATGGTGTTGGGCAGGCAGCGCGATGCGACGCCCAATGCGCCCAGCCTCCGGCCCCAGCCTTCTACTCGCTCGACAACTAATTTGTTAACTCCCCGAGTCCTTCCTCACATGCATCATACTCCAGACCTCCCAATATACGTACTCACACGTCGATTAATTGCTAGAAACTTATGGGGTATAATATCCATATATATTGATAGTATGTTCTCTTCCTTTGCTAACTGTTTACACAATTTTATGAGAAAAGAAAGAATACGAATATAATAATTGTCTAATAAGATACTATGCAGAATAAGATAACCAGATAAATCTCACACTATCTTCATAAGTGAATCCTCATGATATCTTTGACTGGTCTTTCACAGTAGTGTATATGTTCAAGTAATATCAAATTCCACTGGCTGGTGAATCCTCAGGATCTTTTTGACTTCACTTTCGCTGTAGTGTATATGTTCAAATAATATTATTCTTGAAATAATTTCTAGTTTACAGTAAGAGATAACATAGTTTGCTTGATATGAAATTATGGTGTTAACATCTTTGTTGACAGTATCTCAATTAAAATGCCTGATAAATGAATAACTTTCAAAAATAATAATTATAGTTTGCTTATTTATGGTCTGTTGGATAAATTTCCAGGAACCTTATATTTTTATGAACATTTATGGTATTTCATCCTTGCAACTCTCTTATTTTCTGTCTTGGTGACATGTGTTTATGCAACTGGCTTCCACCTTTCCTATCAAACAACTAAATATTATCTGGTAATATTTTAACTTTCAGTGCTTCAATTATTTTATTTGTTTACTGTATATATAGATATTATCTTTAATATCTCCGCTTTGTTTTTCCTCTCTTTTTTCAAATATAACCAAAAATCTTTTAATTTGTCTGACATGACAATCAATGGCCAGAAATTCCATTCTTCTTTTCCACCGATTGTTGTTCTTCTTTATACTATAATTTTTTCTTAATTTTTATTTATTCATTCACATAGTTACTTATTGAATAGTGCAAATTCATAACCTGTAGTAGGTAATACGATTATGATTGTACTCTGGAACTAACTAACTGATTTTCATTCACTTTCCTTCTTTCAAATCAAACTTTTCCAATGTAAAAGTTATTAGGCAATTGTAAATTTTTTAAATCCTGAGCTGGTTCATAACGCACTATTACAGGAACTATTATTTCTAATTTGATGAGTTCTTGAAACAAAATGTTGGCAATCATTTGTACATTATGACTTGTGCCCTACCTCACTCTTATTGTTAGTTGCTGCATCAACTAAAACTATGAGTGGAAGTTCTCTTCTATTTTTTATTTTGACTATAGTTACGCCAGTTTATTAAAAAAAAAAAAAGGCATTCTCTCAAATTTAATCCTTTTTAATTATTGGCATTACCTAATATATTAGATCCACTTAGTAGAAATAATATAGTTGTACCACTTTGAATGCAGGCGCAGATTTTTGAAGTCAAAAGTTGTTGAAAGTGGAAAGGATACACTGCATATGAATATAAATGGGTAATCTTTTTCCTGATCCAAAAGCTTAAATGAGGTTTCAATTTCTCTCAATCTCGATATAAGCTTATTGTTCCCTAGATAATTTTCTAATGGCTTAATTTGCTACAGAAAAACGAATTCAATCCTGTCTGGTCAAACAAATTCGAAGCTGCTAAGAACATTAAACAAGAAAATAAAATTCTTTGTGCCTTTTTGCTACATCTTATGTTGTTGTATTAAAGCCATTTTTAACAGTAAAGCAGCAAAGGATTCTATGTTATCATTTAAATGTTATTACAGCTGTTAAAATCCCCATCTTAACATACACATGAACAATTGACATTTATTTTTACCTTATCATTGTAAAAGCTCTTCAAACTTGCTAAGAACATTAAACAAGTAAATAAAATTCTTTATGCCTTTTTGCTGTATCTTCAGTTGTTGCACTAAAGTCATTTTTTTCGCTACAGTGTATTCACTGTCCATCGTTGATCTTTTTGGTTTTCGAAAGAGACAAAAAGTAAGAAATCCTATTTTATAACTATCTGAACTTATTTGTTCTCCCCAGTTTATACTCCTGCCCAGATGCAAGATATAAAGCCCGCTTCAGCACAGTTACTCCATTTTGTAGAACTATCTTTCTAGCAACCCTAATCAATGTAACAATGTAGTTTTTTTCCGACTAACGTCAACTTCATAAACTACACTTTAATTCAACAACATTAAAAAAACGCCCAATGGTCAGCGCGAGAACTGGCCTTTTAGTTTATCCAATAAAACTAATATTTTGTATAAGTTGTACAAAAATTTGATACACATATTTTCTTTAGGATAACTAATCTCTCGATACGTGTATGTCCAATTATATAGTATATAATTTTAAAAAATAATATTAATATAATCAAAATACAGTTTAAAGTAAAAAATATTTAGACCTCTTAACTTTGAACAATATATTATTCTCCGCCTCTTATGTCAATTTAGTCCCCTTGGCCTAATCTGCTGAAATAGCCATAAAGGCCACTATAAATCTGATCCTTTCATTTATAGCCCTAAATCACATTTGCAAATGTAGTCAAAATATGACTTTTCGCAAATGTAACCGTTTTATCGCTTTAGCTAGATGCAGATCTGATCCAGAAGTGGTCAGTATTTTCAAAACTAGTCTTTCAAGCGCAAATGACCAGTTCAATATGCATTTTGTGGAGATTTTTATAAAAATATATAATTCAATATAAAATATTGCATTCACATAGTTTTATTTTTTATATTTTTCCGTCTAATCCTTTGTCGCAATAATGCTTATACACGATACACGATATTATACAATATTATACACTTACTATACACAATGTATAAATTTTATATAAAAGTGTATAATAGTGTATAACAGGTTCTTATACATATATTTACACTATCATACAAAATATTGTTTTTGATCTCTTTTGAACTTCAACTATAAAAGTCCATTCGAATGGGTCAGATCTTTTTCAAATAGTTTCAAATTTTAACCATAACTTTAAAATGACACCACAACAAACCACAATCATCAATTTGATAAAAATTACAACAAATTCAAAAATCATTTGTGAGTTTTCAAACTTTTAAGAACTCTAGCGATGGAGTTTTAAATTTTTTAATTCAATTCACTCAATAAAATTTAAATTTGTAAAAGTTAATTAAGTATCACTCTCAATCAGTTTTTAAGCATCAAAACATAGAAAAACCATAACTACATTAAATACATTAAATATCAACAAGAGAATATGAATACTACATAATACATCTTTATAATGACATATCTATCAAAATCTGCACATATTCTTAAAAGAAATCAGATACACATAATATCTACAAATCTGAAAAAGAAAGGAGGAGGAGGAAGCAACAACAGGTGAAGAGGGCAAGGGAAAAAAAAAACAAGAAAGAAGAAACAGCACTAGTGATGGCTGTTAGAGAAATAAGAGGGCAACAATAATTGCTAAAAAGAAACTAGCTAAATAATAATAATAAACTAAAAATATGAATTAAAAATAAATAATTGTTTTATCTTAATTATCACATTGTAAACTAGCTAAAGAGAAAAGTTAATAATGAATTAAAAATAGATAATTATTTTTATCTTAATTATCACACAATGTAATTTATTTATTTTTACACCCAGACTATGACAGTAAACTTTAAACTACTATATTGCAGTTGAAGGATGAATATACATATAACATTTATTTAGCAAAAAGGAACTAAGTATAAACAATGAAATATTCGGCAAGCGCGGGACATAACTTTGAACATCGGAATAAATCATACCGCTTGATCTCATATTTGCAAAACCTTAAAAAAACAGTGAAGTGAAGACACATGATGACTTTGTACCAGAAATTGGAAGGCTTTTTCTTATCAAATTTGTGGGCAAGACACATGACTTTTTTGTTCAGAAAGTTGACCTCAAGTCAACTATTTAATAAAGCAATATTCATAACTCAATAACTCAAAAAGACTAAAAACAGTAAAAACGTATGAAACTAAATAATTACCGATGCTCCTTGTTCTAGAAATAAGTTCCTATTATTCTTATCTTTTATTTTTATTACGTAGAATAACTTTTTTATTTTATTCATAATTTTAAGAAGCCGTTTGGTAGGGTGGACTAATTAAAATAGTTTTTGGTTAAATTTAGCCCAGTCAATACATTGTTTGGTTACTTAATTCAACATAATACATTGATTACTTATACATCATAGGATATATTATTTTATACCAAGGAAATAAATCGATAACTAATTCCTGAATAAATCCTCTAAATGACTAGACTGCCCCTCAATCCCTTTTCCTAAATTTCTTTATACAAAAATTCAAGGGTATAATTATAAAGAAGATTTTTATAGAGTTTTAAGCCAAACACAATACATGGTGTATCTAGTTTTTAACACAATTAACCAAACACTTGATGAAAAAAATAATCTCAACATTACAATTCTTGTATTAGCAATCCCTGTATTATTTATCTTCGTAGCAAGCAACTCTTAAATGTGTTATATATCATGTTCATGACAACTCCTTATATGCCTCAATGTAATACTATAAATAGTGACATTGGTAATTACATTGTATAAACTCGAAGATATTTAAAAGAATAAAAAAAAACTATCCAAATATCTTGTTATTCTTTAAGCTTGATTTTAAAACATATCATCAGCACTATTATTTTACTTTTCAAGAATTATCGTATTGAAGCAAAGCAAATACGAAGAAGGTTATTAATATGGGCTCACTATTTTCTAATATGAACTCAAACGGAATCTTCTACTCTATGCGAGGACAAAATTGACAAGTAGCCAACGCCCTATTGAAAAGATTTGTTATAAAGTATATTATTTGTGTGGAGTAAATATACTATTGAGTAGTTCATCTTCTTCAGACCTGAGGAAAAGCTCTCATTACACTTGGATGGTTTTGGATTCCTTTCTTTCACAAGACTTTGAGGGTGAGTAATATTGCATTTTGGCCTATGATGTTATTAATTGACGGTAAGATGATAGATTTAAGTTTTACCTCATATAAAATATTGAATTTAAATTTTAATAGTTATGATCTAACATGTTTTTATATAGGTAAGACATTGAATTTGAGTCTTAATGCATCGTAGTAATGATATAATAATGATTAAGCCAAAATAATATGCTTTTAACGAAAATAAATGAAACCTTCCCTATTGATTTGCTCTATTTCATGGTGTGAATGTGGTAGCAGTGCATAATAAGTCTAAAAGAAGACAAGTGATTGAATCTATGAATATGGAAGTGACGGGGCAAATAGTAATAGTAATAATTGTGGTAATTATAAAAGGAAGAATATTATGGGTTCTCAGAATGGTCCTTCAAAGTGTGCAGGTAATAATTGTTACCATAAATTTGGTAAGAAAGGCACGGTAATCGTGCGACCTAATTTGATAAGTTTTATAAATCCTCCATCAATATAAAGGAAATAAAAGTGGTAGTACACTTTGACATTTCAAAGTGATGTTGAAGTGTGTCATATAAATTTCAAGACATGACAATAAGCCTATAATAAAAATTTATGAAGCATGTACAAATATTTATATCCATGACTTATGTTAAGTATCGTGAATGATCACCCGTTCTTGAAAGTAAATGTGTCAGATGTGATAAAAATTATAGATAAGGACATGCACATGTATGGTTGGATAAATGTCACAACTCACCTCTATGAGATATTTAAGAGAAATTTTTAAAAAAATATATTTTGACACAGAGGCCATTGGTCATGTATATTTAGTACATCACAAATATTGTAGCATGTCTTATCATGAACTACTTAAGGATAAAAGTAAGAAATAATTCTTGTCTGATTTTGACCATGATCAAAATGAATATTATTATGTGGTCGTATGAATTTATCATTGGTTGCATAGCATACATATGGTATGCCAAAAAAAGATTTTTTCAGACCTTATAAAATAAATTATTGAAGGCAAAAGTAAAGCAAGAAATGAGTCTTGTCTATAATGATTTTGACCATAACAATAATAATATGATTTTCTCTCAAAAAGGAGATGTTCACCATACATATAGTGTTATGGAATATGTGATAGTACATAATTATTTGACACCTTCAAAAAATTTAATATGTTACTACCCAGAGGAATAAAATTATTTATAATATTGGTACTGTAGTAAGTCTCAAAATAAATTTATTAAGTTTAAAAGGCATTGGTCACAAAAAATATAAATTATATTGAGAATATAGATTACGAAAAGATATAATATCTTCATATTACTACAACTAAAGTTGATTATATTAATTATGTGAAAGGTTACCTGTCTTTTTCTCCTGTTTGTAATATATAAATATGGGCATGATGATGGAATAACATACGACAGTAAACTAACAATTGATAGAAAATATGTCAGTTGGCTTGACCAGTTGGCCATCCTAGTTCAAATATGATGTGAAAATAATTGAGAAATCACGTGGTTATATGTTGAAGAAATAAAAAATTCTTCAAGAATTTTCTTGTGTTGCTTGTTCTCATGATAAAATGATCATTATACCAACTAAGGTTGGGATTGTATCCACTAAATTTCTGAAACATATAAAATAGTGAATATGGGCCCGTTCACCTGCTATGTGGACCGTACTCTATTATATGATTTTAATAGATGCATCTATGATATGGTCACATGTACTTTAATATCAACTTACAATTTAGTTTTTGCAAGATTATTTGCTTGAACTGTTAAATTAAAAGCATGATTTCAAACTATAAAATTATATTGATAATTTGGTTTTATGTCTAAGATGGTTAGCAGAAATTGTATGCCTCCAATTATAGCTAAACTATTGGTCATGAGAACAAAACTACCAAATAAAATTTCATATGAGATGTGTTTATTTGATACAATAACACTTGTATGCAATAAGCCAACAAGATTCTCCTATCACAATTAGTTTAAGGTCAAGAACTAAATAATTTTCATCTAAAAATTGAGATGAATGGTATATAATTTAATTGCTCCACCACACACAAGGATGGGTCCTCAAATAAAGTTGCGGATAAATGTTAAATTTTCTAACATTAAGAGGAGATATGATTAGAAACTAAAAAATTATGTGTGGAATGAATTATCTAGATCCTCGTAAAAAATAAACTTGAAGTTGAAGAGATAATTCACTTGTAAAATATTGCAAATCAATTGCCAGATATATTTGTTGACCTTATTTTATAATTCAACTACAAATGATCTAAAGAAAAAAGTCATTGAAGGACAAAGTTTATGGCACGCTTGAAGCGTGATAGACATAATCGGTTCCAAAGGTAAAACTCCTTAAAGAAGTAGAGGGGAAGATGATCAAGATGGTCATAATAATGAGGCAAGTTTTTTAAGAGAGCATAACAACATAATACTTCATAAAACCTTGGCAAAGGTTCAGGTACCTGAACATGATGAAAATAAAGAGATCTTAATAATATATGTTGCATTGAAACCGATTTCAAAATGATCGCCGACGGCATCTTTAATATAATGTAGTTGTCACACCCCACCTTGAGAGGCATAACTGGCACCTAGTGCCCTACTGGAACCTGGGCTGACCTAACTGGGCATATGCACCTCTGGTGCCTGCCAGCAACTTAAAATCAAGAAAACAAATAGCTATATCTTAGCTGTAAACACAGTTTTGGGCCGACAAGGCCACACAGCAAACCTGTAAAGAAACAGCTAACCCACCAGTCACAATAATAAAAAGATCCTATGCGGGTCGACAAGACCACCATATTGTCTAAGTCATAACAAAAGGAAAACAGGTAGTCATATATAAACTATAGCCGACAAGGCTTCTAACTGATAGCTAAACTAGGCCCCACGGCCAACACACAAAACATAATATATATATAGGCCCCACACGGCCAACACACAAAACATAATGTATATATATACCCCACAAAGCCAACAACTAGGAACTGTAGTCTGCAAGCCTCTAAGAGTGGAATAGTGGTCGGGATAGGGCCCCGACCTATCCAAAAGCTATACAACAAAATGAGCAAACCTTTCTAACTGAAAACTCCTAAGAAAAGGAGCTGACTGATCTACTAACCCTGGATGACTGCTAAGGAGGTCTTGAAACACGTCTATCCGTACTATAGGCAAGTATGCAGCACCCCACAGATGGGCATCAGTACAATATGTACCAAATATGTAAGACAATAATGAAAGTTAAATAGAAGCTGATAAAACAAATGAAAGTAATCAATAAGAAGGATAAGAGCTTAACCTGAATAGCCTCATAATCTGGAGTATAACTAATAAGTAAATATATAAATAAAAACCTAACCAGGCCCCCATAAGCCTGGAAGGTACAATCAACACAAAATAACCTACCTGGTTCCCATAAGCCCTGGCAAGCGCCAATCAGTCTATATACTCCTATTGGTACCCCTGAGGAGCCTTGGAAGTAACTGCAACTGTGTCTCAGGCACACCAAGCCCTAGTGAGGGTCGATAATGTTATCGCATAGAAGGAGTTCATAGGAGACTCCAGCATACCCCTGAAGGCTTTACTTTGGTCCATTCAGATACTTAATAGCTTTGTAAGCAATTCAGTAGCTCATAAGCAATACAGTAGCTCCAAAAGCAGTCTTATAGTTCTATAAATGATAGCAGCATCGTGGCTCCGTAGGCAATGTATAGTGCCATAAGCATTAGCAGCATCGCAGCTCTGTAAGTAGTTTATAGTTATGTAAGCAATTCGTACAATTAGCAGTCCCTCAGCTATTCATAGCAAGAGGTCATACGAAATATAATCAACCCCAACTAGGGATGCTACGCTACAACATCAGATCTATTTGTAACGACTAACTAGAATATTCGAATTATTAAGTTACTACCGAAGTACAAGTCATATCAATGTTACGACGAGAATAACTTGCTGAAGGAATTAGCTTTAACATACCTTAATTGTTGATTTATGTTCACTCAAACAGTTTCAACCTGAAACCGTAATTCCACCAAATTGCAGCCCTTACACTGAAAGAATAAGACTATTTTCAATAATAGGAAACGGATAATATCAATATTTTTTAAAGACATTAACTACAAATTAAACTTTGTCTAATTCGGCCGAAAGCCTACAAATTCCCGAGAGTGTATAAGGTAGAAATGCTTACCTATCACTTGTATCTACGTAGGACTCAATTAGAAGTGATTTCTACAACCTTTGCTTGGCGGGGTTCCAAAAATTCGAGCGAGATTTCAAAAAACTCCATAAGGATGTTCCTCGTAGGCCCGGAACTTGTTATCCAAGATGAATTTGTGTTTCAACGGAGTTTAACGGCGTAGTTCAGCGAAAATCACACAAAATCGTCGGTTACGTCGCTCTTCTGATCTTTGGGAAATATTAGAAGTGATTCATTTAAACATTGAGGAAGTTTATATAATTTTTGAGGCAGTGGCATGGGGGCGCGGCGCACCGACCACAGTGTCAGGATGCAAGTGCGACGCGCTGGCTAGTGCACTAACATGGCCTGCGCGGCGAGGCGCCCGGTGCGCCCGGCCTCCTTCTCGCTCGACAACATGCTCTTATGCTCATTCCCCGGGCCGTTCCTCGCATGCGTCGTACTCCAAAACTCTCAACATACATAGCACTCGTCGATTAAATGATAGAAACTTACGGGGTGTAACATCATCCCCCCTTATGAACATTCGTCCTCGAATGTAATCTTAAACTTAAGAGACTCAACTCCTGTAATCATTGTCGAAAAAATTTTGGCAGAGTCTCCTTTGTAATATGGACTATCCAGAAACCTGAAACACAAAAAGTCCAACATATGCATCTCACAGGATACTACAAACAACTACTCCACAACATACAATACAGCTAATAAATACTGATAATATAAGTAATAAGACAATAATTGAACAACAATCGCACCTCAATTGCACAATCTAAGTCAAGCTTGAAATAATTGAGGATATTTAGACCTCATGTCGTCCTCAGCTTCCCAAGTCATCTCTTCCACATTTCTGTTCCTCCATTGGACTTTAGCGGAGGATACATCTTTAGTCCTCAACCTATAGACCTGCCGATCTAGTATAGCAACTGGAGTCTCTTCGTAGGATAGTTGGTCAGTGACTTGAACATCCTCAATCGGGACAACCTGGGACAGGTCTCCTATGCACTTTCGTAGCATTGATACATGGAAAACTGGATGAACAGATTCTAGCCCTGAAGGCAGTTCTAACTCAAAAGCTACTCGGCCTATCCTTCGAAGGATCTGATATGGGCCAATGAACCTAAGGCTAAGTTTGCTCTTCTTGCCAAATCTCCTAACGCCCTTCATAGGTGAAAACTTAAGGAATACCTAATCATCAACATTAAACTCCAAGTCTCTATGTCGTACATCGGAATAGAACTTCTGACGACTCTAGACTGTTAGCAAACGCTCTCTGATAATTTTGCCTTTTCTTCTAATTGATGTATCATATCAAGTCTAATCAACCTTGATTCCCCTACTTCAAAACTATCCTGTGGAGGACCTATATTTCCGCCAGTATAAAGCCTCATAAGGCGCCATCTAAATAACGGAATAATAACTTTTATTGTACGCAAACTCAATAACAGGTAGATGCTCGTCCCATCTCCCTTCAAAGCATAGCACACATGCCTGTAACATATCCTTGAGCGTCTGAAGAGTGCACTCTACCTGACCGTCTGTCCAGGGATGGAAAGATGTACTCAAATTAATCTACATCCCCAACCCTTTCTGAAATGACTACCAAAATCTAGCTGTGAATTGTGTCCCTCTGTCAGAAATAATAGATGTTGGGACACCATATAGTCAAACTATTTCCTTAATATATAACTCATCATAATTTTCAGCCAAGAACATAGTCCTGACTGTCAAGAAATAAGCTGATTTCGTCAGCCTATTGACGATAACCCAAATGGAGTCGAATTTACGCCTGGTGCGAGGTAGCCCTGTAACAAAATCCATATTAATGGCTTCCCATTTCCACATAGGAACAGCTATCTCTTGAGTCAGTCCGCCAGGTTTCTGATGTTCAGTTTTTACCTGCTGGCAATTAGGACACTATACTACAAACTCAGCTACACCTTTCTTCATTCTAGGCCACCAGTATATCTCCTTTATATCATGGTACATCTTCACAGAACTTGGGTGGAGAGAGTAACGAGAATAATGTACCTCTGCCATAATCTGCTGGCGAAGCCCTACTACATCTGGAAAACAGAGTTAACCTCTGAACCTCAGAACACCGTCTCCTGTTAACTCAAAGGCCAATAGTTCACCCTACTGAACCCTGTCTCTAAGTTGTACTAGGCTTGGGTCCTCGTACTGTAGCTCCTTTACCTCCATAACAAGAGATGACACTATTTTATTTTGGTACGATCCCATTATCCTCTGAATCTACTATCCGGACTGCTAGATTGGCTGACTGGTGCATTCTCGGGCCATTTTCCGTTGTTCTGGTCTTAAATATGCTAGGCTGCCCATGGACCTGTGGATAAGGGCATCGGCTACAATATTAGCCTTCTCTAGGTGATATAAGATATTCACATCATATTCTTTCAGCAATTCTATCCAATGACGTTGCCGCAAATTCACCTCTTTCTGTGTCAAGATATACTTGAGGCTTTTGTGATCCGTAAAGATATCTACATGAACACCATAAAAGTAGTGCCTCCAGATTTTTAGAGCATGAACGACTACCGCCAATTCTAAATCATTGATGGGGTAATTCTTTTTATGCTCCCTTAGCTTCCTCAAAGCATGGCAAGGTGCATAAGAACACACCCTAAACCAATGCGAAGCATCACAATACACCGCGTAGCCCTCTAAGCCTTCTGGCAAGGCTAATATTGGTGCAGATGTCAATCTATTTTTCAGTTCCTAGAAACTCTGTTCAGAAGCCTCGATCCAGTGGAATTTAGTTTCTTCTCTGAGTCAAACTTGTCAATGGTGTTGCTAAGGCAGAGAATCCTTCCACGAACCTTCTGTAATATCCAGCTAACCCCAGGAAGTTACGAACCTCAGTGGGAGTCATGGGTCTAGGCCATGTATTCACTACCTTGATTTTTTGCAAGTCAACCAGGATACCTGCATCTGACACAACATGGCCCAAGAAAGCTACAGAATTTAACCAGAATTCATATTTTGAGAACTTTTCATATAACTGGTGGTCTTTGAGGACCTAGAGTACTATTTGCAAATGATCTCTATGTTTGGCTTTTGAGCGTGAATATACCAGAATACCATCAATAAACACTACCAGAAATAGATCTAAATGCGGCCTAAAGATGTTGTTTATTAAATCCATGAACATTGCTGGGGCATTCATCAATCTGAAGGACATGAACAGGAATTCAAAATGACCATACCTGCACCTGAAAGCTGTTTTCGGATTATCTTTCTCCCGGACTCGCACATGGTGGTATCCTGACCTCAACCTCAATTTTGGAGAAATATTTCGCCCCCTGTAGCTGGTCAAACAAATTATCTATCCTTGGAAGGGGATATTTTTTCTTAATAGTAACTTTATTCAACTGCCGATAATCTATACACATTTTTAGGGAGCCATCCTTCTTCCTTACAAACAAAATCGGCGCACCCCACGGTGAAGCACTAGGCCTGATAAAGCCCTTATCTAACAAGTCTTTCAACTGTTCTTTCAATTCCTTCAACTCGTCAGGAGCCATTCAGTATGAAGGAATGGATATAGGTTGCGTATCTGGTGCAGGTCGATAGGGAAATCGATCTCACGCTCTGGGGAATACCAGGAAGCTCATCTGGGAATACAACCAGAAATTCACTGACCACATGAACAGACTGAAGAGTCGGGGATTTTGCCTGCATATCCCGAACCCTAATCATGTGGTAAATACAACCCTTTGTTATTAGCTTCCTCTCCCAAAGATAGGATATAAACCTATCTTTTAGCGTGGCTGTATTGCCTTTCCATTCTCGCACTATCTCCCCGGGAAAGTGAAATCGGACAGTCTTGGTCCAGCACTCCACATTGGCATAACATGGCGCTAGCTAATCCACCCCCATAATTACATCAAAATCAATCATTTCTAGCTCCACTAAGTCTGCTAAAGTATGGAGACCAACAACCTCTACTGTACAGCCACGATAGATCCTCGTAGCAATAATAGAGTCACCCACGGGTGTATATCTAGAAAATGGTCACTGAAATAATTCTGGTGCTATACCAAACTTTCGTGCTACCAACTGAGTAACATAAGGCAAAGTAGATCCTAGATCTATCAAAGTATAAATCGGGTAAGAGCAAACATTCAGCATACCTGTCAAAACATCTGGTGACGACTCTGACTCCTATCACCCTAATAAGGAATAAGTGCGATTCGGACCACTGCCAAAACTGAATTTCCCTGATCTACCTCTGCCTTTGCCAGCTGGAGCTAAGGGTTTGCGCCCTACCGAAGGTGTTGGGGCATCTAATCCTGCTGAGGACCTGTTCTGCTGGTCCCGATCACCCTAATCTTTGGTCGGATAATCCCTCATTATATGACTCTTTTTCCCACAAGTATAGCAAGAAGTGGAGTCGTATCTACACCTCCCAAAATGTTGTCGACTGTAAATCCTACAATGTAGTGTAACGAGCCTGCTCTGATCTGAACCTCTCTACTGCTGTGAGCCTGACGCTCGTGAACTCTCGCGGTGAACTAACTGTCCGCGATGATTTGATCTACCGACCTGTTGTTGCGGAGGCAAAGTTCTAGGTGGCCTACCTGGCAACCAAGATCCGGGCCCCCCTTGAAACTCTGCCTGCAAATCAGTGGGTCTAGGCCTCCCGTGCTGCTCCTAACTTACCCTCGCAGCATTATACTGATGCTGCTTGATTCCCTCTATATTCTAAGAAAAAGTCTGAATGCGAGAAATATCCATGTCCTCGCACACTAGCTATAATACAGGCCTCCACATATTCCGTGGAAAGCCCCATGATAAATCGATGTACCCTAGCTGGCATAGTATTAACAAAAGTTGGCGCATATCTTGCCAAGGAGTCAAACCTCAGTGCGTACTCCTGAATGCTCATTCTACCCTGCTCCAGATGTAAGAACTGATCCACCCGGGCCTATCAAATCTCTCGAGGAAGATAATGATCTAGGAAGGCCTCCAAAAAACCCAGCCAAGTAGGTGGGGGTACATCTCTGTCTCTGGACCTTTCCCAACTCTCGTACCATAGAACCGTTATATCTCATAGACGAAACACTTCCAACTCAACCGACTCTATGGATGAAGCATGCTTCACCCTGAATATTCTCTGCAACTGATCTAAGAAGTCTTGAGAATCCTCTCTGCGGTCTGTCCCCGTAAACTGCGGAGGACTCAAAGTGATAAAATCATGAACCCTCAAACTTTCGGGTCCTTCAGTAGAATCAACGATAACGGGTGCCACTGGCTAGCGCTGAACGGCCATCATCTGAGCCAACATGTAAACCGCACTCCTAACCTCTTGATCCGATGGTATAGGAATGACTGGGGTGGTATTGGTGCATCTACTACCCTTGGGGGTTCCTGATGTGGCGGAGAATGCTGTGGAGATCGAGGTGATATCTCCCTCTCGCCCTCAGGTCAGGCTGTCTCCAATTGTGGCACTCGGCTAATGCCCTTTCCTACCGCGGTATCCAGCTCCTGGACAGTTGTAGTCTGTCGTGAATAGGACATTTTCTCTGTGGATAAGTAGAATAACATAAGCTTAGGGACTCAACCCTACACAACCTAGCTCTGTAGCACGCTTTGGGAAAAAAAGAAGGGTAACCACGCTATTATGCCTGGTAGCCTCCTGTCTATAGAATTTGGTGCACAACACACACATAGACATGGCTGCAGATTCCCTAGGATACGACGTTGCTCTGATACCAAATTTGTCATGCCCCACCTTGGGAGGCATGACTGTCACCTAGTGCCACACTGGAACCTGGGCTGACCTAGCTGGGCATATGCACCTCTGGTGTCTGCCAACAACTTAAAATCAAGAAAACACATAGCTATATCTCAGATGTAAACATAGCCTCAGGCCAATAGGCCACATAGCAAACCTGTAATGAAATAGCTAACCCAGCAATCACAATAATAAAAGGGTCCTATGCGGGCCGACAAGACCACCATGCTGTCTAAGTCATAACAAAAGGAAAACAGGCAGTCATATATAAACTATAGCCGACAAGGCTGCTAACTGATAGCTAAACTAGGCCCCACATAGTCAACACACAAAACATAACATACATAGGCCCCACACCGCCAACAACAATCAACAAATAAGAACTGTAGTCTGCAAGCCTCTAAGAGTGGAATAGTGGTCGGGACCTACCCAAAAGTTATACAACAAAATGAGCAAACCTTTCTAAGTAGTAACTGATAACTCTGAAAAAAAGGAGCTAACTGATCTGCTAACCCTGAATGACCACTAAGGAGGTCCTGAAACACGTCTATCCGTACCTGTAGGCAAGTATGCAGCGCCTCATAGGTGGGAGTCAGTACAATATGTACCGAATATGTAAGGAAATAATGAAAGTTGAATAGAAGCTGACAAAACAAATGAAAGTAATCAATAAGAAGGAGAAGAGCTTAACATGAATAGCCTCATAATATGGAGTATAACTGGCAAGTAAATATATAAACAAGAACCTAACTGGGCCCCCATAATCCTGGAAGGTACAATCAACACAGAATAATCTACCTGGGCCCCTATAAGCCCTGTTAAGCACTAATCAGTCTATATATTCCTATCGGTACCCCTGAGGCCTTGGAAGTAACTGAAACTGTGTCTCAGGCATACCAGGCCCTAGTGAGGGTTGGTAATGCTATCTTGGCATAGAAGGAGTTCACAGGAGACTCCAGCATGGCCCCGAAGGCTTTACTTTAGTCCCTTCAGACACTTAATAGCTCTGTAAGCAATTCAGTAGCTCATAAGCAATACAGTAGATCCAAAAGCAGTCTTATAGTTCTGTAGATGATAGCAGCATCGTGGCTCCGTAGGCAATCTATAGCTCCGTAAGCATTAGCAGCATTGTAGCTCTGTAAGCAGTTTGTATGATTAGCAATCCCTCAGCTATTCACAGCAAGAGGTCGTACGAAATATAATCAATCCCAACTAGGGACGCTACGCTACAACATCAGATCTATTCGTAACGACTAACTACAACATTCGAATTCTTAAGTTACTACCGAAGTACAAGTTGTATCAATGTTACGACGAGAATAATTTGTCGAAGGAATTAGCCTTAACATACCTTAATTGTTAATTTTCGTTCACTCAAATAATTCCAACCTGAAGTTGGTAATTCCACCAAATTACATCCCTTACGCGAAGAGAATAAGGCTGTTTTCAATAATAGAAAATGGCTAATACCAATATTTTTCAAAGACGTTAACTACAAATTAAACTTCGTCCAATTTGCCGAAAGCTTACAAATTTTCGAGAGTTTAGAAGGTAGAAATGCTTACCTATCACTTGTAGCCACTTAGGACTCATTTAGAAGTAATTTCTACAACTTTTACTCGGCGGGGTTCCGATAATTCGAGCGAGATTTCAAGAAATAACTCCGTAGGGACATTCCTCATAGGCCCGGAACTTGTTATCCAAGACTAATTTGCATTTCAATGAAGTTTAACAGTGTAATTAGGCAAAAATCACACGAAACCTTCGCTCACGTCGCTCTTCTGATCTTTGGGAAATATTAGAAGTGATTTATTTAAACATTGAGAGAGTTTATATAATTTTTTAGGTGGTGGCAGTGGGTGCGGCGCACCGGCCACAATGCCAGAAGGCGAGCACGACGCGTCGTCCAGTGCGCTTGCATGGCCTGCACGGCACGGTGCCTGGTGCGCTTGGCCTCCTGCTCGCTTGAAAATATGCTCGTATGCTCTTTTCCCGGGCCATTCCTCACACACGTCGTACTTCAAAACTCTCAACATATATACGCACACGTCGGTTAAAAGATAGAAACTTATGGGGCGTAACAGTAGCACTCAACGTTATAAATAATGACAAGATCTTGAATTTAGATCTGTCAAACAGTGAGGATAGATATATAATTTGCCAAATAAAATACACAGTTCAAGTATATTTTATTTTACTTGAAAAAAAATATGATGTTTTGAACTTGTAATCCAAAGAAATCAAGGTATAATGTCAGTGAGGTACAAATGAGTTATTCTACGAAAAGTAAAACCGTAAAATATAAAGTACGATTGGTGCCTTGTGGCATAAATTCTTTTACAACTGTCTTGACATTATTGTATGGAGATGTGTTCTTCTATGCTAGATGAAATGAGTTACTTTCAGTCTGGCAATACATGAATAAACTTGAATGTGTCTAATGAATTATTGTTATGTCTAGCTAGACACTGAAGTTTATATATAAATCCTTGAAGGATTTAAGCAGTTCTGAAGCATATAAAGGTTTTTAAAAATTTGTTACATAAAGCTTCAGCAAACCGTTCTATGGATTAAAGTGATTCCATTGAATAACAATGATTATGAGATCACTTAATATAGAGAAAGATCAATTTTAATTTAATGAAAATGATTAAAAAGTATCATGTCTTAGTACAATTGTTGCACCTATATATCCTAATATTACTATCTGTGAGATAATATTTTTTTATTAACATGCAAGTAAGATATATTTTACTTTTATATGGAGATATTTGAGTGAAATCATATTTTGATATGAATTTATTATTTCTAACCAATATTATCAAGGGATTATTGGTTATGTAAATGCAGGAAGATTATTTGTTCTACATAACACTCGATAGCATGCAAGTTACTTGATTGCATTTATGGTGCTTTCATATTTATGTTGCTCTACTACCCAGTCAATTATTTGCTATTTAAGCAAATCGTGCAAAGATACAAAGATCGTGAAACAAACAAATGATATATCTAGATAAGCTCAAGGATGCAACGTACATCTTCATGAATGAGATTTGGTCACAAAGACACTGCAAATATCAATATATGAAAAGTTGATTTATGAGATTGGAAGGTATCCCTTCAAGAGTTAAGTGGTGCTTTTATCACGGGAGGGGGGGGGGGGATGTGGAGTATAATACGCGTCGTACTCTTTTTTCCTTAGTCGAGGTTTTGTCCCACTAGGTTTTCCTGACAAGGTTTTTAATGGGGCAACTACTAATATGTATTACAAGATATGTGTATTTTTTTTTGCTTCACTAGAATTTTTTTTTATTGAGTTTTTTTCTAGTAAGATTTTGATGAGGCACATTATTTATATATCAAGGCATGGATATCCCGGGGGTTATTATGAAACTAATAATTATGGATGTCCACTACTTTAGAAATAAATTTTCACTACTCTCACCTCTTATCTACATTATGTAGAATAACTCCCCCACCTTATCCATGATCTCAAATGGGTTAAATATCATGTTCCTGACAACCTCATATATCTCTTAATATAATCCTATAAATAATGATATTAGTTATCACATTAATACACTTAAGAAGATAAAATTTTAAAAAGAAAACTTCTTTTTTATATCTCTTTATTATTCTTGTTCTCTAGCTCTTTTTGTTTATAATATATTTTAATATTATTATTCTTTCAGCTTGATTTTTTAGTCATTCGATGGTTAACAGAAAGTTGACCTCAAGTCAACTATTTAATTAGCAAAATAAAGACTAAAAACAGTAAAAGCACCACGTAAATTTCCACGAAATCGCAAGTTAAAGTAGACAATAACAAAAATGATCCCTTATTTTTTTATAGTAGGTTCAAAATATTCTCAGATTTATCAACTGAACAACTTTGGTCCTTTAATTTAACTAAAGTAAGCGTTTATAATTTTCATCAATTATTTATTGGACTCTGATTGTTAAATTAATTAAAGTGAGTTATTTTTTATTTTCGTCAATTATTTATCGAATTTTAATTGTTAAATTTAATTGAAATTGAGAAACACAAGAAATTTCTATTAAAATTTCAAAAACCGTAATATAAGAAAGTACACCAAAAACAAAAGATAGATTAAAAGATTAACATAATTGCACATCAAAAAGTTGCACTAAGCTCTTGAAACAGACTGAAAATAACATAAGTTAGAAAATCTAAACCTCCAAATTTAAGTTCCCGCTAAATATTTTCTATTTTACAATTTTAATAAAATTTAACAATCAAAATATGATAAATATGTGACAAAAAGATAAAAATTACTCACTTTTTTTTTTTTTGGACAAACATAAGGGACCGCAATTGTCATTTTCTCAGATCGCCACCAACTATAAATAACATGGATGCAACTCAACTTTGATATACCCAATCCAATTATTTGGAGCGTTAGAACAAAAATAAAGAAGACATTTAAAGTTATGGGTGTCAAATATGGTTTAGTTTTCTCAGCATTAATGCTACTTCTTCTAGCACTAAAACTAGAAGCAGGGGAAATTGCAATTTATTGGGGCCAAAATGGGAATGAAGGTACCTTGGCTAGTACTTGTGCATCAAATAACTATGCCATTGTGAACATTGCCTTCCTTGTAGTTTTTGGGAATGGGCAGAAACCAGTGTTGAACTTGGCTGGTCACTGTGATCCAAGTGCTGCTGGTGCATGCACTAGGTTGAGCAATGACATTAAAGCATGTCAAAGCAGAGGCATCAAAGTTATGCTCTCACTTGGTGGTGGTGTTGGAAGCTATTTCCTTTCTTCTCCTGATGATGCCAGGCAAGCTTTACATTGCATTTTTTCTCCCCCTCTTTGACCATCTAATATTAGTTGAATCTTTTCTTTCTTTGGTTTAACCATCTTGTTATCTGGAACATACTAGCTCGATTAATTCAGATTCGTATAGCGTAGAGTCTATCAAGAATTTGTTCATTCTCACCGGCTGGAATACTAAATGAATTGATACACTAAGGAAAACTCCTCTCAATATAGTACTCCATTTGTTACATTTTGTATATGACATCCTTTCTTTTTAAATATAATACTAAAAGAGTTTTCAAATGAACAATTTGAAGACCTAATGATTCTAATAACCGATTGCAGAGTTGATCATTTCGACCCTCAATTGAAATATGAAAACATGACTAAATTGGTCCAAGGTGAAACAAAAACATTCTGATAAAGATGTGTTCATTAATACCACCACCGATCATGACATGATCTTGAAGTCATGTACAGTAGCAATACCAAACCAAATACGACAAGTAGATCTCTAACTTTAGGCTTCTCATTTTACTCTTAATGAAATGCCTTTATAGCCTTGGAAATGTTATTCAAAACCACAAGTTCTAAGTGTACTTTTAGTGTGTATGAAAAGTTTTTACATTTTTTCTTGAAACTCGCTATCATGACCAATTTGAAGCTAATTATTTTTCAAATATTCCTGCAGGAATGTAGCAAATTATTTATGGAACCATTATCTTGGAGGTCAATCAGATTCACGTCCATTAGGGGAAGCAGTTCTAGATGGAATCGATTTCGATATAGAAAGAGGGACAACACAACACTGGGATGAACTAGCAAGAGCCCTCTCAGGATTTAGCCAACAGAGGAAAGTTTACTTAACTGCAGCGCCACAGTGTCCATTCCCAGATGAATGGTTAAATGGGGCACTCTCCACAGGCCTATTCGACTATGTTTGGGTTCAATTCTACAACAATCCCTCGTGTCAATACTCTGGTGGGAGCGCGGAAAATCTCAAAAATTACTGGAATAAATGGACCGCGATTCAAGCTGGGAAAATTTTTCTAGGATTGCCTGCAGCTCCAGGAGCTGCTGGAAGTGGATTTATACCATCTGATGTGCTTGTTTCTCAGGTTCTACCAGCTATTAGTGGTTCACCAAAGTATGGGGGTGTTATGCTTTGGTCTAAATTTTATGATAATGGTTACAGCTCTGCTATAAAGCCCAAACTCTGACACACACATATATATATATATAGTTGGTTATGTTGAATTAATACGTGATGAATAATGTTATGACATTACTCATAAAGTATATGGAGTAATGAGGCTTTCAAAGTAGTTGTAATTTGTGTGTTCAATTACAAGATTATGTTATTACTTACTTGTCTATGTGTATATCTGTCTCAATATCTCCTTTTAGCAACAAGGATAATTTTACCCTTATTCTTTTAATTCACGTTTGCTAGGGGACGCTAGTCATATAGGTAAAAGTTAGTTAGGGATTGTTAAGGGTAGTTAAGCAGCTGGAATTAGGATTATCTTTCATTGCACAATAATCTTTCCATTTTCAGTTCCTTAGGTAATAGCCACTCCATTTTGCTTTTGATCTTTGAAAGCAGTTGAAGAAATTTCAGTTTGGACCTTATTACTACTAGGGGTCGGTTTGATAAAATGGAGGATTATTTTATTCTGCATTTAGTTAGTTTCAAGATTATTTTATCCCATAATATATATTAGAATGATGGAACAAGTTATTCTATATATGTGATGGATAATTAATTTCGTGAGTTATCACAATCAATAAATAATTTTGTCTATCTCATCCCATACCTAATGATTCCTTACTATCTTAAATAGATATATGACTATTCTGCAGGTAACTTTCCCTTTAAAATTAATAGCTTCGACTTTGATACTCTTATAACACAACGTATTAAGAAAACTCTTTAATTGTTTCGTCGATTTTCACACTATATCTACTTTTAATTATAAAGGGAAAATATCAATCATCATGTATAGCAAATTGTCACTTTTTTCCAAAAGAAATAAAAATTATTTGCACCTTGACTAAACAACCTTTCTATCTTTAAAGTGGAGATAAGGTCTACATGCACTCTACCCTCTTTCAGGCTTCACTATGTAATTATACTGAGTATATTATTGTTGTTGAATTAGACAATTAGCCGTCCTACACCTTAGATAATTTGGTTAGAGTTACATAACACGTGTAATTCATGTGTTATGTAATTCTATTTTACTTTTTTAAAACTCGAATAACGAATTGTAATGAGGTTAATGTACTATAGGTAGTTTGGTTACAAATATTGCTTTTGGACCTTACTTCGATTTATTTGGATTTTTTTCCGTCATTTAGGTTCCGAACTCTCATTTGTGCATATAAACATGAAAGGTACATCTTTTTTTTCGTTTTTTCCAGAACTAAAGGTACATTTTCTTTTCTTTTCTTTTCATTTTTCAAAATAAAAGGTACATCACATCAATACAGTAGATTCGGATACAAAGATCTGACATGCAAATTCCGTATAACATTGACAACTCGATTTATTCACCTTCGCGTCTCCTCCAATTATTATAGCAGCTCTTATGGCTATGAAAACAAACTACTTTGGCAGCATGCCAAAGACACCCGATTACAAGTTTACTACAAAACAAACCCCATTTCTGATCCAACAAAGAAAGTTTAATACACAACAAAAGCTTACAAAAAGGGCAGGTCGAAACAGACTATTATAAGTCTCTCGTGCATACAAGATTACCACCTGTGAAATGATCAACTTCACCTGTAGCTTCGGTAATTAGGAGTATACATGCAACTTTCAGCGTACTTCAACAAATCTGCAGGTCGAGGGAGACGTGTTGCCACACCTGGGGTACAATTGACCATATTGTTTAATGTTTAAGTTAAACAAGACAAGAAAAAAGGTGAAAAGAAGACACCAAAATAAAAAAGGAAAGGAAATGCACTCACCAAGTTCATATGCTTTGGCTGCAACACTGGCAGCTATGTGAGCTGAGATCTTTCTGATATCAGCAAAAGGAGGGTATATCATTCCCTTGGCATAATGTTCCTCAGTTACTTGAGAAGCCAAAGCTTCCGCTGTTTCATAGAAATAAAAAAGTTTTAGAAAGGGTTTTTTTTTAAAAACTTTTTGGCCTGTCAGCCGAAATAAATTACAGGCGCTAGCCGAAACATACAAAACATCTTACACTGCTTATGTATATTTATACTTCATATACAAAACATATACATTTATCAACTATTATTTTTATGGTGGCCAAGAAAGTTAATTACCCCTTTTAGGTTAGAAATGATGTTTGCCTCATAGTAGTTGCTGAAAACTTATCGCATCTAATTGAGAAGATATGAAGACTTTAGTTAAAGAAACCCAACACAAATTCATCACTCTGTTATACTTACAAGCTGCTAAAAGCATGTCATCATGCACACGGATTGTACCAGACATGACCAAGCCAAAACCAAATCCAGGGAATATGTAACAGTTATTTGCCTGTATATTGCAAGGAGAACAAAATCAGGAATCATTCCATTCTGAACCGACTATAACACAGAAAGCATATGCATTTACAACACCTGGCCAGGAATGTAGAGTTTTTCATTGTACTCAAAAGAAGGGAATGGACTTCCACTGGCAAAAACAGCTCGACCCTTTCAAAAATTAAAAAAAAAAAAGCAATTGACAAGCCGATCAGCGTCATGAATGTAAGCTAAAATGACCGCAAATATAACTGGAATTGTTCTTCATCATACCTCACTCCAAGTATAAGCCTCTTCAGCAGTACATTCAGCTTGTGAGGTTGGGTTTGAGAGAGCCATAATAAGAGGTCTCTGCAAAATTGTTTATTGGTCTGTTAGCTCAAGAAATAAAAAGTTGCTCCATAAAAAAAATGAAGCAGGAAATGGATCACCTCATTCATGGAGGTCATGGCCTCAACTACTTCCTTCGTAAATGTTCTTCCAACTCCAGATGTTCCAATTAAGACGGTTGGCTTAACGGCCTAAATTAAAGTTTGAAGCAAAGGAGAGTTCAAAAATCATAGAAACAGAGTTTTTAAGATGGAAATCCACAGTGGGTGATCTCATCGCACCTTAACAGCATCGAGGAGATTGTTGACAGGTTCATGTTCATGAGCCCAAGGCTTCTTGAAGGATTGAAGTGTTTCCTTGCGACCACTAACAATAAGACCCTGTAAATGATCACTCATTTAGATGGGATTATGTACATCCAATAACCAAGTAACCACATCTATGACTGTGGCAAATCCTATATAAGATGAAAACTGAAGAGAGACTAGCTTTTCTGAGAGAGATCGTAGATTGTTTATTTTTTCTACCTTTGAGTCCACAAGCCAGATCCTTTTTCGTGTCTCCTCCACAGGAGCGTTTGTCTGCAAGCAACAATATAGAAATTTATTTACGTGCAATTAATTGGTGGTATTAGAACAAATCTTTGTGCTACAGTTTGTAGAATAAACCAATCTGGTACCTTTTTTGAAATTTCAAGTGCTATGAGTTCTGCAATACCAGTCCCAGCCTGCAATCATAAGGCGATTAGAATGAGTCATTTGGCTTTGAGATCCTTTTTAATAGATCAGGATGTATGCATTGCAAGTTTGAAAGTTAAACTAGCAAAAAAAGAAACCAATTATGATTCCACACGCGACTTTTAATTTCCTATGGGCAAAGCTGATAAGATGAAAAGGAGTTGAAAGAGATTTGAAGATTCTCATGTAAAACATAACCAACATTAGTCTATAAGAAGTCTGAAGCACTGAAAAAGAGGGTGCTGCTGAAAGTTGAGGTTTTCCTTTTAAGTCATTATTACGGAACCTGTTACCAGTTAACATCTTCTAACACCATTTAATTTGTAAAATCTTGTGCACTGAAAACAACCCAAGCTGAAGTGGGAAATTTATCAAAAAGATAGAAACTAACCTCTCCAGCACCGAGGAACAAGAATGTATGATCACATAATGCACCTCCAAGTAGCTTAAGGGATGCAATAAGCCCTGCAAGCACCACAGAAGCTGTCCCCTGCAATAGCAGAATCAACGGTCAGAAATGGACATATCAATCTCATAAGAACAGCCTGAGCGACTTATACCTTACCTGTATATCATCGTTGAAGACCAAATGTGTGGTACGATATTTAGCCAACAGCTCAAAAGCATTGTGGTTTGCAAAATCTTCAAACTGAGAATGAAGTTACAAACTTCAGGTTCAAGCATCACATGGAAAAAGGTGATGAACCATTCATGATATAATATTGGATAAATTTCATATTATTGACCTGTACAAGAATTTTTTCTCCATAATTTTGCTTCACAGCTGTCATGAATTCATGAAGGAGGTCATAATATTCCTGAAAGAAGGGAAAAAATGTAGCACAAGCAGATTCAGTAAGAATTCAGACTTCTACGTGGTAATCTACAAAGGCTAACAGGTGATAATCTGGAATGGTGCTAAAGTTCACCTGTCCAGTTGCTCTCTTTTGTCTGAGACCAATGTAAAACTCGTCGTTCAGTAACTTCTCATTGTTTGTCCCTACGTCAATGGTTATAGGCAAGCACTGCATATGCAAGCAAATTGATGATTGGAAATGTTTTCATAGATACGAATATGGCGCAGAATCAAGGATATGATCATTCAGAAATAATGGTACCGCTGAAGGTCTGACTCCTCCAAGTGCAGTATACAGAGCCAATTTCCCCACAGGTATCCCCATTCCCTGTGACGTTAAAACGAATGCCATATGAGTATACATAGTGGGAAGGAGGAAAGGGACTTATATCAATTGAGGGCATCATCACCTGGCAGCCAAGGTCTCCAAGTCCCAAAATTCTTTCTCCATCAGTCACGACGATGACCTGGATTGATCTTTCAGGCCAGTTCTTCAATACCTCAAGGATCCTTCCCCTGAAAATAAATTATTCATACTTTAGTTGAATGTACTTTCACGTGAAAGAAGTAAAAACACCTTTAATCTGCAACTTTCATACTTTTCTTTCAAACTGATGTATAAACCCTGCGGACGCTTAAAGATGCTTCCATATTTTTGACACGCCTCACCAACAGTTGGAGTGTAGACAATTGGAAGTAACTCTTCCACATTATCAATAAGAAGCTTGTAGAACAACCTTTCATTTCGTTCCTGCAAATTATGACCGCACCATTAGAGGGAAAAGTAAGCGAGAAGGGCATGGAAACAAAGTAGGAATGCACCCCAGCTAACAGTGATAAAGTCAGTATCAAGGTATTGGATTCAACTTTCAAATGAAAAATCAGAACCAACACATGTTTCCAAGGATACCTCTAATTCCATCATGGCGACATATTTGTGCAGAGGGACTTCATATTGGCGAATAGACTGCATAAGTTTTTTCTCCTGTTTGACATAAACAAAATTAATAAAGTTCTTATAAAGATCACACAAATAAGCTTGAATTAGTAACTAATCTTACCTGCAGTTCCTGTGTGGAAATCACCGGAGGCAAAAGGCCTCGCAAGTAATGAGCATCTCTTTCTCTCTCAGTGAAGGCGAGACCTTTGTTGTAACGTGGATCCCTCAACAAGTTGTAGCCACTGTTATTACAAGTCAAACAGTTAAACATACATTCAGTTTACAGCAGCACTTTAATGATCAATAACCTTCCTGAATATTGCAAGTCTTACTAATTCATGAACATCTCATTATCACCACTTAATCAGGAGTAAATCCTAGTTCATCCAACTATAAATGGTATCAAAATTGTGGAAAAACTTATGGACATTAGGAGCTAAAGTACAGAGTTATTTCCTCGCAAATCTTCATAAAATGCAGATCCATCAAAAAGATACTTTGCTTGACAGCATAATATCTATCTACATATTCAAGAAAACCTCTAAGCACAAGCAATATAACTTAACCTCAGCAAATTTCCCAGTAAAATATAGTGACTCTAACATTAGACTCATGGGCGGATCCAGAGTGTCCTGTGCGGGTTCACACACACCCAGTAACTTTTGCTTAAACCTTATATATATTATACATATCAAAAAATATTCGAATCACGTGAACACAATAATTATGGTATATTAACTTTGAACTTATTAATGGTCAATCCACCTCTAACTAAACTAACATTAGAATCAAACATATAGAGTATGACAAGTTGCAATCCAGCGCAATGATCAACAGTGGACAAACTTGCATCAAAATCGAAGATCAATAGTATCTGAAAAACTGAAGTATAAAATATGAGTAGTAAATTAATAATCAAATTAAGTCGGTGGCCGAACAATCCGGAGTTATTTCAAACGAAATGAAGCTGAAATTTGAACAGAAATTGAGTCTGTGCAGAAACCAAAATATTTGTAAACCCAGTTACTGTTACAGTATTAACTCGTACAGGATCTGCTTCGGAAAAGTTAAGAGTTCCAAAAAAAAAAAATATTGAGTGAGTAGGTACCTAGAAACGGCGATAGTCCAGGGAGTGATGCACTGGTCCTCGGTGGCGCAATCCTCACCGTAGACGTCCTCGACGCCACCCACCGGTGTTGACAGGTCCACCACAGATTCACCATCTCTCTGCTCCTTCAATGCGCTCTCCATTTTTTCTCCTCCTAATTTCTTCTTTAATTCACAAACAAACTTCTGTTGTACGTCTCCAAGTCTAAATCACCCTATATATATATACGCACACAACTAAATTACTGCTGTGGGAAAGGAAATAGTTGACGGAGTATATGTCCCTTCTAGAGTTGTTTCTTCCCGACACAACTTTTAGCAATAGTTGAATTGAATTTTGCTTCCTCAACGACTCCTGCCTTGTATTCTATTTATACAAGTCTAATACATGATCAAGATGCTATTTGGATCGTGTTAGTTTTAAGTATTTTTTAGATTAAAATATATTATAAATAATAATATATTCATTCAAATTGACTTGTATCATTTTGAATATTTAACTGAATTTTGCATAATAGTAATACTCTCACATTTGTGCCTAGCCAGCTCGGAATTGGTCACTTATTGATACTATAAAAATACTTCACGTATTTTCAGTATTGTAATATAAATATATAGTTGTTGCAATTTTTCTAATTTTTTTTTTTTGGAAGAATCAATTTAGATTGTATGTATAAGTTAGAATTTTGTTATTTGGTTGTGTATAAAAATAGTGTTAAATATAATGTATTAGTTATGTTAAAATTATTTTTATATTCTATTTAATTTGATATATTAAAAATAATATATATTGCATAATTTTTTTAAAAAGAATATTTATTTACAAAAATATTCTTCACAAATATGGTTGAAATTAACGGATGTGAAAAAGGTTTTGAGGAGCAATTATATCTTTAATCATGTTTATATATATATATATATATATATATATATATATATATATATAGAGAGAGAGAGAGAGAGAGACACACACTTTAAGGACCTGTTTGGTAGGATGTACCAATTAGAATAGTTCTTGGATTAAAATTTAGTCCAGCCAATACATTGTTTAGTTACTCAATTCAATTTAATTACACCTACTATATGGATTACTTATATACCATAGGGTGAATTATTTTAGGAAAACTTACATAGTTGCCCATAAAAAATAAAATATTTACATGAGCATACCTCTTTACTTTTAATACCCCCAAAAATAATTACACAACATACCCCATTTAATTTATTCTTTTTTTCGGGTTGACGTCAGTACTGTACCTTTTCCTTTTTTGTCTCATACATATCAGTATCATGGTATTAATTTATTTCTTTTTCTCTCTCTTTCTTTAATTTATTCCTTTTTAAATTAATTTAAGTTTTTATTACTATTTTTTGGTCTTTTTTTATTTTTTTATTTTATTTTTTTAATAAAAAATAAATACAGTAGCTAATTATATTTAGACTAATAAAAATATTTAAAAATTAAATAATTTGATTACAACAAGAAGTAATTTACAAAAAAAAAATACTAAAATTACTAGTTTATTTATAAAATTAAAATTAATAAAAATATTTTTTTTCAAATTATTTCTTGTTTTTCACCATAATCTAATTTCATGTTCAAATTTGGCTTTTTCATTGTTCAATTTTTTATTTATCTACTCCTTTTTTTCGTTTCTTTATTCTTTATCTTTTTTTTCTTTATTTTTGTTAAAAGAATTTCTCAAATTATGTTATTCCTTATTTTTTTCAGCGAAATCTAATTTCACTTTCAAATTTGGTTCCTTTCTTCTTCTTTTTCTTTTTTCATCTTATTTATTTATTTTTAAAAAATTTTATCTAATTCTTTTTTTTCATAATCTGATTTTTTTTATTTTTTATCATTTTTTATTCTACTTTTTTTATTTTTTTATTTTTTTTATTTTATTGAGGTATCCTCTAGTCCTTCAATGAATACTCTTCAGTCTTCCATGATACCATCACAATATATTTATATACTGACATGGTATTATGGATGACCACTTCAATCTTTCAATGAAGCATTCTTTTAGCACTCTGTGATACCATCACGGTATGATTTTATACTTGCATGGTATCATGAAGGACTGTTTCAGCCCTTCAATAAGACACTCTTTAGTTCTCCATGATACCATCATAGTATATCTATATACTAGCATGGAATCATTAAGGTCGGCTTCAGTCTTTTAGGGAGAAAATCCTCAGTCCTTAGTGATACAATCATAATATGTCTATATACTGTCATGGTATCATTTAGGTCTGCTTTAGTCCTCAATGATACCATCACATTATATCCATATATTAGTGTGGTATCATTGAGGTTTGATTCAGTCCTTCAGTGAGACTCATCAATCCTCCATGATACCATCACAATATATTTATATATTGTCATGTTATCATTGAGGTATACTTCAATTCTTCAATACGACACTCCTCAGTCTTTCATGATACTATCACGGTATACCTATACAATATCATGGTATCATTGAGGTCTTTTTCAATCTTTCAGTGAGACACTCCTCAGTCCTCTATGAAACTATCACAATTTGCCTATATAATGTCATGGTATCATTCAAGTCTGCTTCAGTCCTTGATGATGTCATCACAATATATATATATTGTCATAGTATTATTGAGATATTCTTTTGTCCTTCATTAAGAAACTCCTTTGTTCTTCATGATGTCATCATAGTATTTCTATATAATAACATGATATTATTAAGGTCTATTTCGGTCTTTTAGTGAGAAACTTCTCAGTCTTCAATGATACCATCACAATATATCTATATACTGTCATGGTATCGTTGAGGTTTGCTTCAATCCTTCAGTGAAACACTCATCAGTCCTCTATGATACCATCACAATATATTTATATATTGGTACGGTATCACTAGATTTGCTTCTGTCCTTCATGATACCATCATATTATATCTATATACTGTCGTGGTATCATTGAGGTGTGCTTCAATTCTTCAATGAGACACCCCTCAGCCCTCTATGATTTCATCACAGTAAACTTATATAGTATTATGGTATTATTGAGGTCTTTTTCAGTCCTTCAGCGAGACACTCCTCAGTCCTCCATGATATCATCATAGTATATCTATATACTAGCATGATATCATTAAGGTCTGCTTTAGTCTTTTAGTGAGGAACTACGTATTCTTTAATGATACCATCACGATATATCTATATACTCTCATGGAGTCATGGTATCATTGAGGTCTATTTCAGTCCTCACTTATATCTATACGTTGTCATGGTATCACTGAGGTTTGCTTCAGTCCTTCAGTGAGACACTCCTCAGTCCTCTATGATACCATCATAGTATATCTATATACTTTCATGGTATCATTGAGGTTTGCTTCAGTCATTCGAGACACTCCTCAATCCTCTATGATACCATCATAGTATATTTATATATTGATATGGTATCATTAATGTTTGCTTTAGTTCTTCATGAGACTCCTTAGTCCTTTATGGTGCCACCATAATATATCTATATACCATCGTGGTTCAGTTCTTAGGTGAGACACTGATCAATCCTCCATGATACCATCACAGTATATCAATATATTGCCGTGGTATCCTTGAGGTCTGTTTCAATTCTTCAGCGAGACACTCCTCAATCGTTCATGATACCATCATAGTATATTTATATACTGTCATGTATCACTGAGGTCTACTTTAATAAGACACTTTTCGGTCCTCTATGATGCCCACATAGTATATATCCTATACCGACAGAGTATCATAAAAATAAATTTAAAAAAATAGACAAAACAAAACAAAACAAAAAAAGAGATAACAAGAGATAACAAGAGAAAAACAAAAAAAAAAAGAGCCAACGGGAGAAAAATAAAGCAAGAGAAAAAAAAAGAAGAATATGAAACGTAAAAAAAGGCACAAAAGTATAATAACATTAATTGTTGGAGGAAAGAAACCAACATAGTTTTATTAGTTCAATAATTGCTACTACTATGAGGGTGCATTAATTGCTACTAAAAAAATAAAATAAAGACAAAAAAAAAAAGAAGTAATAGTCTAATTATTTTTTTTTTTTTATATTTTATTCATCTAAAAAAATTTTATTAATATTTTTATCTTTAAAAAAATAAAGATAGAGAAAGAAACAAAAAAAATAAAAAGAAGATAAACTAACAAAAAAATAAAAAGAATCAAGCGTAAAAACAGGGGGAAAAAAACAACATAAAAAATAAAAAAATAAAAAATAAAAAATTTATGAAATAATATCTCTAATAAAGGATAAAAAGAGACAAAAGAATAAAAATAATAAATAAGAAAATAACAAAACAATAAATGAAAGCACAAAAGCAATAAATGAAAAGACAAAAAGAGAGAAAAAAAAGAGTTGTGCTCCAACGTGTAAATAAGGGGGGACATTTAGGGTAAATAGTTTGTCCCAAATGGGTATTAATGAAATTAGTATGAAAAGGGGTAAATCAAGATAATTAGTTTACCTTTGTGGGATAATTTTGTGTACTATTCCCATTATTTTATACCAAAGAAACAACGAGATAGTAATGCAAGGAATTCTAATACCTGAATAAGATCCCTAAATAACTAGACTGCCTCTCAATCCCTTTTCCTAAATTTCTTTATACAAAAATTCAAGGGTATAATTGTAAAAAAGATTTTTGTAGAGTTCTAAATCAAACATAATACATGATATATCTAGTTTCTAATACAATAAATCAAATACTTAATAAAAAATAATCATAATATTATAATTCGTATTAATACTTTTTATATTATTAATCTCAGTATTACTTACCCTTATACCAAATGATCCCTACGAACTGATTTTTAAAAGGTTAAAAAGGGACTCTAGTGGACCCAATACCATGTATTATTCAAATACTACGCGGGTAGGACGCCTATGGCATAAAGGATGAAGACTGATATTTGAATAGACATTACATAAGAATGACGATACAAACAAAAGATTTTTTTAAAAAAATGGAAAACGCTGAAGTGCATAAAGATCCATAATTCAAATCTTTATCAGAAAACTTAAGTATTTCCGAGAATTAACCGTATCAATTAAACTAGTCCTCCAATTTCGTGTCCTTTTGATTTCACAAATCATCTCCTTTCTTTATGTATAAAATATTTTTTGCTCTACTTTTTTTAAAATTATTTATAATCATACAACTACCTATATTCAGTCCTACACCATGAAAAATATTTTTAAAAATTTCTTTTCAATCAAAATATATTATTTAAATTAAAGTAAAATATATATATTTATGTGAAATTTTAATTGGATCATTGACAGAATCTTGTCTGGCGGCTTTAGCGCTAGGTAGACATGACGCCGAAGAAGCTGGCCCAAAAGTCCTTTTCTCATTATGGGACGTCGGCGTTGTAGTGCTGGAACGTGGCTCGCATTTCTCAAATCATCTTCGAATATTCCTTTATTATATTTATGAAACGCAAAAAGATAAATATATATATTTTTAAAATAATATATACAATAATTTAGAGTTAAAATCTCAAAAAATCATTCAATCGTAATAATTTATATTGTAAATTTATTGAATTTTAATCTATATTAATAAAATTATTTAATTTGTAACTTTTCTTTTCACAAAATTACTCAACTAAATATATCATGAAAAAAATCTTACGTGACAAAATAATCAATTTATTATGACATGTAAATATGCATCCCATGAATAACTAAAATTAAAAAAAATAAATAAATTCTTATACTCAGTCCATTCACTCACACATCAAATTGAGTTTCATCTAAAAAAAATTCATGAGTATTGTATAAGTTACTAAGAAATTTGGCTGTGCTTCGCGTGGTTATTAAAAAAATGAATAAATTATAATAAAATAATTATTGTTAAAAACTTTAATAAAAAATTATTGATCTTTACACATTGATTGAATTTATTCTATTTTTTATATGTAAGATTGATATCAAACAATAAAAGAAATTTAACTTAACAATTATTGAACAAATTATCTTCTTTAATTTTGATCTTTCAATTGCATATGTCAAATTAAGAATCATGTAATTTTAACCTATTAGTCTTAATTATTTTCTTAATATTGCTAGTAAATATTTTAAATTAAAATAGTTTCATAAATTTAAGAATTTAAATAAGAAAAAACAAAACAAAAAATTCTTATTGCCTTATGATATTTTCTAGATCACCTTTCTTTTTCTTGATAATTATTATTTTTATATTAATTTTATTTTAATAATAATTTTTATTATGTAATGTTACATTTTTTTTGTATTCACTCGAACATTATTTCTCGATTCTCCCTTTTATTTGTTCTTTTTTTTATTTATTATTTTTTGCTTCTTTAATTTCTCCGTATAATTAATAACAATTATTTACATTTCTTAAAACAATCAAGGTAGTTCACCTTTCTTTTTCTACTAATTTTATGAAAAAAATTCAAAAATTAATTTTTTATTAACTTTTTTTGAAATATTTTTCATGATTTATTGCTATATTAAAATTTTAAAAATAACTTCATAAATAATTTTGATTATAATCGATTATTTTCATAATTTTTCCCAAAAGTTTTAAAGATCACATGCCAATAAAATGCATCAACAAATGTACTCCAATATTTCTCGAGAATTATTCTTTATAATTTCTTTTATGGATGAACTTTATCGTATAATTTCATACGATATTTTTCAAATTTGTCTTGTTATATATATATATATATATTCTTGAAAATTGTTTTTACATAAAGAATCCTTATAAATTAAAAAGTCAAAATATCAATATTTTATATCATCCTTCTTATTCATAAAAAATAAAAAAAAATTGAAACATTTGTCGCTATTCGAGTAGCATCAACAATAATTCTCGATTTAATTACTGTTTTCATCTAATTATCATGGTCTTTTTCTATTTTTAAAATATTTACAATCTAGCATTTATCTTATATGTATATTAATTCTTCTTCATGATATAATTTAGATATTTAACAAAATATATCATAAATTATAAATCATAATACATACTTTTTTTCTTTCTCATATTTATACCCTTCAGAAATCGGTATCCTTGACCAGGAATGATATCCTCAAGATCATACTGATCTTCTTTTACTTCTTATTAATTTTATAAAAAAAAATTAAAAGTACTTTTTTCTTGACTAATTCCTCATTACTCATTTATTAATATTTTTTGCCTTGTTTAAACTGATAAGAACAAATTTAAAATATTTTCAAATTAATCAAGTTATGTTAAAGAATAACGTAAATGCTAAAAATATAAAAAGAACATATGTATAATTTCATTTTGTGAATTTTGAATTAATGTATTTAATTTGTGCGTTTTTGCTATTTCATTATTTTCTGTTTTATATTTTCTTTTTAAATGTTAAATAAGTAAAAAATTATGAGAGAACTAACATTTAATTCTCCAATGATACGAAAAAATTGATATTTATATACACATTTTAAGTGTATAATATTAAAATTTTTATGTTTAAATTTATATATTTAGATATCAATTTTATCATTCTTTGCTTCTTTAATGTTCTTTTAAGAAAACAAAAAAAAGTTTTGCAATTATTATTTTATTAAAATTTAATAATTTAAAAATATTTTAATATTAAAATATAATAATATTTGATTATTATAAAAAATTACTAATGTATATTATTTAAGCGCAGATAAGTCACATGGTATTATCTATACGCCAATGATTTTTAAGTACCAAACACCAACTATTTAAAAACTAATTAGGAATGTTTTGTGAACGTGTATATATATATATATATTCAAGTATCATAATTATTATATTATGAATGAGTTAAGCAATATACTCTAATATATAATTTTTTTGTACCATTAAAAATTAATTACTAATTTTTTTAGTTAATTTATATATATAATTTTTATTGTATTAGGTACATTTTAATTAGTCATGACAATTGTTTACTTTATTTTCTATACTAGGGAAATGAAATATAGATATATGAAATAAATTATAAAATAGAGAAAATACTCAAAAAAATCACAAAAAAAACATAAATAGGAATGAAGGTCATAGAAGTATGTCATATCATCATGCCTATAACCTCCTTATATATATATATATATATATATATATATATATATATATATATATATATTGCAATGTAATTTTACTTGTTAGTATATAAAATATTATAGAAATAATTTTATATTGAAGGGCAAAATGGTCGTTCAATATTTGATAGGTAAATATGATTTGAAGGGTATATTAGTCTTTCAATGTATGAAGGTTATTTTAGTATTTTAATTTTTCACTTTTTGAATTCCCACTTATATAATATTAATATTATTATTTATTAATTAATTTTTATTTATATTTATTATATATATATATTATTTATTTATTATTATTTTTATTATTTATATTTATTTATTTATTTTAACATTTCACTTTTTGACTTCCCGGTTATATAGTAATAAATATATAAATATAATATGATATGATAAAATATTAATATTTAATTATGTACTTAATTATATTTTAATTTAGTGGAGGGGCAAAATGATAATCTAACTTTTCACTTTTTGAGTTCTTACTTATATAATAAGATATAGATTCTTATTAGATTAAATCATTTAATTAGATAACATTAAATAACAACAACAATTAAATAAATGAGTTAATAAAATTAATTTTAAAAATGAGAAAATAGTCAAAAAAAAAATCACAAAAAAAGTAAAATGGGAATGGAGGCCTTTGAGGCATGCCACATTAGCATGCCTCTAAATCTCCATATATATATATATATATATATATATATATATATATATATATATTGATTATTAAAACATAAGATGGGCGTGATCTTTGATGAAATTGGATCGTAAAAACATCATTTTTATATTTAGGGCTTGATTCGAAATGGTCTTTTATATATATTTGTATTGTTTTAGTCCTTTGTATTTATTAAAATTGAGTATTGTATATGTTATTATTTAAAATATAAGACGATCTGATCTTTGATGAAATTGACTCGTAAAAAATACGTTAGATATTTAAATTGAGTAAGCAACCGGAACGAACTTTTCTGTATCCATTTCACCTAATTCATACAAGAAACATTTGAATTCTTTTTTCAACCCTTAATTATAAAAAATAGTAAATGAGTAAGCTTTTACATTTCATTTGAACTTCTAGAAATAATTATTGTCATTGGAGTCATATAGTTAATGATTTTTTATATGGTATAATTTGTGCAAAAGTATTGAAGAAAAACCTTATTTTAACTTATTTTTTCAGTTTAAATGACATACGTATATATTTTTTACAAGCTAATTAATTTTACTAAAGATATATATAACTACTACTCTGTCATAGATATAATATAAACCTAGTTTACATGGTTTTAGATGAAACTCATTTTGATATCTGGACGGGTACTGAATATAATAAATGAGATTTTTTTATTAAAAAAATTATTTATGTGGAGTCCATATTTATATGACATAAAAGTTAAATATTTTGTCAATTAAGAATTACTTTTATGATATATTTAGCTGAATGATTTTGTGAGAAAAAAGTTATAAGTTAAGTGATTTTATTGATACAAACCAAAGTTTAATAAAGTTACAACATAAATTGCCATAATTAAGTGATTTTTTGAGATATTAACTCGACAATTTGACTGAACATAAAGTTACTTCCTCCATTTTAATTAATGTATTTTATATTTGAGCTTAAAATTTGATAAAGTAAAAAGAATCATATTTCATTATTTTAAATTAAATATATAAATAATATATTATTTTTTTTAATTTTTAAATATATTAATATTCAATTCAAAAAATATATATATTTAGTCATTATTTATCTCACATTCAATTTTTTAAATTATCTCTTAAGTATTAAAAATAACAAGTTGTGTTTGATATTCTAGGTAGGAATCGCCCAATTTTATATTTACGATTATAATCACATCACATAAGTGGGAATATGATCAAAAGAATATGTTTACTTTCATAACCAACTTTACCTGCAACATATGATGAACCATAAGTTTGGCGATGAAGTACCGCTTCACTAATACATGTAAATGAGTTTAAGATTAATTAAGACTTTTAATGATTGTAATGTAAGTTAAGAGATATAAAAAATACTTGAATAACAATGTATTATTTAAAATATTAAAAAAAAGTTAAAAAAAAAAGAAGAAGAAGACAGACTTATTAAAATAGATTAAAAAAAAAAAGACATACTTATTAAAACAGAGGGTGTATACAAGATAGAAAGATTTTTTGAACTTATAATTCTAATATGTCATAATATTATTTGACAATAAAAAACATCACTAATAATAAAAGAAATATTAACATAAAATAAAATGAAAAGAAGGGGAAAATAGAATTAAGATTTTAACGGATTAGGTTTTATATGAGAGTGGGGAGTGGAATGGTGGGGAACAAAAAGTAGGTGCATAATTGGTTATGTGAATACGTGGACTTTGAATTTATGTGCAAAATAGCAGCCTCTCAGCTGGCCTTTGATGAATGATGACTTTCCAGTCCACTCAGAATGATGACTTTCCAGTCCACTCAACGACGCGTTTATTTTTTTAATTAAAAAAAAAGTGAAAGATTAAAAATATATTTAAAATATTTAAATTTTTAAAATTTTTTATTTGAATTATATATATATATATATTTTTTATATGAACTATCACAAAATATTTATTAAAATATATTTTAATTATAATTTCTCATTTTTTTTAATCTGAAATATCACTATCGTTTCAGATAAAAAAAATAAATAACTGATAGTTTAAATATGTTTTGATAAATATTTAGTGAATATTTTAATAATTATGTATGAAATTCAAAAAAGCAACCCTTTAAATGTGTTATTTATTTTTTATCCTAAAAGAAATATAATTTAATAATACTACTTGCAAAAAGAGAAATCGATAATTCCACGATCATAATCAACCACTTGTCTAATGCGTCAATCACACTAGTATTAAATAATATTTTTTTCCTCCTATTTAATATGAAGTTAGTTAATTAAATATAAAATAAAGAAAATTAAAAAAAATTGTAATACAAATTAAATACATGTAAAATATCAAAATAATCATGTTAATGAAAGTTTTATATATTCCTTTGATCTGCCCCTCCCCCCTTATTAAATGCTAAACTTTTATATTGAGTGCTAAAAAGCATGCGATTAAGGGATCGTCTTGCTCGACAGCATATTAGGTAGGGAATAATACTATATAAATTAGAAACGCATAATTATAATGTATATAATAATTATAATAATGTATTTGGTGTAATTAATAAGTGGAGTTTGAGAAGAATGATGTCTACACAATTTTACTCCTGTTTTATGAAGGTAAAGAAGTTGTTTTTACTAAATTTTTTGCTCAAGTAAAGCATAATAAAAACCAAGTATGTAAAGCAGATATAGCAATAGAGAAGTCATGTCGAAAATAATGAAGAAAACAGTATAAACAACAAATAATACCAAAAAAAATTAACAAATACTACTAAAATCAAAGAATAAGATAGTAATAGAGTAATAATAACAACATTGATAAGTAAACTAGACAACGCTCAACTACCTACTGACATTCTACCCTAATCCTTGTCTATTAACCTTCTACCCAAATTCTCATCCTCCGTATCTTCCTATCTAGGGTCATATCTTCGGTAAGTTGCAGGTGTGTCATATTTTGTCTAATTACCTCCCAAATATTTGTTTGATCTACCTCTACTCCTCATACCTACAATAGTCAACTTCTCACACCTACTCACTAGGTCATCTGTGCATCTTCTTTTCGCATGCACGAATCATCGTCTCCCTCATCTTATCCACCACGAAGGTATCTCTTACTTTGTTTCAGATATCTTCATTCCTAATCCTATCAATAGAATTAGGAACATCCTCCTTTACGCTACTTTAATCTTTTGGACATGTGGGTTTTAACCTGCTAACACTCCTGCCCATACAACATTGTTGTTCTGGCTACCATTTTATAAAACTTATCTTTTAGGCTTGGTGGCACATTTTTATTACACATAATACCAGATGTGAACCTTCTCTTTATCCATTCCGCTCTAATGTGATATATAATATCATCATCAATCTTTTTATATACTTGGATCACTACTGAAAATACTGTCAAAATCAAGAGAGAAAAATCGATGGAATGAGTTAGTCAAAAATATCAAGGGAAAACAGATCCAACCCGTTGTTTTTTCTTTTTTAATTATTTTAAATAAATATCGACAGGCTGGATCAATGTTTTTGTGCAAAAATGTTCAAAAATTATATAATTTTTTTTTAAAAAATTGAGGGACTAAATGAATTTTTAAAGTGTGAAATTATAGTTAAAGAGTATAAATAAAATGAAGAAAAGATTTTATCAAAGAGCATGATCGAGTAGTGAAACTGTCTAATGCTATAGTAAATACTTGGGTTTGATTCCAAATAGCTATATTTTTTATATATATTTCTGAAAAACCTACTATGTCAGTTCATTTTTACTTATCATATAACTCCTCTGTTCCATTTTAATTGTTAAGATAAGATTTGCATAACCATTAAGAAATAATTAATATGAATGATAATTTGACTAATATAACCCTATTAATTTTTTAAAAACACACAATAATAAGTTTTTTCGCATTTTAGAATGACCTTAAGTACTGAGGGTAGAATTGAAAAAAAACATGATCAATTATCTCTTGAATTTTGAAACTACCAAGAATTTTGAAACCAGCAAGTATTTTGAAACCTATATTTTCAGTATATCTAACAATTAAAATGGAATGAAGGAAGTATTTACTTAGCATACATCTTAAGAAATAATAAATAAAATGATAATTTTATTATATTACCTTTGAATGTAATAAACTTAATATTTTTGAAATACATTTGCAGAGGACTGTATTTAATAATAAGAGTCTATTCGAAACTAAATAACAAAATAATCTCTTAATTTTTTAAATTAGATAAGTAAAATTGAACATTTATTTTTAATAAAATAAATACATAAATAATATAAATTAATTCTTGAAAAATAAAATATGACAACTAATTTAAAACTGCAGAGTAGCTTTTTATATTCTCCGTTAATTGAGGTATCAACAGCGTTGCACCTCTTTTTCATTTTAATAGCAATAGAATACTTGCCAAAATCGAAATGGATAATTCCGTGATCCTAATTAATCAATCAATCATTTGAGTTATCAAAAGTTAATCCACCTTTTTTATCCTCTTAATTTGAGTTGTCAACCACATGGTTGCCATCTAGTACCTCTTTTCCTTTTCTTAAATTGTTTTCTTTCTATGACACTTATGAAGAAAAAGAATATAAACATAAAAAAATAAAATAAGGAGGAATTGAAATGATTAATTAGGTTAGCAATAAATAAATAAATAAATAAATAATAGATATATTGAATCCTTACTAACACTATGAATTAACCTAACCTAAAACAGATTTAGAACAAGACACAAATAATAGATTCAAATAGAAGAAATAATTAGTCAACACCAGTAGAAATTGTCTTGAAGAAATTAATTAGCAATTCAACGACAAGAATTCATCCAAGGGAGAAGAAAATTCTAACATATCTTTAATATATATAAAAGAGAAACTTACATCAATAACATACTTTTTAATTAAAAATAGGTTTTCATAGTTGTATTTTCATTAATTATAATTTATGGTCAATATGAGATGTATTCATTTAAAAAATTAAGATATTTTATAATTAGATATAAATACACTAATTAATGTGTTAGAATTAAATATGAAATACTATTTTTTAAAAATGTCAAATTAAATTACCAAAAATCATGCTAGAATTAATACATGATATTTCATATCTCTTTTTCTCTTTGCTCTCTTTCCTCTCTCTTTGCCTTCTTCCCCCCCCCCCCCCCTCCCTCTTTGTATATTATATTTTCGCCTTTTCTATTTATATTTTTATACTTTTTGAGATATTAAACAACTATATTTATTATATTCATATATGCATTTGGCTCGTATCCTCTATCTTTCCGTATGATGTAATTTCACCCATCTCTTTGTATTTTTATATTTTTATATTTTTTTAAGATGTTGGACAACTGTATTGGTTGTATTAATATGTGCATTTAGGTTGTACATATTCACTCTAATTTAGCTTATATTCATTCGCTCTTGTAGCACGTGTATTTATTCACTCTTACATTGATTGTATTATTTGTAATATTATACAAAAAAATATAGAAAAGAGAGAGGGAGAAAGAGAAAGAGAAAAAAAGAGAGAGAGAGGGATAGAGGAGAAAGAGAGAGAACAAGAGAAATAACACAGAACGAGAGAGAGAGGGGAGAGAGGCAGCGAGAGAAAGATGGAGGAGAGAGGCGAGGGAGAATTTGCTAGTAAATATAAAAAAAAAAAAAGTCAAAAGCTAAAATTATAGCTAATAATTTTAATTATTTGAAACTATAGCTATGTATTGTAAATACTTTCGTATAGTTGATATGTTATGTAATTTTTTCTATATATAACTTGCCTAGATCGAAGTAGAGCCGGTTAGGCCTGGTAGACCGGTACAGTCCAGCTCGTAATTTAAGGACTGTAAATTTTCTTAGTATGACCCGAGTAAGCCCGCTGGCCGTGGGGTTTGAGCAAAGTAGGTTGAGCCGGTCCGTGGGTCAAATAAAAAATTAATTAGAAAATAAGGTGGCACAACCCCAACTAAGAAAGTGGCTGCATCCAATATGTCCCTCTCTTATTCCTGACATGCTATGGTACCCTAGAGTGGTAGGAGCATGTTGAGTCCTTATTGCTGCGGAGCAACAACATTGTCTAGATCTGATCTATTTACTAAAATAGTACTAAAAATTAATCAGGGGACTCCAAACTTAAAATTTACTTAAACCATTATTTTAATGGGTGGAATATTATCATCATTTTTTAAAATTCTATTGTGATCTACTAGAACAGAATTAAGTTAATATTTTTATTTACCTAGTTGTATTGTTACTCATTAACTGTTTAAATTGCTTATTAATATCTCTATTTGATTTGAGTGCTATCATATCAAAAGTTATTCAGTTTCATAGAAACTTTATGTCCAACAAAATCGTATTCTTGTGCGATTGTACCCAAGATATTTTTATAGAATAAATATAATTTCATATTGAAATTATACAACCAAATCTTTACTTGAAAACAAAGTTAATAACTATTATTAGGATTATTTTATTCGTAGATTTGAGATTTTATTAACAAATAGTAACATCATGTAATATTATCTTGTAAATACTTATATTTAGTATTTTTAAATTATAATTTAAAAATATACTTTTGAAAAAAAATGGGCTGGCCCGACGCGACCTTCAACCCATATAGTGATGGATTAAGCTAAGGTAAAAGTTAGAAAAAATACATAACTTAGCAAATATATCTTCTATATTTATAATATATTGCTATAGTTTTAAAATATTGTAAAATATAGTTAAAATATTATAAAATTTAGCAAACTTATTATTTCTTTCTTTTCCCCTTTTAGGACTTAAAACATTCCCTATATTTATTTTTTCTCTATATTTATTTTTCTTCTCTCACTAATCAATTTCCTATATTTACTCTCATTAATATCATTCACTATTTTTCTTTGATTATCTCTCATATCCCCCCTCCCCCCTTTTATCTTTCTCTCTCTCGCTACCTCGCTCTTTCGTTTCTATACCTCTGACTCTCTCCCTCTCTTTCTCTCTCTCTCCCTCTCCCTGCCTCCCCCCCCCCCCCCTCTCTCCCTTTCTCTCTATCATCAAGCACCTCAATCAATTTATTGTAGGTCAAAATTATTGTCATCCTCCTTCTTCTTCTCATTCGGCATGGGTTAATCGACATTGTAAGCTCCAAATTTTATTAGCAGTCGACATTGTCGAAGAAATCAAAGTTATAAATTTTATTAACAATCTGCCGTTGTCAGAGAAATTAAAACTCTAGATTTGATTAACAATCTTTCTGAGAAGAAACCTCTGCATCACCATTATCGAACAAATTGAAACTCCAGATTAAATTAGCAATCTATCATTATCGGAGAAATCGTCATTGTTATTAGTTGAAATTTTTTAGCGATTTTCTTAAGCTTTTTGTCTTTGTGTATCAATGAAGAATTGATACAGTGCAATTTTTTCAAACTTTTATTTTTGTGTATCAATGGCAAAATTAGTATAGTATGTATTAGTTGTTATCAAATTGGTACATAGTGATACAGACTGTTTTCATCTTGTATCAGTACATACAAGTAACTATATTTCATTCTAAATACAGTGTTACAATATTTTATTCTTTATTTAGTGATACAATGGTGCAACTTTTTCAAACTTTTGTCTTTGTGTATCAATGGTGAAATTCATACAGTATGTAAGATGTTATCAGAATAAAACATGTCGAACGGATTGTGTTCATTTTGTATCAGTACATACAACTAACTATATTTCATTCTAACTATAGTGATACAATGATACAAATTCTCATTCTTTATTTAGTGATATAGGACAAACAAAAAGTTAGAAATAGTAATACACACTAAATTCTAGAGTTAGATAAATTGGTATGATATGTTATGTTAACCTGGACAACATAAAACTAGATATACACTACATACTTACGATATAGTGATACACCCATACCTTATATATATATATATATATATATATATATATATATATATATATATATATATATATATATATATATATATAATGATACAATATTTTATTTTTTATTTAGAATCATTAATTCAATATCATCGAATGTCACTGATTTTTGAATCTTTCCGTTGCAATTAGAGTTTGAAAAATCAAAGAAGAATAAAAAATTCAAATCATGTGTTATATTTTTGTACTAAAGAGATGCACCTAATTAATAAGGGGAAAATATTTTCTCTCTTTTTTACTGGATTCTGCTATATTAAAAGATTCTTGCCTGATTTTCTCCTTAATCATTGCACATGGAGAGATTTTTTTTTCTATTTTACTGGATTCTGTTATTTTAAAAGATTCTTACCCTATTTTCTCCTTAATCATAGCACATGTGTCATAGAACATGCTTGAAAAATCACTGAAGAATTATTATAAATTGTAATTATACAAACTATAGCTATTAGTTGTAATTCGAGGGTAGTTCGAATTCATTGTTGCTTTTGAACTATAATAACTAAGTTTTGGGCTTCAAATCAATTGTTGAAGATATTACAGAGATACTTTTATGGACTTGAATTCTGTCATATGCAAACTGACCAATTAGAATTGAAAGATTTAGTAAATTGGAGAAACAAAGAAGAAGGGGACTGAGAAGGAGGCTGCACACTTTTGCTTACATCTGTTATATTTTGTAATATACTTGTTATATTTTGTAAATACAAAAAACTTTCCTATGTTTAGTTATGAGAAGATGATGCGGGAATGCCATCAAGTCAAAATATTAACAAAAATAGTCCAGGTTTTTAATTTTGGTATTTAATAGCCATAATACAAAATTATATTAATAAAATATAGAAATTGATAATTCTCTCTCCTATTAATTAAAAAGATATCCCCTTTTATCTCCCCATATTATCTTCGTAGCATTATTTCTCTCCTAATTATCTTCCTTCTTTCTTTCTTCTTTCTTTTTGAATATTTATGTGAAACCAATTTTCCCTAAATGTGATTATAGTCCTATCTTGTAGGGCTCAGTTTATATATTGCGTGAGAGAACATGTATATCATACCTAAAATCTGCATAAAGACCTCCCTGTACTCACACCTTAATTTTAAGAAAACTTCAACTTTTGCAAGGGTCCTATTACCCTCCTGAATCAATTCAAAGTGATATAAATACAACCTTTTTTGTTCAACCCCACTTATAAGAATAAAAGGGTCAATCACGCACCAATGATTGCCTGCCACCTGTTTAATTAATTTAATTTTTTATTTTTCTTACTTTATTTCTTTTTCTTTTTTCTTTTTTCTCTTCTCTCTTCTCCTTTACTCTACTGCCCTAACCTCATCTCCTCCCCTCGCTATAACCCATCACCTTCGCTTCTTTCCATGACCAACTTCCAGTGAAACTCCATTAGTAATGACTCATATTTCATGTTAATCAACAATATTTTGTATTAGGACAAGTCATTATGAATTTAAAAATAGCTCATAAGCAAATTAATGAGTGTTTAAGCAAAATTATCGTATCACCGCACACCACCACTGGTATAATCACTTCGTCGGCAACCATTATAGCTATTGCAAAAATCATTGCAGTTATAACATATTGAAACTCCATTAAAATAAAATTTTGTAGTATTAGTTAATCAAATAAAAACTTCATAACAAAAATAAAAATTAAAAAATAAATAAGTAACCATGAGATATTGAGAATAGCTCAAGGAGAAAATGAGCTTGAACATACATAGGAGAAGGAAGATAAAGAGGGAAAGAAGATAATACTTAAAAAAATGAAAGAGATGGGATGAAGAAGATCAGAGGAAAAAAAGAAATTGAAAAGTAAATTAAAATAAATAAAATAACATAAAAGATATTTTTAATGAAATAAATACTGAAAAATAATAAATAATAATTTTTTTAATTTTCTTCACGCTCTGCTGGAGAGTGAAGTACACTCTCTAGACCAAGTGGGCTTAAAAGAGGGTAATAAATTCACTCAAAATAAAATTAAGGGGGTATAAGGACCCTCACAAAGTTAAAGTGTCTTCTTAAAAAAAAGTATTATAGTTGGAGGGGGTATCTATGTATTCTCTCTTAAATAGTATGCTGATACACAATTATCAATATAAGTTTTACAAGAGATATACATGTATGGAGGAAACCTATACAAATATACACATTCAAAAATGATAAATACAACTTATGCATATAATTATTAAAATTCTATTATACAGTCAGTTATACAATTTTTTATAATAGATATATCTTTTGAAATACATTTCACAAAGAATATCTTATACGGTAAAATTAAGTTAAATAGTATGTAGATATACAGTTATCCATACAAGTTTTAAGAGAGATATACATGCATTGAGAAAAACTTATACAGTTATACACATTTAAGAATGATAAACACAGACTTACATATATCATGCTTAAAATTCTATTAAATAACTGATATACAATTAATTATACAAATTTTTATAATAGATATAACGTTTGATATATATTTCGTTAAAGGACATCTCATACAATCACTGATTGTAACTCATCGCATACTGTATATTAGTTTCTGATTGTAATTAAAAAAACTCTATGAACAAAAAAGAAATGTTTTGTAGTTATATTAGGAGTGTTATTAATGAATACATATCATAAAACATGAAATACAGAAGATAACTTTTACCTTTCAATTAAAATGCATAGTAAAATTTGTTATATATATATATGTATGTATGTATATATAATACTAATCTTTTTAGGCTTCTATTTATTAAACTTAATTCATGGCTATAAATATGTCAATAATTACTAAGAAATGTATATAAGTATCAATAGTCGGTAAGTAATATAGGGTTTTCAATAGATGTAGAAGGTAAAAAATTCCTTTACAAACTAGTCCACTATTTAGATTCAGTTGGTCCTAGCCCAATATACTCCTTTGAAGTGATTTTTAATTTTTACCCTATAAATTTATACTTTTTAATTTTTATTCTTCAGCACTTCAAGTAACAAAAAATGAATTAAAAATATCTCCAACATTGAAAAATAAAAAATAAAATTTGCAAGGAAAAAATATCACAAGCCAGAAGTCGTGTCTTTCAAGGCAAAATTCACAAGACAAAAATATTCGTAAGACACAAGTTATGTCTTACAAGGCATAACTTAGTTCCTGCAAAAGTTAAGTTTCAAAACCTATAAAGTTCTGCGAACTTTTGGCTAACAAATCAAAACTTCTCTAAACTTATACCTTGCGAATTAAGTACTACATAAGTTAGGTTGGATTGCCTTGTGAAATTAGGTCATAGTTAAGGATACTTTGGCTCACAAATTTTTATTAAATGAGAAATAAAGACAAAAATTAAAGATCACCCTGAAATAGGAACAATCTGTACAAAAACATGATTCATAAAGGTACGATCAATCTAATAGTGATTAAGCGTTAGTATATTGATTAAGGGACTTTTTAAACATATTTAAACAATTAATTGATTAATGCCTAGGTGAATCAGTGTAGATGTTATGCTAAAGTATCAAGGAAAAGTAGAGCAATGCTACATTTATCTACAAAGATAGAGACATAGTAGTATCACCAAAATGGCTTAGCCCAATACCAATCAGATATCAAAGGGGGATTGACACATAAATATAAGTTTAAGATAGAATTGATATTTTTATAACCCAAAATATATTAGCAAAATCTAAACCTCTAAATATTGGTAATTTCTAGAAAAAATCACTAAACAACGCCTCAATATTAAAAAATAATATTTTGGCTTTTTCATAGGCTAAATTTACGGATTTAATAATTATATACATAAGAATTTTAATTATAATTTTTTTTCTCAAAAAAAGGAATAGTTGCCTATAAAATTGCATAAGCATTTTTTTATTCTGCCACATTAACTGATGATGCAAAACAGATCCCAATATTAACGTTTTATTCAAGAAAAATTTCAGATATATTCATAAATTTTAATTAATCAGTTATATATTTTATACGAATGAAAAATATTGAGAAACTATTATATTACAATATTTACCTTTACTTCTATTTGATGTATACATTTATATATTTTACATTCTAATAATTATTGAATGTACATGTCAATATTTATTGAATGTATATATATTCTGAAATTGTTTCAAAAAATTAATCAGATTTGTATTCGTGAAATCTTTTTAAAATTTATCTTGAATATTGCATGTTTATTTTGTTATCGCTATATATTTTTATGTATAATAATTGATGTATATATGTATACGTCATTATAGTATACATTGACTATAATCAGATTTGAATTCAAAAATTTATTTAGATTTGTATTCATGGAACTTTTTTTTAAACTATCTTGAAAATTGCGTGTTTATTTCTTTCTCGACATGTACTTTTACATATAAAATTTAATGTGTATATGTATATGTTATTACAATATGCATCGATTGTATTCATAATTGTATTCAAAAATTTATTCAAATTTGTATTCATGAAAATTTTTTCTTTATCGCCATGTACTTTTTACATATAATAATAGATGTATATATGTATCCATTATTATAGTATACATCAACTATAATAAGATTTGTATTCAAAAATTTATTCAGGTTTATATTCATGGAACTTTTTAAAAAAAATTATCTTGAATATTGCATGTTTATTTCTTTCTCATCATGTACTTTTACGTATAAAATTTATGTATATATGTATATGTTATTATAGTCAATTACCATAAAAAATAAATCATGTATAATTTTAAAAATATAATTGGTCATGAATATAATAAATAAATAAATAAATAAATAAATAAACAAACAAAAACCGTCACGTTTTCATAACAATGTAAAGTCAATTATCTTCAATATTAAATTAAAAAAACACTTTTAGATTTTCAATAAAGTGAAATACTTTGCCTTTTTAAAGATAATTGTGCTTATTTAAAATAGATTTGCTATAGATTTTTTTAAAATAAAATAAATTTGTCATTCCCAATAAAAACTAAATAAAAAATCTGTCAAGTTCCCATAAAAAAAGTGAAAACTCAAGTTTCTTCTAGTAAACTGTGTATATATAATAAAGAAATTGCCATATAATATTAAATAAAGGTTAAAAATAATATTAATTTTCTGCTAAATAATAAAATGTTATAAATTTATTTTAAGTAAATTCGTGTATTTTTAAATAAAAAATTAGTCAAATAATATTTAAATACAAGCTGTCCCATAAAAAAGTGAAACTTCAATCAAACAAAAATTAGTTTTCTATTAAATATAACTATTGCAATAATTTTTTTTAACAAAAACTGTTAATTTCAATATAAATAAAAAACTTACACAATTTTTTAAAAATAACCGCCCTAATTTTTTCTCAACTTTTAGGGACACTATAGATGGACAATTTTAACCCAATAATTATAAAAAAATTATTATATGCCAATTGATTAAAAGTAGGCTATTTTATGCCAATTTAAGAAGAAAGTTGACATACTGTGCCAATTAACTGTCCCTACCCAAAAGGCCCAGAGGTAGAGTAATGCTAAAGGGGGTGTGGCCCAAATGCACAAATCCACTTGGACTAAAATAGAGTCTCCGTTGACACTCCAAAGTTTAAGTTTTTGCACGGATTGCTCCTATTTTGTGATGGTCTTTAATTTTTTTAAAAATTATATGGACATAGAATATTATCAAATTAATTATCTATAATATATTTTAGTTTTGATGGAGTTGCACCAGGGATCAACACTTAGCCCTTTTTATTTTCCCTGGTTGACTTGAGAGATTCAAGGTGAGGTGCCATGGTGTATGTTATATGCGGATGACATAGTTCTGATTGGCGAGACTCGCAGCGACGTGAGTGTAAAGTTGGAGGTTTGGAGACGAACCTTGGAGGCTAAAGGGTTTAGGTTGAGCAGTACCAAGACATAGTATCTAGAGTGCAAATTCAGTGACATAATGCATGAGGTCAAGAGAGTAATGTTGGACTCGCAAGTTATTCAGAAGAAAGAAAGTTTCAAGTACCTTGGGTCTATTATCCGAGAAAATGGAGAGATCGATGAGGATGTTGCTTACCGTATTCGTGCAGGATGGATGAAATCGAGGCTAGCATCCAGAGTCTTGTGTGATAAGAAGGTGCCAACAAAACTTAAAGACAAGTTTTATAAAATGGTGGTTAGACCGATTATGTTGTATAGGTTGGAGTACCAGCCAGTTAAGAGCTCCCACGTCCAAAAAATTAAGGTTGCAGAAATGAGAATGTTGCGGTGGATGTGTCGGCATACTATGAGGGAGAGGATTAGGAATAATGATATCTGGACAGTGGGAATGACTACAGTGGAAGAAAAGATGGATGAGGAAAGACTGAGTTAGTTCAGGTATGTGATAAGCAGATGCATGAATGCCCCAGTATGGAGGTATGAGAGGTTGGATATGGACAATTTTAGGAGAGGTAGTATAGACCGAAGAAGAAGTGGAGAGAGATGATTAGACAGGTTATGAAACAGTTGCAATTTACCGAGGACTTGACCTTATATAGGAAGGTGTGGAGGACATGAATTAGGGTAGCAGGGTAGCAGATAGGAATGTGGTGCCTTGCTTTTGTATTCTCGGCATAGTATTGTTTGTATAGTTGCTTGTCCTGTGTTCTGTTACTATGTGTTGTTTCTCCTGTCCCGATTCGTGTATCGTGTATTGTTGTTTGTCATATCATGATTAATATTTTATTATTGTTTTTCTTTTCCTTCCTTTTTTCTGTTTCTTTTTTCTTTCCTTCTATTTTTCTTTTCTTTTTCTTCGAGGTTTTATCTTATATTATTAATATTAATATTATTATTACTCTGTTTGTATTTTTATAAGTCGAGAGTCTATCGAAAACAACCTCTCTACCTAGGTAGGGTATAGTCTGTATACATTCTACCCTTTTCAGATCTCATGTTTATGGGATTTCACTGGGTTGTTGTTGATTGTTGTAATTATCTATAATACCACTATTTTTATATTTATCAAAACTACTATTTTTTAATTATCAAATGTACTAGATAAATATTAATAATTGTAGGATAAATTCTAATTAAAATTGATCCCTGAATAACTGTAATTTTTTCTTCTAAAATTACTCTCACACAATTTCTCTTTCATAACTGTTGATTGTCTATGATAAAAAACTTTGAATATATAAAATTTTACACTCAAAAATACAAAACTATGTTAGAGCAAATATTAGTACATACACTAATAATACAATATATCATTTACACTCAAAAATAAAAATTTATTAAAATACATACATCAGAAATACAAAAGAAAATGAGTGAATAAATTAATTCTCATACATAAATGATATTAGATATATTTAAATAAGTTATAATATATTGAATATAGAAAACAAAAGATACATTAAAATATGAAAAAATCTAAAAATTATACAATTATTATACTTAATACAATTAAAAAATTATAATAAACTCAATATACAATTTAAAAAAATTATATTCTAACATGAGTTGTTTATATTAATATATGATATATAGAACACTATACAAAATTATTTTATCTAAATATATTGCTTAGTATAGTAACATATATAAAAACAAAATGCTCATATAAGGAAATACCAAAATAATAATAATACAAAAATAATTAAAAATCACTGAATATATTAATATTGCATTATCACACATTAAACATTTATTTAAGAAAAATTAATTCATTAAAATTTATGAAAAAGAATTGATCATGCTAAAACATATAAAAAATAATTATACATGATCAGTTAAAATCAATGAATACAGTAAAAATGAATTCAAATATATTAAAATAGAAGAAATGAAATAAAATATAAAATAATAATAATAATAATGCTCACACAAGAAAAATATGAAAATAATAATAATACTCAAACAATTAAAATCCCTGAGTATATTAACACTGCATTTTCATACATTAAACATTTTAAAATAATTAATTCATTAAGATTTATGAAAAAAAATTGATCATATTAATATATATATAAATTGTACGTGATCAGCTAAATCATAAATACAATAAAAATAAAGTCAAATATATTATAAAAAGAAGAAAAGAAATAACAAAAAAAATACTTAAATAAATAAATTAATTAAATACATTAACTTTGCATTCTTCTACATTAAAATATCCGGTCATAAACAAAAATATAGAAATTTGAATGTAAATATAGGTTAATTTTGGAGAAAGAAAAAAGTTTAATTTTTTTAGAAATTGTGCAATTTCATAAAAATAAGTTATAAAATGAGATAAATACACTTAGTCAATAAATGCATGCTATTAATTAGGTTAAAAGATAGAATGATAAGTATTTTTTCATTATATTTGGTAAATTATAGGTATTATTAGTAAATAGTTTATAAGTTTGGTAGAAGTGATAATATTAGTCTAATAATTGCTACCCCAGGTAATTTTCTCTTAAATTTTACTTTTACAATTCATTTAATAAAAATTTTATGTCTGAAATATCCTTAATTATGACTTTATTTGCTAGGTAATTTTTTTTAGAAAGTATTTGCCTGAAGACATAAAATAAGTGTTATTTAATTCGCAAATCATATCTTTACTCTTAACAATTTCTTTTTTTTAAAAAAAAAAAATTGCCAGGGTAAACTCTAGAAGACACAAACTAATGCTGCTGAATTAATGCTCCAGGCACAAATTCATTCATGTTTTTGAATTTATGCTCCCTGCACAAATACATTCATGCTATTGAATTTATGCCCCAGACACAATTTATTCATGCTATCGAATTTATGCCTCCAAATACAAATTCATACTGCTGAACTTATGCTCCAAACACAAATTCATGCTGTTGAATTTATGCCCCAGACACAAATTCATGCTGTTGAATTTATGCCCCAGACATAAATTCATGCTGCTGAACTTATACCATGTTACTAAACTTATGTCCTTAATGTATAAACTGTGTAAATTTATGTCATGAGGCATAACTTGTGCCAAAACTTATGCTATGCGATTTTTTTTCCCTTGCAATTTTTATTTTTTTAACTGTTAGAGACATTTTTGACCACTTTTGTATTACTTAGAGCATCGACGAAAAAAATTTAAAAATTATGAATTTAAGAAGTAAAAATTAATGATCACTTTAAAATAAAAACATTTGTGCCAGTGATCCTCCAAAATTCTCTAATATTCCATCCAAATAAAACTTTTTCAGCACCAAGTTTTCTTCAATTCTTGGCCCTCCTTTTCTGGAAAAAACTTATCCACGCCAGGTGTATATACCTAATCAATAAAAAATGACATGTGTCAATTTTTTAACTACAATTATTAATACTTAAATATAGTTAACTACTATATATTTAAAATAAAACTCCTAATAAATATTAATTTAATTTTTTATGATTAATTTAACTATATTAAATATATATATTCGGTGTTGGTAAATTTTTACTCCCCTTTCATACTCTTTTGCAACTAACATAGCAATATCAGCCATAATAATTAATTGCAATAACAAAAATTAAAATTTTAAAGAGATCTTCCTCTTTTTATTTTTTTTATTTTTATTTTTGATAGTATTGGGAGGTTGGGTTATTCATTTTTAAGAGCTTTTAAATTGATGTGTAAATGTTAAGAGTTTTGAACTACAATATTTTGAACTACATATAACGAATGTTAAATACACTTTAAATAATTTATATGGAAGAGGTATGTCACAAAAATTTAATTTTAGTAGGCATTTGGACATGAATTTAAAGTTGAAATTTTGTTTGGACATGTAATTTAGGTTTTAAAAGTTGTATTATCTTTTTCATAAATATAAAAATTTCATAATTTGTGAAAACTATCAAAAAATTCTCAACTCTTATATAATCTTACCAAATGAGCTAACCATAGTTCATAAGCAAGAGATTAGAATATCCAAAGGCACCACATTAATAAATATTATATTTTCATATCTTTTATAAATAAATGCTTGTAATTATATGTTATTACAAACTTTCAAATACATATAATTTTACAAAGATTCACTGATCAAATTAATCAATAATAGTTATTCTTTAGTATAAACCTCTTATATGGTACGAACAATCTCTTCACATTGAGCACGAGTATTTTTCTTAAGAAATATAAAATTTATAGTTTTTTTTAATTAGCGGAACTTTTATTAATCACCAAATATTGTAACATTACATACCAGAGCCAGCTAACAGCTTTCAAACAAAACAACAACACCTATAACTAGAAAACTAGACTTTGCACTAGATATCTGATTTTTGGAGGTGTTGTAAGACAAACTGTGTAGGCAGCCTCCCGAGCCACAATCATTATTTCTCTACTTCTATTCTCAAACAACCTCAGGTTCCTTTCCTTCCATATGGCATACACAACCTCTGCATATGGTAGCTTGAACAATTGGGCCTTAGGTGATTTACTTTTAAAGTTGCTAATAAGTCATGTGGTGTAATCATCCCAAGTACTTTGAGACGTTTTGCATAGACATCCAGTGTAGTAGTTTTCCCCACAGCTGCTTTGCATAAGCACATTGTACAAATAAATGTTTCCTGGATTTAGCATGAGAATGATATAAAGAGCACTCTGGATCTACTTGCATTCCCCATTTGAGTAGCTTATCAGTAGCGGACAGTCGACCAAGCATAAACATCCAGGCAATAAATCTTGCTTTAGGTCTTGCTGGATTATTGAACTTGATAGCTTTTCATGGAATTCTAGGGAGCATAGGTAGATTTTGGTAGTGGATCTACCTAATGATACTCCTACTATTGTTGCTCTCTAACTGTTGGACAGTATATTTGAATTCAAACAACTTTCTGATCATCCAACATGCTTTTCTTTGGCACTTATACATTGTCCATTTGTTGACCTCTTCTATAGTATGTGTGAGTCCACTTGATCCATAACTTATCCTCCTTATGTGCAATGTCCCAATAAGACTTATCCAGTGTTGCTCTATTCCATAAGAAAATATTAGTTAAGTTTAGACCTCCAACATATTTTGGAGTGCACACACTGTCCCATGCTACTAGTGCTCTCCTTGTAATGTTTCCACTACGTGACCGTAGATAGCTTATGTAATAAGATCTATAATATGTAGTACTTTGGTAGGAATAGAGAACAGCTGAGACCAATATGCTTGTATGCCAAAGATCATTGATTGTATGAGTTGTGCTCTTCCCGCATAAGATAGGCTCTTAGCAGTCCAAGAAGTAATCCTTGAGGTTATTCTGTTAACCAAAGGTTGCCACTAGATAAGAGAAATCTTCTTGGATGCTAAAGGGACTCCAAGATATTTAAAAGGAAGCAAATTGCAACCTAGTAGTTGGATGATATGATTCTGTTCACCCTAGAAACACCCCCAAAATATACTGCACTCTTAGCCTGATTTGCCTAGAGCCTAGAGGATATAGAAAACTTTTGAAACTAGGCACTTAATAGCTGTACTGACTTCACATCACCTCTAGAAAATATTAGTAGGTCATCAGCAAAACAAAGGTGACTTAAGTTCATTTTTGTACATCTAGGATGATAATGAAAACCTTTCACTTCTCCCAATCCAGTCAGCTGTCTACTCAGGTACTCCATACCAATAACAAAGAGGAAAACGGATGTAGGATCCTTCTACCATAGGCTCTTTGCTGCTTTAAAGGGTCCAGTAGGCTGTCCATTATTAGAATACTATAACTCACTGTCTTAATACAAGCCATAGTCCATTGGACATATTGATCAGGAAAGCCAATTTCAATCATAATCTATTGCAGATATGGCCATTCCAGTGAACCATAGGCTTTCTGAAAATCAATTTGATCATACACCTAGGGCATATTACTTTCCTTTTGTACCCCTTGATTAGTTCATGGGCAAGAATGATATTATCACTAATCTTTCTACCAGATATAAAACCTGCCTGTGATTCACTAATAATACTGGGCATCACTTTTTCCAACATGTTAGATAGTATCTTAGCTATAAGTTCGTACAACATAGTGCAACATTCAATTGGCCTATACACCTTTATAGTAGCAGGATTAGGAAACTTAGGGACAAGAGGAATAACTGTGCAGTTAATAGCTCTAGATAATATACCAGAACTAAAGAACTCCCTCACTGCAGCCTTGGTATCTGTATGTATAATGCTCCATACTTTTTTTTGAAAAATACAACATTGTATCCATCTATGCGAGGCGTTTTATCATCTCCAATAACATCTAAACTAGTCAGAATCTCCTGATCAGTTACTAAAAAAAAGGAGCTCCGCCCTTTGATTCTGCTGCAATCTAGGTCCTCTCTTATCAACAACTGGCAAAGATACTGCAACATACCACATGAAGCTTTTATAAAAACTAAGAATCTTAATTCTGATGGCATCTTGATCTGTTAGTCTCACCCCATTAATAGAAATTAACACAGTAATAAGTTTCCTACTTGTTCTCTCTTTCAGAATGGCAACAAAATATTTAGTATTTGAATCCCCCAGTTGGATCTATCTTGCTCTAGACTTCTGCCTCATAATGTTTTCCTCCGCCATGGACCATTTTTTCAGATTTGCGACACAACTCTCTCCTACTCTTGCAATTGGTCAGTATATTGCTCCTGCAGCTGTCTTTGTATATAAGCTAACTCATGTTTCGCTGACTCAATCTTCTGAGCAGTGTGATGAAATTCCTCTCTATTGAGTTGTTTGAACCAAGGATTCAAAGCTTCCAACTTAGCTCAAATATTACAAATTTTATCCCTAGTGATATCTTTATTCCAAAACTACTCCACAATGTCATGAAAATTTTAACGTTCTTCCCATACATTGAAGAATCTGAATGAAACTATGATACTCTTCAGTGCACCCTTGAAGGATATGAACATTGGTGAGTGATCTGATATGTGTGGAAGCTCATATTCAACCTGCATATGACCCTATTTCATCATCCATTCCGAGTTGCCAAAAACTCTATCCAGCCTACTGCAGACTCTATCTTTACCTTGTTGCTTGTTGGACCATGTATAATATTCTCCTTTCTATGCAAGTTCATTGAGTAATAGGTCATTTATACAACCACCTAAAGTCTCTTATCTCAGCATATACCACTGGATTTCCCAACAGCTTGTACTGAGGGCAAAGCAAAGCATTGAAATCGCCACCCACTATCCAGGGGCTAGTGATACCTTGTCCAATGTCTCTCAGTACCAACCACAGTGTTCTCCTCATCTCTAATGTATTAAAACCATAAGCAACGGTGAATAAACACTCAAAGTCATCAACCAGATTCTTCTCTTGGCAAAGAATCAATTGAGCTTCCTCCCTAATCTTGATTAGTGAGTAGCAGTTCCTATCCCTATAAATCCATATTCTACCATTCCCAGCAGATATATAGTTATCTAGTTGTCCCCAAGTAGAAATAATATTGTTAATAATCTGTTGTGCTCTATATTGTCTCACTCTAGTTTCTATCAAGCCAAAAAGCTTAATCCTCTTTATTTGAAGCATCTTTTAAATTCTTTCTGTTTATGCTTCTTATTCACTCCCCTTATGTTCCATACTAGCCAATTCATTTGGGTAAATCTCCCTTGTCAGGAGGGTCCATATGTTTCATACTCCCTTCATTATGTCCTCTAGGACTTTTGATTCTGCAAACACTCAAAGAAGAAATTTCTCGGGATTCAATGAAAGGTTCAGTAGTTGATCTCTAATGGTTAACAATAGTATATTCCGAGTAGCAGAACTAGCCCGTGCCTGCAAATCATTCTCCTGTACCATCAGCCTCTGAACTGGAACTGTATCATCCATCTGATTCTGCTCTTCAGTAGTAGTCATGTGCATCTGTACAGGTCCCTTAGGTTGCTATTGCTGCTTCTTAGTAGGTACATATTTCTTATTGGTTATGCATGTCTCTTATTGTGTTCATCACCACATATATGCCCAATAACTTGGCATTTCTCACAAAACATAGGCCTCCAGTCATATGTCACAGCTTGGGAGAAAGTTCTACCTTGTGGATCCGTTACAGTAACCTCATCAAATAGTCTTTTGGTTATGTTTACCTCAATAAAAATTCTAGCATACGACACTCTACTCTACTTACCAGTGCATTCATCAATATACACAGGAGTTCCTATTGAGTTAGCTATTCTGCTAAAAGAATTGCAGCTCCACCAATTCATAGGAAGCTTAGAAAACCTAACCCACAGAAGTATCTCACTAGGGAATTCCTTCAAAAATCAAAAGTATCAGTCCAATATTTCAATATCATAGGTCTATAATTCAAGGTATAAGGCCTTGAATATAGAATTTCTCTCATGTCACCAATTGACTGACATTTGATAATAAAATACCCTTCCTCATGCATATAGACATCCTTCATAATAATTGTATTTCAGTTATGGAAACAAACCTATGCATCGTATTGTATCCAGGGCTATCCTCAACAACATACGCTATAAGGGCACACTCCCACTTCTCTGCCTCCTTCGTGACCTCTTCCTTTTCCAACTGGATGACCAGCTCGCCATTAATCACTTCAGGCTGAATATAGGTCAGTGTCATCCCATTCTCAGCTGCTCTATTGCGATGAAACAAGTTTGTCCATGCACTCTCCTCAGCTAACTCCTTCTCCATAGAGACCTGTAGGTCAGGTACTATTCCATTGGATTTCACAGTTTTTCCATTTTCAGGTCTACTAGCTTCAAAATCCTTCCCATAACTAGAGCTGGTTGGCAAATGCGGACTAGAAATCATAACTGGTGGTGTCCCAATCGAAATCTCAATTGGGGTTTTACTTTCACTCAACTCTGTTACATCATTCATAGTCACTTGTGTTCCCAATGAACTCCCCGATGGAATAATTGGAATTTTCCCCGGTCTGCCCCTTCCTCTGAGCTCTTCCCCCTAGCAATGGCACTCACCGAAGCTGTTAACTAACAAACACTGCCGTATAGTTTTTTTTTATAACATATAAATCTATGGATCAAATTTTAAATTTTTTTGAAAAAATTGAATCACAAATTTAAAATTAAAATTTCATCTTTTAGTGAATTTGACATTTAAATTAGAATTGAACTTTTATTTAAATATCATAAACAAAAATAAATTTCAAATTAAACCTTTTAAATTTAAATTTAAAATTACATGATCAAACGACCGGTTAAAGCGCCTGGTAAACTCTTCCTTGCGAAAAGGACCATGCAGTACACATACATATTATTAATGGCCAGAAAAGAAAGAAAAATAAAAGAACATTTAGATGAATGTGAAATAGACAGAAAGTTGGCAAGAGGTGTGTGATTGCCACTTATGCCCTTATTCTGTGTTGGTATTTAATTAATTAATTTTTTTTAATAATTTTTTTGGTTGATTATAGATATATAATTTTTTATTGTAATATTTTTTTAACTTATATTTCGGATAATTTTAATTTTTAAAGAATATATATCTTACTAAATATAAATTTAATTATTTAAAAATTAAAATTAAAATGGATACATTTCATGTAATTTCCAAGAAGAAGATGGCACGTTTGCCTCAAGTTGGAGTAGACTCACAGGTCAAGCAAGCAACCAATGTTGGTTAAACTTCCACAAAGGCTTATTTTAGTTGAAGTGTTTTACATATAAAGCATTTTTAGAAAGTAGTAATTTATTAAAAAATAATTTTTAATATTTGATAAATAGATTATATTTAATCAATTTTAACACCATATGTTTTTGAATGTCAATTTACTAATTAAAAGATAGAATCTTTATTTTTTAATTTTATTTTAGAATAAATAATTTGAAATATTTATAGTAAGAGCTTTAATTAATTTTCATTTCTATTTAGTTAAAGCACAAAACTTGAAATAAAAGATATACAATAAAGTTTTAAATTAATATGTTAAATAAATTCAAATATATAGTATTAAAGTTTTGAATCAAAAAGGAAGATAAATAAAATAGGAAACTGATAAGAGGGTTGTATTTATATTTTGGAGATTAATGTGTAATTTAACGAAAGATACTCCCTCCATAGTTTGTCCCGTTTTTAATTGCAACTTCAACTCTTTTCATGTTTATTAAGGAAACAATAAATATAAATATAATTTACTTAGTTATCTCTATTTAATAAAAATAAATTAATTTTTCCTCTTAAATATAATACATATTTTTTTAATATTTAGGGTATGATGAGAAATAATTATTAATTTTAATTTGAATAATTGTTTTAGAATAATATTTTTGATTTAAAATGATAATACAATTCTTTTATAAGGATATTTTTATTTATTTAAAAAAATATATTTTTACTTCTGATTCTCGGAGAAGTTATAATAAACTGTAGGTTCTTCTCTACAGTAAAAACTGAAAACTGCTTCTATGGCTCAAAAGTTCTTTTTCTTATTTGGCCAAAATTTTTACATTTTTCTTCTTTTTGTTTAAATTAAAAGTAATTTTTTGAGGCAAAGTATATTAAAACTTAATTTTTAACAAATTGCAAAGGTTAGATTATTATTCTTAGCTTTGTATAGCTGGCTACTAGAAATTGATGTCTAATTTGACTAGTTGAATGCACATTGGGGTCTGTCAAATAACGTTTTTTCTTTTTTTTTTGGTAAAATCTCCCTTCGATAAATATAATCGTTTACTGATAAAAAAAAGAAGAAAGAATAATTATTATTAAGAATAAGATTAGAAAAATTTATTTAATTATATTTTAAAATAACAAAATAATTATTTTAAAAACTTCTTTTTTTTTGGTCAAAAGTATTTTAAAAAATTACGATGAATAATTTAAGATGAAAGTATAAAATATGAACCATGGCTAAATAGTAAATGTGTTCATTGACTTGAAATTCAAGCATAGAATATCAACTACTCCTTTCATGAGTACAAATTTAGGGCGTTGGGTCTGTTTTCTCTCAGTGCATGTTAGCATAATGTGCACCGGCCATGGAGAGGAGAGCTCGAATTCCTACTCAGAAGACAATTATGGCTCAGGATGCAAAGATGAGAGTGGAGAATCAGCAGAATCAGAAAAATTTACTAAAGGGAAATGTTCCAACTGCAACTGAGGAAGTACTAGTGGGAAGTGATGAGAATGAGGATCTTGTGATGCAGATGTTGAGTTAATTGTAATCGGCAAGTGTGAAGAGGTCTCAGAGTGGAGGAAAAGTATTGCAAAATGTTGTGCAAAGAGATCGAGTGACAGGGCAAACAACTAAAGGCAGATCCAGTGAAATAGTAACAAGGGGAAAAGGATCACTAATGGAACAACAGGGATGGGAGGCTTTAATTTAGGCCTCAAACAGTGGAAGCAAGACCTCTTGGGATGATGAAGTGGAGAATGAAGTGATAAGAAACCATCTATATGAGATAATTTGGATATAGCTAAGATATCACATGCTAGCTTTAAACTAGAATTTGTTGCTCCAGAGGTACATGATGTATCAACTGTTTGTGAAATTGCTGAAGAAGATATTAGTACAGAAATAGTGTATTGGAGGAATGCCATTGTGTGCTATGTGTTAGGGGCTCACCCTTTTTTGCTGTGCTGAATAGATACATTAGAAGACTATGGGGGGGGGGGGGGGGGGGGGGGGGGGGAGTATGGAATCAATAAAGTGGCAATGTTGAAGAATGGTATTGTACTGGTGAGATTTGAGAATAGTGAGGGGAAGAATAAAGTGATCTAAGAGGGAATATATCACTTTGACAAAAAACCTTTCATTGTTAAGGCTTGGCATCTTGATATGAAATTTAAAAGGGAAGAGTTATATATTGTGCCTATATGGGTGAAGTTCCCAGGTTTGGACTTCAAATATTGGAGTCCAAAAGGGCCGAGTAAGATAGGAAGTTTAATAGGTAAACTATTGATGGTTGATAATCACACCGAGAAGAAGACGGGATAGAATTTTGCTAGGCTGTTGATAGAGGTAGAAATGGATGTCCAACTACCAGATAAGGTGTATTTTAGGAATAAGAGCACTGATGGAGCAAAAGGTTCAATATGAATAACGACCAACTTTATGCAAGTTTTTTCAAAAATATGGTTGTAAGGATGATGCTTGTTGAGCTAAGAATCTAAAGTTAGACACAGCACCACAACCTAAGGTTAAAGCAAATGTAGTGGACAAAAAAATGGGGGCACTTGTACCTAGATCAGAGTTGGAAGTAGGAGGATCTAGTGATAAATAAGTCTCATCTACTGAAGAGTGGATTACTCCAAGCAATATTGTGCAACAAATGAATGAAGAAGGTATAACTCAAACAAACTCATTTCAAGCATTAGGGAAGGATGGCACTGGCCAGTAGGTTGATATAAGATCAATATCACGTGTTGGAATGTTAGAGGCTTAAATGCCTCTAAGAAACAAAAGGAGGTCAAACTCCTTTCCAATAAAGAGAATGTGGGGTTATTGGGAATGTTAGAGATCAAAGTTAAGGTGAATAAAATAGATAAAGTGACAAAGAAATTGTTTGGTGGATAGGAATACATGACAAACCTGGCAGATCATTATAATGGTAGAGTTTGATAACATGGAGACCTAAATGGTTCAGGGTGAGATATATAAGTAGTATTGCACAAGCTATTACCTGTCAAGTTGAGCATTTTGCCCTAAAAAGAAGTTTTACCTTTACTGTTATATATGCATTTAATACTAAGGAAGAAAGAAGGAGTCTATGGAGTTGCCTGGAGAATGTGTATGGCGGAATCAATATGCCATGACTGATATGGGGGATTTTAATTCCGTTTTAGGTATGGAGGATAGGGTGGGAGGGAATCCAATTAGTCGTGCTGAGATTGTGGATTTCCAGAACTATGGTTTAGTTAGTATGCCCCAACAAGGGAGTAGATATTCTTGGAGTATTAGGCGTGGGCACACAAGAATTCTATCTAAACTTGATTGGGTGTTTATTAACGATTGATTGAACTCTATGCTTGATTTTTATGCACTCTATCTGCCTGAGGGGATTAGTGACCACTACCCTGTGAAATTGGTCTCCTTATAAGCACATACGAAGGAAGAGCGGCTTTCAAATACTGTAATGTATGGGCCAGCCATCCTAGCTTCCAAGATATTATTAAGGAGGGGTGGAATGCTAAGGTGGAAGGGTGTACTATGCTGCAAGTAGTTAAGAAGTTAAAACTACTAAAGAGACACTTAAGATAATTAAATGGACAACACTTTAGAAACACATTTACAGAAGCATATGAAGATAAAGTAAAATTGGCTAAGGCTCAAGCCAAGTTGCACTTGAATCCTCTGGATCATACCTTGCGGGAGGAAGAGAGGCACAACTATCAGAAGTTAAGGAGATCATTGTATTTGGCAGAACTGTTCTTTCAGCAGAGAAGCAAAGTTACTTGGCTGAAGTTAAAGGATGACAATACTAGATATTTCTACTAAGTGATAAAGCATAAGAAGCTTCAACAAGCTACTATTCAACTCCATGATGATCAGGATGTGCTCCAAACTGATCAACAAGTTATTGGCCAGATATTTGTAGATTACTATCAAACATTGTTGGGAAGGAAGGAGACCAGAGAATTAGAGCAAATGTAGAAGTTCTAAGAAATGGCCGTGTCCTAAATTTGGAGCAACAACTTGAATTGGTGCATCCTTACACTGTCAAGGAGGTTAAAACAACTTTGTTCAGTAAAGATACTAATAAGAGTCCTGGTCCTAATGGATATGGGAATGGTTTTTTCAAAGATGCTTGGGATGTAATTGGAAATGATGTTATAAGCTATACTGGAGTTCTATACTGGAGTTCTTAAGTAATGGTAAACTACTCACACAGGTGAATGCAACCACTTTTTTCTTGATTCCTAAAATAGATGTTTCACAGCATGCAAGTCCATACAGGACTATATCTTGTCATAATGTGTTGTATAAGTGCATCTCTAAACTAATTTGTGTGAGATTTTTAGAAAGGCATTGGGTGTTCGTAGCTGGCAATCAAGTAGCCTTTGTGGAAGGCAGGTCATTGTTACATAATGTATTGATATGTCATGATATATTAACACATTATAATAGGAAGACTTCCGCTAGATGTTTGATGAAGATAGACCTAAGGAAGGTTTATGACATGGTGAGCTAGGATTTCCTGCAGGAAGCTTTAAAGGAGTATGGGTTTCCAGTATCATTAGTTTCACTTAATAATGAAGAGTGTGACAAAACTAAATTCACTGTGAAGGTGAATGGTGAAGGGTATGGATACTTTCATGGAATGAGAGGACTTAGACAAAGGAATCCTATGTCTCCCCTGCTCTTTGTCCTTTTAATGGAATATCTGACAATGATGTTGGGGAAGATGAGTAAAGTTTCAGACTTTAAATATCATCCCATGTGCAAGACAAGTAAGTTGACTCATCTTGTATTTGCAAATGATCTGATGTTATTTTGCACAGGGGACATGGCTTCTATTTAGAGATGTGTGGAAGCTTTAGAGAACTCTAGTGGACTGTGGATCTACTGGACTTGTGGCCAATATGGATAAGTCTAGTATATTTTTAGCTGGAATTGATGACAACACAAAGCAATAGATTTTGACAAAAACAGATTTCTCCATAGGAACTCTGCCTATAAGATACTTAGGACTTCCCCTAAATGCTAAGAAATGGAGGAAAGTTGAATGCCAACAGTTGGTGGAGAAGATCACACAGAGGATTAGCACATGGTATGCCAAACAACTATCCTATGTAGGTAGAGTGCAAATTATCACAGTAGTGTTGTTTTCAGTGTATAACTTTTGGGGTGTAGTGTTTATCTTGCCTCAGTGTGTATTGAAGGAGATAGATAGAAAGTGCAGAGAATATCTTTGTGGGAGCTCAGAAGGAAAAATGAAGGTCTCTTTACTGGCATGGGATAAAGTGTGTGTGCCTAATAAGTGTAGGGTATTGAATGTTAAAAGTTATAAGTTGGGGAACATAGCTTCTGTGGGGAAATTGCTGTGGCAGGTAGCTACTAAGAAGGATGTGCTATGGGTCAAATGGGTTCATGTAGTCTATATGAAGGGTGGGTGGGTGGGATGATATTTGGACTCATATTCCACCACAAGGGAGCAGTTGGTATTAGAGAAAGTTAAACACTCTAAAGCATGTAATGAGTGATTGGTATAATAGAAGAATATACACACTGACTGGGAATGGTTCCTATTTAGTGTCTTGCATCTATATTAAGCTACTAGACACTTACCAAAGATGAGGGAAGCAGACTTAGCATGGAGCTCCATAATGGTATCAAAACATAGAATCATATTATGGTTAGCCTACCACAACAAACTGTTGACAAAGGAGAGGCTAGGGAGAATACACATATAACGTAGATCATTTAAACTATTGTTCTGTGATGAAAGCTTAGAGGAAACTGCACATCACCTGCTGAAAGAGTGCAAGTGTATATCAGAGTGAGACAGGAAGTAGGTACTTGGGATGGTATCAAATTCAGTCACAGAGGCGTTAAGCAAAGTATATAATGGATCAAAGGAAGACATCGAAAACAATTTAAGAAGGAGGTGGCAACTACTATATGTGGAGCATTAGTCTACTACACTTGGCACTTGGTAGGTAAGAAATTGAAAAACTTTTAGGCAGATTACTGTAATTAAAAAGTTCATAGTAGCATAAATAAGAAAGGAGATCAAGGAAAGAGTCAGCATGGTAGGAAGCTCTAGGAAAGCTAGTAAATGCTTACACATAGTTAAATGAATTTGTGTATAAGGTAGACTAGTTTGGTTGCCTTGTTTCTCTTACTTGAGGTCTAGCTATTCTTCCAAGTTAGAGGAGTGCTGGATGCTCTTTGGCTGCAAGAATTTTAATTTGTTAGTATAATGATAATATTCGCATCTAATTAATAAAAAAAGAAGTTACCACGTGACATTGTCTAATCGTAGACTAAATTTAAGGTGTTAATAAGCAATAATGGAAGAGAATTTGTGATTGAAAAGAAAGGAAACCCCACATCAAAATTAAAATACAATAGTTTAATGAATTTAGCTAGAAAGGAAACCCCACATCAAAATTAAAATACAATAGTTTAATGAATTTAGCTTTTTTAAAAATGGTGAAAAAGAGACTCTCTCTATTTCAATTTATTTATTTATCTTTTAATTCATTTAAAAATATATTCTTTTTTTAATAATTTTTTAATTTTATTTTTTCACATTACATGTTTAAAACAAAAAAATTAATTTTTTAAATTTATTTTCTTAAACTCAATATCAAATTAAAGCCAGATAAACAAATTAAAATGAAAGGAGTATAGATATAGAATAATTCTAAATATTCTCGAATGTTCCAAAATAAAAAAAGCATAATATAAATTAAAATAGAAGAAATAGTATAAGATATATTCCCTCTATTTCTTTTAGTTGCTAGGATAAGATTTGCACACAAATTAAAAAGAAAATTAATAGCGATTACAATTTAACTAATATAACCTTATTAATTGATAAGTATTTTTTTGAAAACATATAATAATCATTTTTTTTATATTCTAAAGTGACTTAAGTACTAAGGGTAAAGTTGAAAAAAGATGGTCAATTATTTCTTGAATTTGAAACTAGCAACTATTTTGATAGTATACCTAGCAACTATAAAGGAATGGAGGGAGTATATATTAGGAAAGAATAAGTATTAAGGTCTAAATATACCATTGACCTCTGGGAAATAGCCAAAAATATAACACCCGTTGATAATTGAGATAAAATATAGTCCTATTGTTATAAAATTAAGGAAATTTTACATGGTATAACAAACTTATGTTATTTACTTATTATTAGTAGCTAATGTTTAAAATAATAATTATTTATAGCTACACCTTGTATTTAATAATAAATAAGGAAAAGATCTTCTAATCTCTCTCACACTCTTGCCCCCCCCCCCCCCCCCCCCTCTTTTTTATTTTTTTTTCCTATTGAATTTCTATATTTTAAAGGAAGAATTTTTGGGCAAATCTTTGTATTTCTATATTTTCATCTTGATTTTACACCTTAGAGATTTTTTTTTTCCAGATACAAGTGATACAAGATTGAATGAATACAAGTGATATAAGAACAAAGGAATACACATGAAATTCGAGGGAATGAATACACCCTATATTTTTCTGTTGTTTGTATTCTTGCATACTCCTAGATATTTTCTGTTGTTTGTATCTGTGTATATCCCCAGATTGTATTCATCGATTAAGTGAACACACAACCTATTGTGACTGTATCCATCAAGATTGTATATGTCGATACAACCATTAGATCGAACGAATGCAAGTGCTACAAACTGGTAACAGTTGATACAATAAAGCGAATGAATACAAGTTGTACAAAAGCGAATCCGTACAAGTTAAGAATATAAGTGATACAAAAGTGAATAGATTCAAGTAAAATTATAGAGCGAATAAATATAAGAGTCCGCTATAAATTTTATTATTTGTATCTTTATATATACTTAAATTATATTTGATAAATATAGCGAATATAATGCCTCAAAGGGAGAGGCGAGAGGGACAGGGGAAAGAAAGTTTCCAACGAATATGAAATTTACCCAAATTAATCCAAATACGTCCTTATTCAATGGGGAACGAAGGTTTCCAATACGTGTTTGTTTTAGGAGAAAAGAAAAACTCGAATTTGTCCTATATATGACAGCCATACTTTGGAAAATTATTACCTAAATCGATTGAATACTTAAATAACTTCTTGCATTCAATTTAATTTTGATTTGACACACACATATATATATATATATATATATATATATATATTGCGTATTCCTCACGATTACTTGTCAGAGTGCATGTTTTCTAAATAAAATTTGAGTGTGTGAAATCCGAAAAGGGAATATACGTGGAAAGATTAGATATTTTTGAGGAGATTATTGACACCCAATTTCTAATGAAACTAAAGCTAGAGAAAGAGGCATTTTTTGGACAGTGATTCGTTTTAACTTATGTGATGTAATTTGATTGAGCTATGAGTATAGAGTTTAAAAAATATAAAAAGACTTTTGTTATATTTTAAACTATCCTTAAAATAAATAATTTTTAAAAATAGAAAAGTATATTTTTTGGAATTTTTGCCAAATAAGTGAGATCCAACATGGATAATATGTTGATAGTGTCATTAAATATTTGTCAAATAAGAAACATGTTTCTTTTTTTGGAACTGAATTGTAAAGATATGACATTTAAGCCTAACTCAACCCCAAAAGCTAGTTCACGAGGGAAGGATTGCCCAAATCGATATAAGCAAGCCATATAGCTTTCGGATATATTATTTAAGAAATTTATATTAGGAGATACCATGGGTAAAATTAATTCATTTAACATTGTTTCACTCATGATAATTAAAAACTATTAATTCACTCCAAAATTATAAACTTAACAAATTCCTGAAATTTGAACTTAATTAGAGTTTGAACCTTTATTAATTCAAACTTCATTAAAAAAATTTGGAGTTAAAACTGCGCATTTCAAACCTAAATAATTTTTAATGTGTTGAAATCTAACTTGTAAAAGTTTAGATCAACACCATGTGAAGGATTTTTTTCGTGTTTTAATGTATTTTTATCATAATAATTAATTATTTCTCAATTACATCTCAAAAGATCGCTACAAATATTAAGCCGTCCAAAAAATTGACTAACTGAGCTAGTTTTTACCCTAAAAAGAGGGAAGAAAATCCGAGAACTTAAAACATTGTAAAGATTCCAAACTCTTTGTTTATTTTTCCCCTATAAATAGGGTATGTTGCATGCTGCACATTACTCATCCAAATTGAATTAAACCATGGACATTAAGGGATCCTCAATGTTCATTCCAACATTATTCTTGTGTCTCCTAGCCTACAAAGTAAATGCTAGGGGAGAAATTGTGACCTATTTTGGGCCAAAATGTAGGAGAAGGTAAATTGATCGACACATGCAAAACTGGTCTCTACCACATTGTGAACATTGCCTTTTTATCTTCTTTTGGGAATTTCAAACTCCTAAGCTAAACTTAGCTGGCCATTGTGAACCATCAACTGGCGGTTGCCAAAAATTTTCCCACATCATTAGACACTGCCAAAGCATGGGAATTAAGGTCATGTTGTCCATTGGAGGTGCCACCAACACCTATTCATTGTCATCAGCTGATGATGCTAGGCATGTTGCAGATTACCTTTGGAACAATTATCTTGGTGGCCAATCCTCTTTTAGACCACTTGGAGTTGCAGTACTTGATGGTATAGATTTTGATATTGAGCTTGGTCAACCTCATTATGCTGCACTTGCCAGGAGACTTTCAGAACATAGCCAACAAGGTTTGTTAGACAATCATTTCACCTTTTTTTTATTTTTCCTCTCTTTAAGTCGGGCCGAGGTAGAAATCTAGACATGGGTTCAATCAGATCCAATAATAATATTTACTAAAATAGTGGGTTTGTGTTAACAAATTCATTAAATGTATATACACAACACATACATATTAAAATGTCAAATCCAATTATTAGCACTTGAAATTATTATCCTAAAATTCACAATTAAAAATTTAAAATTTTGATTTCGCCTCAAAAAAATTTTTTAACCAACCAAATGCCAGACATTTCCTGCTACATAAAACAACTTCCTTCTTATCAAACACACCTATTCGTGTTGAATTTGTGATTAAACATCAAGTCTAGATGTTCAATCCATTATTTATTTTATAATCTTGATGTTTACGCAAATTTGACCGCATCTTAAAAATTTTCACGGGGTCCTTGCTTTCTCCTACCAACACAGATATCGAGTGTAACTTTGTCTACTAACATTTGAATAGACTGGAAAAAAATCACCTAGTTTTTTTTTTTTTTTTTGGGCCTTGATTGAAATTTAATTTGTACTTGAGAACATATTATGTGTTTGACAGGTAGAAAGATTTACTTGACTGCGGCACCACAGTGTCCTTTCCCTGATAAACTTCTCAACGGAGCATTGCAAACGGGTTTATTTGACTATGTTTGGGTTCAATTTTACAACAACCCTGAGTGTGAGTTCACAAGCAACCCAGAGAATTTCAAGAGGAGGTGGAATCAATGGACATCAATCCCTGCAAAGAAATTGTTTGTTGGGCTTCCAGCAGCCAAACTGCCTTCTCCTCAAACTGGCTATGTCCCAAAGCAAGTGACAATGTCCACAAGTTTTACCATTTGTGAGAGGTTCTCACAAGTATTGAGGTGTCATGCTTTGGAATAGATATCTTGATGTTCAATCTGGCTATAGCTCTGCGATTAAGGCTGCTGTCTAAATTTGTCCCTCGCATTATGCCATCTTAATTAAGGCCTAAATAAAGTGAGTTGGTTAATTTGCTGTTATCATCTGTGTTACATATTGTTTCATAATGTATAGTATAGTATTGGGTTTTGTTGTATTGTATCTGTTGAGTATGATTTTGATGATGATAAAAAAAATATGTTTGTCCTGAAGTTATGTTTTATATTTATAGACTTTCGAGAAATAGCTAGAATAAGGAACAATCAAAACAAACATTATATCTAAATTAATAACACAATACAATAGAATAGGTAACAACCATCCAAACAAGTTCTAATTATTGTCTAATGAAAACAGGAAGAATTAATTATATATAAGGTCGCATCTAATTTTGTTGAAACGAGGAACTAGGGAGGAAATTACAGGGCCGGGAATCGGATCCTCACCAAAAAAGCGAAAATTCTGATAGTCAACTAATTGAACTACTAAGATCCCCAAAAGTTAGCCTTTGTTTTATTCGTTGTATTTATTTTTATTTTTTTTCACCATTTAGGTTATCTTAAATACTTTTTTTTTTCTTCTTGACGAGAAATAAGAAAGGGGATTACAAATTGGGAAATTAAAACCACACTAGCAAAGTAAAAATTCAGACAACCAATCAATTGAACTACTAAGATTCCCATGGTATTGTAAATTCTCCAGAACTATTTTATGAGTTGGATATCACAACTCCTATGTATAGGAATATTTCATTACAAATTGTAGGGAACATATTCAGCCAGATCATAACTGCAAATTAAGTAGCAAGATATACTATACAAAAATATACAGCTGTAAAATTTTCTAACTCAAAACAGTTACTGGATATCAAATGAAGAATAAAGCACAAAGAGGTAGATCCCAGAAATACAAGAATGAACTCCAGAAATGTTGAGCTGCTCCTGAAAGTTGTATATAATGTATATGAATAAATAACTATAGTTCTGATGCAAGTTTGCAACCCATCGCGAGGATTCATCAAAACTTTTAGCACTTTTCTTGCTGCAATTGTTCCGCCTCACCTCTCTTAACAGAGGCTGAAAATTGAACCCAGGTGATGTTTGAATCTGCAAATTTCACCATTGGCATCATGTTAACCAAGTAAGGGAATGAGATCTTAAAGAAAGTCGGCTTTGGCGTGGAGGGACAGCTAATATATCCAATTAATTCCTGTACAGCAAGTACATGGAACTTTGGGGGTCCCTTCAGTGCAATGTTGTGAACACGGTGCTCATAAATCTTCCCATCTTTGTCTAGTTTATACTCTGAAGTGCCATCAAATCGACCACGACTCTCCCATGGAACACGGGGAATGCCATGAACAGTCCATCGAATCATAATCATGCCTTCAACAGGCTGCCATACACTAACAATATCTATCCACAAAGCCCTAAAAAATATCCTGCCATGAAATCGTAAAGCCCAGAAGATCGATTTATAATTCTCAATGCCAGTAAAGGTGTTGAGGGGATCTTTGAAGACTATATCATCCCTGTAGAGAATAGAAAAACACCATCAAGAAATAGAAATATTATATCACGACAATAACAACAAACAACATCCATAACATTTGCACCTTAATCCCAAAGTAGTTCAGGTGGGCTAATGAATCCTTTGTGTTCATTCCGCTTTATTGAGCCGGTTTCAATCTTGTACATATTGTTTGTCTTCATTATCTAAAACTAGAGGTTCACCAATCTCACCTTATCACTACACTGACATACAAAACTAAACAAATTGAGAAGACTACAAAATGACACCAAAACTTCTATACATAAATGAACCTTTTGGGTACACCAAAAAGAAAAGTGTGAAAATACTACTCCTTAATTGAACAAAGTACATCTCCACACTCTCAAAAGCATTCATATTTCTTTCCTTCCAGGCTATGCACATAAGAGCTAGTGACGCAAATTTCAATGCCCTGTGTCTTCTCCTACTACCATAACTCCAGATGGCTATTACCTCTTCAACCGATGTGCCAAGCATCACCCAGACATACCAAACCAAGGGAGAATTTCCCACCACAGTCTCAAAATTACCAGACAATGAATAAGGAGATGATCAACGTCTTCACCCGAAATCTGGCACATAAAGCACCAACTGACATAGGTAGCCTTCCTCTTTCTCAAATTCTCAGTAGTCAAGATCACCCCTCTAATTGCAAATCAAGTGAAACACACACCTTTTTTGGTATCTTCGAGATTCAAATCGACCTATATGAAAAAGCAACCTCCTTTTCTAGGAGCTTCTCATAATAGGATTTAACAAAGAACACTGAATTATTCCCCCACCCCCCTACATGTGACTATCCTATGATGCAACCTAAAATTTACTCCTAAATTTCAATCCCAAAATACTTCACCATCTTGTAATCTTTGGGCTTATTGGAGAGTCATATCCTTCTGGCATGATATCCGGGAGATGTTTGAGAAAGTGATGCTCAAAGTGTTATCCCCACACCACCTGTGCCCCCAAAAACTAATCCACCCTCCCATTTCCATTCGAAAGGACATATCTACTAAACTCTTCGCACCCCTTCAACATATATCTCCACGAGCTGCAACCGTAAAACAAAGTGACATTTTTGGTTCGCCACCCCCTTTTATACGCTATCACCTCTCTTAGCATGCGCCTCCATCCCAAATCTCCATAACCATTTACCTAGTAAGGCCTTATTGAACACACTCTTAAATCTTTAACCCCAAGACCGCCTCAATACTTAGTAATCGTGACAGTCTCTCATTTTACCAAGTATCTTTTTCTAACTTTTCGGTTATGCAAGCCGTAGCCTGAAATAGAGACATAAATATGTGGGGATGCTTGATAATGTGCTCTTAATAAGTACTTCCTTTCCACCTTTGGACAAGTATTCTTTTCGCAATCCTGCTAGCCCCTTTTCAACCCTCTGTAATACCATAACCCAATTAATTGATCCTTGTTTGACACACCTAGTGGCAAGCTAAGATAGGTAGTGAGAAGTGCCTCAACCTTACAATTTGACACTTGTGCCAAAGTCTCGTATCCTCCACCTCTCTGACAGGGATATTCTCACACTTACTGAGGTTTATCTTTATGCCTAACATAACCTGAAACCATGTCATCATATATCCCAAGCTTCCTAGAAACTTGTTAGCATCACAAAAAATCAAAGTGTTATCTGCAAACAGTAGATATGAGACTTTCACGGTACTATTTCCCCCTATCACACAAGTGAATCCACTCAAGTATCTTACCGCAGCTCTATCCATCATCCCACTGAGAGCTTTCAAAACTAGAATGCACAGCATGGGAGATAAGGTCTCCCTGTCTAAACCCTCTCGAACTTCCAGCTGAACCTCACAGGTTGTCATTCACGAGAACTTTGTACCTAATAATAGAAATGCAATATTTGATCCATTTTCTCCATCTTACTCCAAAACGCGTCTTTATTATTATGAAATCCAGGAATTCCAGTTTACATGGTCATAGACCTTCTTGCGATCTAACTTGCACAAAATGCCCGATACTCGTTTTTCTAGAATAAATCACTTCATTAGCCACCAACGCAGCATCAAGAATCTGTCTACCATCCACAAAAACATTTTGTGAAAAATACGGTCTCACCCAAAATCCTCTGTAGTCTATTGAAAGCACCTCAAAAATAATCTTATAGAGCTTCTCACTATACTAATGGATCTATAGTCTTTATTCTTAATGCTTGAAGCTCTCTTTCTCTTTTTGAAATGATGACAATGAAAGATGCATTAAGACTTTTCTCAAATTCACCCTTCTCCTAAACTCATTAATGGTCTCCATCACCTTAACTTTGATAGTATTCCAACATTGTTGGAAGAAAGCCAAGGTGACTCCATCCGAGCCTAGGGTTTCATCTTATGCACAACACTCTGCCACCTCCCTCGCCTCCTCTTCCCCAATGAACGTTTCCAACAAATCCCTGTTTTTATCCCCTATACGAACCCTAGTCCCCCTTAGCCCTCCAAACCACTTCCTCTTTGAATAATTGACTATAAAAGTCTAGAATAGCCCCTTTTACTTCCTCCTCTCCCCTCATGATGTTCCACACCATTCACCTTTTTAATTTATGAAAAGTCTCATTCTATTTGAAACTACTAACCCTATAAAAGAATTTTATATTTGAATCTCCTTCCTCCAATTACAACGTTCTCGACTACTATCTCCAACAAATTTCTTACGCTAAAGTCAAAAGAAATTTGTTCTCTTCAAACCCTCTTTCCTCTCTTTATCTTTCCCTTTCCTCTAACTCCCACCCCTTTTCTACCTTATGTAATTCATTCACCTAATTCATGATGTCCTTCATTTTCACCTCTACCCTATCAAACACCTCTTTGCTCCACACTTTAAATCCTTTAGAAGTATCTTCAACTTCTTTTAGTTAATTTGAATGATGGATTCTGCGTCACTTGGTAGTTGTTCCACCATTGAGCCGCTATTTTATCAAAGTCGTTACTAGTAACCATATGTTTTCAAATTTGAAGAGAGTTCTATTGCTTCTTCCTCTACCTACCCTTGAGTTTATTTCTTTTAATTACCCATTCTAAATACAAGTATAGATTCAAAGCTACTAAAAGCATAGGTAATCTTCTTAGAAACTAGAGACTACAAAAAGGGTAAGATGAGACCAAAGTTGAAGTATTAACTAAAAGATGTGCTTGCCCATAGGCCAGAGGATGAGAACTAGAATTCTAGCTAGTGTACATACAACCAAGTAAAGAAGAAGGAGAAGAAATTTGAAAAAGGAAGCTACCATAACTACAATTTCCCACAAAGAAAAGATGAATACACCAGCAAACAGAAAAACAGGATCATTCAACTAAACCTTAATCCCAAATTAGTTAGGGTCAGTTACAAGAATTCGGTAAACGAGAAGTTGCAATCTCCTACTTCATAACTCGATGGATAATTATTATTCATCAACTAAGATTCCAACTCCCAAAATGTGCCTACAACATCCTGGGGCAGAGCTAGCATTCCGATAATGGAATTGACAGAAACTTGACAGAATTCAGTAGCTTTAGCACAGACCCCGTACTTTTGTTAAAAATCCACTTAATATTATATAAATAATTTATCAAAAACACGGTAGCTTTCTTATTTTAGAAATTAAAAAACATAAACTCAACATTCTAGCTCCACCTCCGTTAACCTCCCTACTTATTTATCAGAGTTTGGATAGCTATGCCTTGGAAAGCACATATAGATTGAATTCAAACAAAATAAGATGTTTTCAATAAAGAATTCTAACCTGTAGATATCAAAGTTTAGCTCCTTAAAGAACAGCGCTGGAAACTCTTCTCTGAGAATCCGAATAGCGGAACCAGTATTCAGATAGTAATTCCGTTTCTGCTCTTCCTCCTTGTCCAGTTTCGTAGACGACGCCGTACTAAGCTTCAAGGGAGCAGAGAATTGTCCGTACAACAACCCAACATCCTCCAAATCCTTAACACTCGAACAGAGCCTAACAACTCTTCTTCCACCATTAGGAATACCCAGTTTCTTTAAGTTTCCAGGGTGTATGCGTCCGGCGGAGAACGAGTAAATGTCCGGCGACGGCAAAAGAGTAGCCATATGACGTCAGATTCCGGCGGAATTAGAGATGGTCAGTGAACATTGCTTGGTATAATTTTGGTGATGAAAAATTTGTATGCGAATATTCTAGAGAGATGGATTTTGTTTGGTTGCTGAGAAAATGAGAAATCTTATCGGAAAAAGACATAGCGGCTGAGAGAGAGGGAAGGAGGGAAATAAAGGAGCGAATTGGATAAGCTTTTGTTAGGATAATTTGAAAATTATGGATCCTATTGGTGGATGAAATTCAACATTCAACCGTCTAATCAAACATTATTATTAACAGTGATTTCTAATTTGTAGTTAAATCAATTATAACTAAACTTTTATCCATCTATGCTATATTAAGGGTAACTAATTTAGTGTGCACGTTTTGGGCATGTATTATGCTGTAAATGAAAAATATATATAACACATAATATCTATCTAATACAAATGATCAATTGAGATTAATGAGATACAATTAAATAATCTTTATGCACTTTTTAAGATAAAAGTCTTATAATAATGAACAATATTTATTTAACTTTATTCAGTTATTTGTTTTTATATTTCGCACGATATAATTGCAAGAAATTTATTGTAAGTTTACTTTTAAAAATAAAAATCAAACCAAAAAATAAAAGGGATAATCTCATAGAACTCCCTGGGTTTCATTTTAATTATAGAACCAACTTCCCTTGTGATTTACAATATTATCCTTATCTTTCTTGTTTTAATTTTTTTTAACAAAATCTTTTACCTATTTATTATTAATATAAATAAAATAAATAACAAAATTTGGCCCATTTTCTTGGATTATAGATTCAAGATATTTGAAAATTTTTCTCTCTTAGGTATAACTTATGTATTGATTTTCACTTCCGCATTCGTTTCATGCGTCTCGTCATTGAACTTGCACTCTAAGAACTCTATTTTAGCCCTGCTTAACCTTAAACCTTTAGATTGTAGGATCTGACTTTAAACTTTCAGTCTATTATTAACTTCACTGTGTGTCTCATCAGTCAATACTATCTTATTATATGCGAACAACATGCGCCACAAAATTTATTTTTTAACCGGTAGTTCTCTTATATATGTAAAAATCAAACAAACTAGTAGAAAGAATAGAGAAGTAGGGTAGAAGGAGAAAGAAAGTAAACATGCCCGCTGGAGTTTCAACTTATCCATGTAAAATCAAACAAACTAATAGAAAGAATACCATCCTCCCCATTCTTTTATCATTTAGGCATTTAGGATGGAAATTTCCTCTTCTAGAAGCACCAAGTGATACACTCCTAATTAATGATACATGATCCATTCAAACGCCAAGTAATATAAAGTAGTATGTGTAACCTTTTGTAATATATGGCAGGTGATATATGTGGCACAGTGTCTGACATATTCCACTTTTACATCAGATAAATACTTTTCAACATTTATGGAAAAAAGTATTAAAGATAAAGTTAAATTTACTTCTCATTCATAAATGTTATTTCTCTTAGTATGTTTTTTCTTTTATGAAGATTATAGAACTTATAAAAATATCAAGTATATCTATAAAGAATATTTTATTAAGAAAATAGGAGTAAAATATTATGCATATATTGAATGTTAGACTAATTAATAAAATTTAAAGAAATTATCACGTTTCATCGGAAGATTGTGTTGCATCTTCGAGCGAATCAAATTTTTCTGAAAAAGTAACAGTAGAAAAGTGATTGTTGTATTCCCAAATTATAATATTGGCATTGAATCCAGCCTCAATCTCTTTGTTTACTGATGAAAAATTAGGATTAACACCAGTAATGCGTCCGTCTTTGATGTAACAAATCTTGTCTTGTTGTAAATATTTTTTTCACTTTTCAATACAATAATTGAAAAGTATAGCATAAACTTTTGTGCCCTGTAAAAAATTAAACTTTAATGGTATATATATAAAATATAAAATATAACAATAAATAAGTAATCAAATATATATGTAAAAACATAAAATATAATACGAAAAATAATTATTATCTCTTTGTCAACTGATGTTATAGTCATTCGAGAGTTTTCCTTGGTTCCTTGACTTTTATTATCCAATGAAAATCATATTACCTTAATTTGTTAATTGACACAATTTCGTTCACGAAGCTTTTCAGATTCCATTACAAGGTTATCTAAAACAAATTGAGCACAAGAGTTATACTTAAAATAATCTATAATTTTATTAAAAATTATTTTATGAGATGAGGAGATTACTTAACCCGAATAGATGAAACTTGTGAATGTATGAGTAGATGAATAATGCAAGTTACAAATAACATAAATTTTAAATCACATAATATTCATATTAAACTCAATTAAAAGAGATAACATAGTATCAATATTAAACTTAATTAAAGGAGACAATTAAGTTAAATAATTTTGAATATAAATAACTTGAACTATCATAACAATTACTATTGTCTTCTTCAAATCCACAACATGAAAAAAAGATAGAATTTAAGACAAGAAAATATGAAAATATACAAAGTTGGATAAAGAATCGAAGGTGTTGATATAAAAAAGTAGATGAATTAAATTATGTACTTATAAATTTTTTATAGAAGTGAAAAAATTTATAAACCAAAAAAATTTAAAAATATAAGAATATTAGGACACTACTATCAAAAAAAAAAATTCTTTTATAAAAATATGATGAAAACTTTTTAGAGTTGGCAGGCGGTGGAACTCTTTAGGGAGATGAAAATTCGGTGAATTTTTTTGTAGATTTAAGCCACATATTGAAAATCTAATATGGTAAAATGAGGTGGTAAAAAATTTGTGAATTTTTTGTAGTTTTATATTACAAATAGAAAATCTTAGGTGGTGCAAATATTTTAGGAAGAATAGAAAACCCAACCTAATGTGGTAAAATGGCGTTGGAAAATTTTCAACACAACCCAAATAGATGGACCATGCGGGCACCTACATCGACTCTAGTTCGATAGGAGAATCCCTTTTTAAAACAATATTTCTAAACATAAAAAAATCCTCATCATTATTTACAAGATCAATACCTGAAATAATACATCGGTTACTTTAATCATTTGGACAGGTCTTATCAATGAAAAGCTCCCAAAATCATAACTCTCCCAAGATCTAGTTTAGACAGGTATAAGACCTCTACTCAAAATATCGATGATTAAAAAAAAGACACAGCTTTACCTGCGGAGAGAAGGCAGAAGCTGATACTGAGTATCGCCGTGTCAATCATGAGACTGCTATCACCTATCACAAACCTACACTCAAAAATGTGTATCAAGGTAGTATCAGCACACCGTACGTACTGGTATACATCATCGCCAATTAAGATTAGTTCATACAACAATATACAATAAACATGCAATTGATTAACCAATTCTAACAACATTCTGAGATACAATTTCATCCTATCAAGTTCATTAATTCTTATAACTCAATATCTCTTTCTCTCAAGACCCTAGCCATTGATCACCAACCTCTATCCTATTTTCTTATCTCGCTACCTGCTATAGTGGTCTCATGGTAGCAACAATTGGTCTATTATAGCAGTGCCCTATCTAGGCAGTAACTCGATTTCACTGGCACCTTCTCTTTTTCAACACACCATTTAAAACCTATGACAATACCTTACTCATTCATACACCAATTACCATTAACTAAGTCCATTTTCGTTATTTAAAAATTATTTATTGACTCAACATAATATTAATGACGCCAGTTACCCATTTATTTAACCATCATTAACAGAACTATTCCAATAGTCAGACCAACCCAACATGATGCTTTATAGCACATATGCCCATTACGAGGAACTAGTGGTAAGACCAGTATAGATCAAGTAATTCATACTCCGTCAAATCATGACAATCAATCATAGAACACGTGTAAATATATTGACATACAATCCTCAAACAACCATCAAACCAATATAAGTAAATTGTTAACTGTGAAATAATTAATCAGACTGATGGAATCATGTCCACACTCGAGACACAGATACATGTATATATTCACATCCCATCTATCTCAGTCTGTACATATTTGTACCATATCCATATTACCTCGTATTGTACCTGTATCATATTGGTATATATCATATCATATCAGAATGTCTCATATCATACCCAAATTATATGGTATATTGCGTATCACATCTGTATATATGTACGTCTATCACAAATCTGTATACCTGTACACACATGCCAGAGGGTCTTATTTCTTCTCTTCCAGTCATGATCTACAGGGGGCTCTAGAAATTCATGTACTGTATCGTGTATGGTACCTGTTCCCACTCATTTGCTCATCTAGATGCTCACCTCGGACAGGAGCCACTCATATTACAACCGCTCGCCTGAATGCTCATCTCAGGAACGAGCCACTCGTCTCCAAGTATTTATACATTGTAATACCTCGAAACTTTTCTAGACCAAACTCAGACGTTACAAGAAAAATCCAGAAGAAAACCAGAAAAGTTGCCTCAGAACGACTGAGACAACGAGTCGCGGACAACTCTAACGACTCGTTGTGTCAGTTGTGGTCAGCTCTGCTTGGTCCTTCGGGAACCCATGGGATGAGGAACGACCCATTGTGAGAAACAACGAGTTGTTTTGTCACTCGTTGGTTCCCCAGTTCAGAACTCCTTTTCTAGGACCCTACGACTCAACTAACGAGTCCTCGTTTGATACAACGATTCATGGTGTGAGTCATTGGTTGGGAGTCCCAGAAACCCTCTTCAGTGACAACGAGTGGTAGAAATGACCCGTTGTACCACACAATGAGTCGTTATGACCACCCGATATGTCAAGCTAGGGATTTTTATAAATTTTTCTAGTGAAGGTAACAATTGGACACAACGACCCTTGGGTCCACCAATGAGTCGTTGTGTTTCCTATCGTCAAGCCTCCCAGTTTTCTCGTCCAATGACCACGGGAGGAACCAACGACCCGTTGGTTCATCCAATGATTCGTGGTATCTACTGTTGACAATTGCAGTGAGCCCATAACCCAGGTTGTAGGACCAACGACTAGTCCCAATGAGTCATGGTCTCGACCAACGACTCAATGATTGAGCTGTTGGTCTCTTGTCGGCTAGTTTTTCAGATTTTTATTCCAGGGTTATTTTTGTAATTTTCTAGCCTTTTTTTCTTAAAAACCTGTCATTTTGGGCTTATTTAGGAGGGAATTAAAGGGGTAGAATGACATTCCCCCTTCACTTTCACTCATTCCCTCAAGTCTAAAACGTAGAAATAGCCAAGACGCACAGAGCAGAGTTAGGGCATTTGGCTAATTCTTCTCAGAATTTTCTCAAGAATTTCCTCAGGAATTCTTCACTAGGTATGTGGGAATTCAACAAGGGAATTATTCTTTCATTTCTTCCCTTAAGCGTAAAACTTTAGATTGTAAGGCGTTTCCACTACATAAGAAAAAACTGGAATTAGATCTTCTTGTGTCCCCAAAATCCTTCTCTAATTCTCCTATTAGTTACAGCCCTGTGGATTCGAAATGTAGAAAGTTTCTGGACAATTTTTTTTTTAAATTTCAAGTGAAATATTATTCATGATATTAGCTGCTTTATTATTCTCAATTTATAGATATTTTATGGAACTAGTATTTAGTAGAATGATTTAGCCCTAGTTTCTCAGTTTAGTAAATTAGAATCTTGCATGTTGGACTAGTTTTTCCTGCGGCTTGATTCTATCAGATTTGGGATTCCCATATTGTTAGTATATGTTGAAATATCAGTCAGATGCATGTTAGTCCAGTCTCAATCAGATTATAGCATACTCAGTATTGTCTAGAAATGTCAGCTGATCAGTTTGACTACAATCTTTTCTTGAGGTGCCCGTGGTGCCTCCCAGTTATCAGTTATTAGACTCGATATCAGATTTTAGTGGTTCTTTAGATGGTTATGACACTTCTAGATAAGCAGCTCTGACCAGTCTTAGAACCTCCCGCTTTAAATTACAGTTTGTTCTTTAGATGGTTATGATGCTTCCAGATAAGCAGCTCTTGCCAGTCTTAGAACACCAGTTACAGAATCCGGTCTAATAGGACTCTTAAGGTACTTACAGATAGGTATCCCTGATTCAGTCTTGGGCCCCAATTTTGAGCTATCAGCTTAGTAGTCAGTGTAGGACTATCCAGTAGGAGTGGGACTTAGCACTGAGCGGACTGGGGTTCCAGCGCACCCAGGTTTCCAAAACTACGTTGCCATCGTAGGTTACTTTATTGGCGTTATCTCCCCAGACTTGTGATCACCCAGTTCATGCCTGTCACGCCCCGAGTTTACACTCTGGATGAAACACGGTACTTGAAGTCATAGGTGACCTCAAGTCAACTCCTGGTCTATCATACACTGGCATTCTGAGTAATATAAAAATACATACAGCGGAAGTTTAAAGCAAAAATGTAATTTCATGAAAGAAACAAAGCTGATTGATAGTGTTTGAAAATATTAAAACAACATTACAAGTCTGAAATACCCATCTAAGTCTGAAAGCCACTATGACTGAAGAGTTGCTGGGACAAGCATTCTTTTAACTCCAAGTCTAAATAGAAGGAAATGAAAATATAACTGAAATGAATAAATCTCTATCCTCGAAGGATGAGGACTCACCAACAGGTAAAGATGAGGTCTTCAATGAGCGATCGGTTAACGAAGCTGAGACTGAGATCCTACAACTGTATCTTAAAATGATACAGCATAAAAATATGTATCAGTACTTTGAATGTACTGAGTAAGTGAGAGAAATCATATATAATAGAATAAATAACAGGAGAATGTTGAACTGAAAGACATGCAATGACCAACTAACTCTACTGATCTGAATAGCTAAAATACTGAGGTGGTATAGAAGACCCTATCTGATGGTCAAATCATGTTCAAAGTCTGGAATACTGATTTGAACTGAACTGAATTGAGACTGGACTGAACTGACTAGTGTGGGAGTCTATAATCGACATATAACCACGTGAGCTAGACGTGGAGTCCGATATATACACCCCACCGGTAGGACCCAATATACCTTACCAGGGTATAAAGGCATGAACTGGGTAATCACAAAAGTCTGGGGCCAATCAGGTCAATAAATACTGAAACCCACGCTGGTAATATAGTTTTGGGAACCTGGGTGCGCTAGAACCCAGTCCGCTGGCTGCTAAGTCCTACTCCCACTGGATAATCCTAAACAGAATGCTAAGCTGATAGCTCAAAACTGAGGCCCAAGACTAGTCAGGGATACATATCTGAAAGTACCCTGGGAGTCTTATCGGACCAGATTCTAAAACTGGGTTCTAGACTGGTCAGAGCTACTTATCTAGAAGCGTCGTAACTGTCTAAGAACAAACTGTAATATGAACTGGGGTCTTAAGGCTAGTTAGAGCTGTACATATAAAGTGTCATGACCACCTAGTGGACCAATAAACTGAATTATGAATCTGATTTTGATAATTGGGAGGTAATATTGATACCTCGGGAAATTCTGTTATCAAACTGATTAGCTGACATTTCTGACTGACATTGAGTATTATCATATTTTAACTATAGCTAGGCAATCATGTATCTGACTGAGAATTTAGCATACAGAATAATTGGGAATTCACCACACTATATAATCAGGAAAATTTCAAGGTTTATCACTTCAGCAAAATTTCTAGTATGTTCTACCCTCAAGGACTAGGGCTAAATTCAATTCACAGGGATAAGCATCAACACTATCACTAACTGGTGGAAAATATCCATAATTAATATAACATAATAATTCCACATGGATTAAACGAAATATTATCAAAAATTTCTCAACATTCGAAAATCTGTAGGGCTAGAATTCACTTTTACGGGAATAACATCAATTTAATCATGAACTAATGGAAATCATATCTGAAATAGTCATGGATATCATTCTACGTGAACTCAAAGAAAATTGACATATTCCCTTCACATTCGAAAACTCAGGGCTAGAATTTTATAGAGAATTGGAGAAGAGTTTTGGGGGACACAAGGGAAGAACTATCTTCTTGTTGAATTTCCACATTCCTGAGTTAGAATTTTCTTGGAGAAAGAAGCTTGGACTGATGCAATGGATGAAAACCTTAGCGTTGCTTGAGAGCTTTTAGAGAGGAAAGCTTACGGTGAATTTCTCTGAAGATGAGTGGGAATGAGGGGAAAACCATTTTGCCCCTCTAAATTCCCTCTAAATAATCCAAAACAACTTAGTTTAGGATCTAGGGGGTTAGAAATTTACCGAAGTACCCTTAGGAAAATTGCAGGGAAAAACTGGCTGTCAGTCCCCACGGGTGACCTAACGGGTCGTGGTCACGCCCGTGAGGTGCACTACCTGGAAAATTATGGACTGTCACCATGAGGGACATAACAACTCGTCCCTCGTGGCCACATCTCGTGGCTCGACCCGTGAAGTCCACTGCTTCTCGACCTGCGGGGCTTGTAACGGAAGACCTCACAATTCGTCCTTGGTGACCACGACTCGTGGTCACCTATCATTAGGTGCACTGCCTCTGATTCTTTCCTTGATCCATCCTGCTACTCACGACTCTCCCCACGAATCGTGGTGACTGACCACGACTTATGGGGTCCTCCCGTCAAGTTCACTGCCTCCCTCCTGCTCTTTTCTTATTCTCTCACCCAACGATTGACCTAATGACTCGTGGTCATGTCTGTGGGGACCTCATCTCCCAAGTTATAAACTCCTCACCTGGACACCCCACTAGTCACATCACGACTCATTGGCTGCTCTTATGGGTCACCTCACGACCCGCCCTGTTACCGGTGCCAGTTATGAGTTTTTCTCCGTTTCAACTCCGGGGTCTGATCTTTGGGATTTCCGTGTATGACAATATCTCCCCTTGAGAGCATTCATCCTCGAATGTTGGAAAATACACAAAAGAGTAGAGAGATGCAATTATTATATTCAAATACTGATCATTTAAACCGAAAACTGACAGAATGACTACCTCTGATTCAAACTACATAGCTGAACTGAATTCACTTTTCATACATACATCCATAAACATAAAAGAAACTTGAACACATGAACTGAACATGAAAACTACATAGAATTCTAGGACAAAACTGATATTTCAAGGTGTAATAGAGCCGGTAGCGAATAAGTGTGGGTATCTAGCCACCATATCTGCTTCGGCCTCCCACGTAGCTCCCTCGACATGCTGATTCCTCAATAAGATCTTGACTAAAGATACATCCTTGTTCCTTAGCTTACGAACCTGATGGTCAAGGATCTAGATTGGGACCTTCTCGTATGAGAGACTATCCTTTATTTCTACACTGTCCAATGGTACAATTGAAGTTGGATCGCCAATGCATTTCTTCAATAGTGACACATGGAATACTGGGTGCACGAATGTCAATTCTGAAGGTAATTCCAGCTCATAAGCTACCTTGCCGATTCGCCTTAGAATTTTGTAGGGTCCCACATAGCTCGAGCTAAGCTTTCCTTTCTTTCCAAACCTCATCACCCCTTTCGTGGGTGAAATTTTTAGATAGACCCAGTCATCCACAACAAATTCCAATTCTCTTCTCCTCACACCAGCATAAGGTTTCTGACGGCTCTGAGCTGTTTTCATTCTTTCTCTGATGAGCTGTACCTTCTGCATCACTTCATGAATCGAGTCTGGCCGAATTATAGTAGCTTCACCAACCTTAAACCATCTAATAGGAAACCTTTACCTTCTACCATACAATGCCTCAAATAGGGCCATCTGGATGCTAGAGTGATAGCTATTATTGTACGCGAACTCGATCAGAGGCAAGTGGTCATCCCAACTGCCCTTGAAATCGATTGCCCACGCTCTTAACATATCTTCTAGGGTACGAATAGTTCGCTCAGCTTGCCCATCTATCTGCGGGTGAAAAGCTGTGTAGAGCTTGACCTGGGTGCCAAGTCCCTTCTGAAAAGACTTCCAGAAATGTGAGGTGAACTGGGTACCCCTATCGGAGATGATGGATAATGGCACCCTATAAAGCCTGACCAACTCCCGGATATAAAGTCTAGCATAGTCCCTAGCTGAATTCGTAGTTTTAACTGGGAGGAAATATGCTGACTTAGTCATCCGGTCCACTACTACCCAGAGGGAATTATGTTTCCGCCGAGTTTGAGGTAGACCCGTAATAAAATCCATATTTATTTCTTCCCACTTCCACGTGGGTATGCTGATATCTTGGGTCATACCTCCCGGTCTTTGATGCTCTACCTTGGCTTGCTGGCAGTTCAGGCACTTGGCTATGAATTCAACAATTTCTCTCTCATGCCGTTCCACTAGTAAATATCCCGCAAATCGCGGTACATTTTAGTAGCACCAGGGTGGATGGAGTATCTCGAGCTGTGTGCTTTAGCCAATATCTGCTGTCTCAAGTCACCGACATCCGATACGCACAATCTGCCTTGATAACGGAGCACACCATCTCCCTCTTTGGAGAAAGCCTCAACCTTCTTTCTGAGAACCGCTTCCTTGAGTTTAAGTAGAATGGGATCTTCATCCTTTTTGGACTTAACTTCAACAACCAAAGAGGAGTCTGACCCGATTTGCATCACCACTCCACCCTCAGTTGAGTCAACCAACTGCACCCCTAACTGAGCTAGTCTGTGAATATCCTCCGCCAGCTCCTTTTTTCCTTCCTCAACATGAACCACGCTAACCATAGACACTCTGTTAGGGCATCAACCACCACATTGGCTTTGCCCGAGTGATATAGCATGCTCATGTCATAATCCTTCAGGAGCTCTAACCACCTTTTCTGGCGAAGATTTAGGTCCTTCTGACTGAATACATTCTGAAGGCTCTTGTGATCGGTGAAAACATGAACGTGAGCCCCGTATAGGTAATGTCTCCATATTTTTGATGAAAACACTACTGCTTCCAACTCCAAGTCATGAGTTGGATAATTTTTCTCATGAACCTTGAGTTGTCTTGGCGCATAGGCTATCACCTTGCCCCGCTACATCAGAACGTAACCGAGTCCAACTCTGAAAGCGTCGCAATATACTACAAATCTATCCGATCCCTCTGGTAGAGTCAATACTAGATAGTAGTGAGTCGAGTTTTTAACTCTTGGAAACTCTTCTTACACGCATCTGACCACTGGAATTTCACCTTCTTTTGAGTCAGTCTAGTTAGAGGAGATGCTATAGAAGAAAAGCCTTCCACAAAGCGGCGGTAGTAATCGTCCAAACCCAAGAAACTTCTAATTTCGGTTGGGGAGGTGGGTCTGGGCCAGTCTTTCACTGCTGCTATCTTTTGAGCATCAACTTGAATACCCTCACCCGAGACCACATGACCCAGGAAAGTCCCGGACTTCAACTAGAATTCGCACTTGCTAAACTTAGCGAACAGCTAGCGGTCTCTATGTGTCTAAAGTACTATCCTCAGGTGATTAGCATGCTCTTCCTCATTTCTAGAGTATACCAGGATGTCGTCGATAAATACAATGATGAACATATCCAAATACTGCTTGAAGACTTTATTCATCAGGTCTATAAAGGCTGTTGGGGCATTTGTTAGTCCAAAGAACATAACTACAAACTCGAAGTGACCATACCGAGTCTTGAAAGCTGTTTTCGGTATTTCACACTCTCTGACTCTTAGTTGATGATACCCTGACCTAAGATCTATTTTGGAGAAATAGCTGGCTCCTTGAAGTTGGTCGAACAGGTCATTAATTCTGGGTAGGGGATACCTGTTCTTGACTATGACCTTGTTCAATTGACGGTAATTGATGCACATTCTGAGGGTACCGTCTTTCTTCTGCACGAATAGCACTGGAGCACCCCAGGGAGAGATGCTGGGTCTGATAAAACCCTTGTCAAGAAGATCTTTTAGTTGCTCCTTCAACTCCTTAAGTTCAACCGGAGCCATTCTATATGAAGGGATGGAGATGGACTGAGTATCTGGAATAAGGTCTATACCGAAGTTAATTTCCCGTTCAGGAGGAACTCCAGAAAGATCTTCGGGAACACATCTGGAAACTCGCTGACAACAGGGACTAACTGGATAGTTGGGGTCTCAGAGTCGAAATCCTTAACCCAAACTAGATGGTAAATACATCCCTTAGAAATAAGATTCTTGCCCTTAAGGTAGGAAATAAACCTGGCGGACGCTGAACTACTGGCGGACAATTCTAGAGCTGGCTCATTAGGGAACTGAAACCTGATGAACCTAGTTCTGCAATCAACTGAGGCATAACCAGAATGTAACCAATACATGCCAAGAATAAGGTTGAAGTCGACCATGTATAACTCTATAAGTTCAGCTGGAATGACTTTATTGCAGACTGAGATTGGACAGTTTCTATACACTCGGCTGGCTCTAACTGACTCACCAACTGGGGTGGAGACTGAGAAGGGTTCTGATAGGTCTTTGGACTGATATTGCATTGAACTGCTACGTAGGGAGTCACAAATGATAGTGTGGCCCCCGGATCAAGCATGGCATATACATCTATATGAAAAAGATGTAACATACCCGTGACCATATCCGGTGAATTCTCCTGATCCTGACAAGATGATAATGCATAAAAATGGTTTTGGCGTTGACCGCCCTTCGTACCTGATGTGTTAGCCTGTTGAGATGGCCGGCCTACTGGAGCTATTGAGGTGGTGGATTATGATCTCCCCCATCCTGCTAATGGGCATTCCTTAAGTCGATGCCCAAGCTGTCCACAACTAAAACAGCCCTCCCTACCCTAAAGACACTCTTCTGGGTGGTTCTTTCCGCACTTGGGGCAAGTTGGATACCTGTTCCCCATACTGTAGCTCTGAGACTGAGAGCCAAATGCTCCATCCCTCCAGTCCTGACGGGATCAAAAGGTGGGGTGCTGGCTGAGCTAGGCGTTGGAGCCCTCTACTGTTGCTGTTGCTGTGGTCAGTTGCTAGCGCTAGACCTCTGGTGGCCATGATCTGACTGGCAAGTCCTTGCCTGCTTATTCTTTCTTTATATTTGATCGGGGGCTAAAATAGCATGCCCAAGTGATGCTTTATACCTTAATGTAGTCTTGTTTATCTAAATTATTTTATACATTTTCATGTAATTTTATATAAATGTGAATATATGTGCTAACCAACATGATTAGTCCTTGTTTTGTAGGTTTCAATGATTTGGAGGAACTAATTTATAAGTTGGTGAAGGAAAGGAATGGAGTCGGAAGCAATTGGCGGAAGTCGGCAAGGAGTAGGCATGGCAAGCGAGTAGATGCGGCAGCAACGTGCCACGGCCCGCGCCAGCGCCGTGCCACGCCAGACCAGCTGCGCGCCAGCAGCATGCCATCGCGCTGCCCAAGCAGCGTGCCACGCCGGGCATCGCGGCAAGGGGCTGCCTAGAGTCGATATTTGTTGATTTCCAGTGTGCCTCCGCGTTACCTCTGTGTCATGGAGGCAGTGCTCCGTGATACACTCCGTGACACGGAGCCATTCCACGACAGGCTAAATTATGCACGTTTCTCATTTATTATAAATAGGTCCCTTAGCTCCTCATTCCATTTTGGTCACGATTTTATTCTGGAAAACTACCTAGGAGTGAAGGGAGAAGTGGGAGAACTCATCTAGGGTTTGGCAAATTCCCTTCTCATCTACCAAATTCATGTAAGTATGTTAGTTTAGTAGTAGTTAGTTGTAGTTTTACGAACATGAATGGCAAGAACCCTTTCTCTAGGGTTGAAGCCATGAATTATGATTGTGATTTTATGAAATTATTTTGGATTTAAGTTATTGATTGTTGTTTTCGTCTTGCATTCTGGATTGTTGGTTGTTTTTATGATTGATCACCATGAAAACATATACGTTAGCTTGGGCAATTGCTTGAGAAAAAATTACCTAGGTCAGGACATGAGAATGTAAGGAGCATGTTTGTATCTCACGATATAATTTCGTGTCAGGATAGAAATATACTTAACACCTTGCTTGGTTGACAAAACGGGGGTTATTAAAGACCCACTTAGGATTATCACATCACCACTCAAAGAAGTAGTTGTGAGGATAAGTTGAGTTAAATGGTTAGAAGCATGAAAGTCCCTAATCGTTTCCCCGTAAACCACAACATAATTAATTGCCCGCGAACTAGAAATTAGCATCCTCGCTCACAATGATGCAGTGAGGCTAGTTTGCCTTGTTTAGAGGCTCGAAGGACCATGAACATGCAATTCTAATTATGTGAAATAATAATCGATAGTGTCATGCTTAACCCATTGCAATTCGTAGTATCGCATGATTATGTGGTTTTAACTCTATGTTGCTCCTAGAGTAAATTCAGGATATTTCGTTGACCAAAACTAGACTTAATTAAATCTCCCTCGAAAACTTCTATAACCAACACTTGAGATAGTTAAGATCACACTTGAAATGAGTAGTTAGAGGAATGGGTCCAGTCCCTGTGGGTTCGACATTTCGGTTCTTAAAAAGAGCCACTATATTACTTGTACGACCCGTACACTTGTGGACGCGCGAATCGGGCATGTCAAGTTTTTGGCGCCGTTGCCGGGGACTTGGCGAAGTTTTGATAATTTATCTATTTTTGTGTGATTTTTAAATTTCCTTAAGTGTTGAGAAACTTGGTCTTAGTCTACTTATTGCAGGTGACAGGTTGTCCTGCCGAGCTGGCTAGAAATAGAGAGCTTGTGGAACAGTTGCTTGAACCTGAACGTCAAATCCATTTGCGAAGGAGAGTAGCTCTAGAGTAAAAGCTGAAGAGACTTCAAGAATAGGTATAACAACAACCACCCGCGGACAAGTACAATTGTCATCAGAAGCAATGGCAGCAAGACCAGTTCGCGAAGTGGCAATCCCACTAGCAACGAATGTGACCTCTAGCATCCGTAAACCGGAGCCTGGAGGGCACTTTGAGCTTAAAAAGAACATGGTGCAGCTGTTACATTCTAGTGGTCAATTTACTGGGATGGCACATGAGGACCCGCAGCAGCACCTACAGAGCTTTTTAGAGATTAGTGACACGTTTGTCCCCATCGGCGTGTCCACAGATTATGTCCGACTGACCCTCTTCCCATTTTCACTGTTGGGAGAGGCGAAAAAGTGGCTGAAGGCTGAGCCACCGAACTCCATAACTTCATGTAATGATTTGGCTAAGAAGTTCCTTATCAGATTCTTCCCTTTAGGCAAAACTGCAAAGTTGAGAAGTGAAATACTCAGTTTCAAGCAGAGGCCTGATGAGAACTTATATACGGCTTGGGAAAGATTCAAGTCATTGCTGAGAGACTATCCCCATCACCAACAATCAAATGAAGTGCTGGCTCATACCTTTATAGAAAGTCTAGACCCACGCACAAAATTATTACTAGACTCTACATCGGATGGGCAAGCCTTAGAGAAGACTTATGATGAGTTGTATACTTTGTTGAATATAATTGCTCAAGGAAATCCAGAGTGGTATAGCGAGTCATCGAGAGGGGCAGGAAAGAGATCAGGGCTGATAGAGGTAGATGGTATGAATGCCTTGGCAGCACAGTTAGCTTCGTTCCAGCATCAGATGATGACTCAGTTCAATAAACTGAGTATGAACCAACAACAGGGCCAGGTTAATGCAGTTCAGCAAGTTCTGAGTTGGTGTGAAATTTGTGGTAATAATGGGCACAATGCAGAATCTTATGGAGCCAATACGGAATCAGTCAGTCAATTTTATTGGTAATGTGCATAGGAATTAGAATTTTGGGAACAACTCCAACAAAAATTGGCAGGGCCACCCGAATTTTTCTCAGGGTGGAAACCAAAATAAAAATTATATGCAACCTCAACAATAGCGGTATCAGAAAAATAGGTAGAACGAGGGGAAATTGAGTAGCAGCATTGAGGAAACACTGCAGAAAATTTTGGTGACCCAGAATCAATTAGCGGAAAATCAGGTGAGGATGGCAACAGACTTAATGAATCAGCAAGTAGCCACCCGCAATCTTGAAAAACAAGTGGGTCAGATAGCAGCTGCTTAGAACATGAGGTCTCAGGGGGGATTACCAAGTGATGCAGATCCTAACCCCCGGCAAATCAATGCCATCAGTCTTAGAAGCGGAAAGCAATTAGCTGATGTAGTGCCTAAAGAGTTGAGAAAGGAGGTGCAGCCGGAGTTGGTTAGACTAGGAACATCCACCGACACTGAAGCGAATTAGAGTGTTGGGCAAGAAAATGCACAACCTGCATTGCAGCCAGCACAAAGACCACCACCACCATTCCCTCAGAAATTCAGAAAAAGCAAGGAGGAGGAATGCTTCAAAAAGTTCTTTGAGAGTTTCAAAGAACTTCACATAAATTTGCCTCTTATTGATGTTTTGCAGGGAATGCCCAAGTATGCTAAATACTTAAAGGATGTGATGGCAAACAAAGTTAGGTTGGTGGATGTCCAGACTGTAGCACTGATTGAGGAGTGCAGTCATAGGGTATTGAGCAAAATGGCAAAAAAGCTCAAAGACCCAGGGATTTTTACCCTCCCCATACAAATTGGTAAAGCTGAGGTGCTACGAGCTTTGTGTGACTTAGGGGCAACAGTTAATCTAATGCCCCTATCCTTATTCAACACCCTGGGGTTGGGAAAACCGAGGCCGACAAGGTTGATGCTGCAGTTGGCGAACAAGTCGCGAGTGACACCTGATGGAATAATAGAGGACCTTCTCATCAAAGTAGGTAAGTTCATTATACCTACTGATTTTATTGTCTTAGATTTTCAGGTTGATGACCAGGTACCGCTGATCTTGGGACGACCATTCTTGGCCACCGGAGGAGTGGTGATTGACTTGAAAGCAGGGACCCTGAAAATGATGGTTGAGGATGAAAAAGAAATCTTCCGCGTCTACCAAGAAATGAACCCATCTGCACACTACAGAAACCTTTGTCAGGTTAGTGTGTTGGCGGAGGATGAGTGTGGGGTGGAGGATTCCACAGGTGCAGGGCCAAAGGCAATGACAAGTGTTCAGCCCGAGTTTGATAGAGGACTTCAAATTGAGAAGAAGTTGGAGAAAGGGAGGAACAGAGTGGAGGCTGTTTCCTCTAAACAACAAAAGAAAAGGAGATGGTTCTCGAAAGAGAACCCAGGTATGAGGATGTCCTGAAAAGGACAGTCCACGTCGTGCCACGACGTAAAATAAGGCGTTGCTTGGGAGGCAACCCAAGGGTGCCTCAGGTACAATTTGTAGTTTTCATTTTGTGTTGATTTTGTTATTTTCATTTTATTTGTATTTTTGGTAGAAAGTTAAGCACAGATGGAGGGAAGTCTGAGTACCGAGAAGGCGGAAGCTAAAGAGCATGGAATAGAAGAAGTGTGGGGTCGAACACCCACTTCTTAAAACTTGAAAGGAAAGCATGCTTTTAGCTTGGCATAGAGGCTCAGGGAGTATTTTTTATCCTTTAAATGTTAATTTGATGCTATGAGGACATAGCATGAATTAAGTGTGGGGTGAGGGAAATTTCAAGAAAATTTCAATTTTTGGTGCTTAACGATTTTTGGTGAATGTAATGCTTGTAAGAAGAATTTTGAAATTGTTTTATGAGTCAAGCATGACTTCATCACCCGTTGGTTTTTCTTTTCGGTTCTTTTCCGACGGGGGGTATTTGAACCGAAGAATAAAATTTTTCTTTTTCTTTCCTTTGTCTGTATATAATGTTTTAGTCATAGTTAGGGACTGTTTCCAACGATGGATGGATGACGACCGTCTTGAGGAAAAATTAGTCGATAGGTTTTGGATTTTTGAAACCATAACTAATTGGTGCTTGATGTTCTTGTTATGTGCTATACGTGATTGTAAGATGCAAGTATGTTCAGTGTGAAGCATGCAGGTGTATAACTTTGTGTAAGATACTTAGGCTCTTGAATTTGACTCAATATGATTGAAACTTAATTCTGAATTCTTGTGATTAGCTGAGTAAGAGTCTACTGAATGTGTCTTGATTTGAGCATGTGCCATGAGTGTAAGGTTTTTGAGTATTCTGTGCTATTGTGGATTGTCTAGAACTTGCCTGGTATGTTTATAAAACGAAATGAAGGATGTGAATTGTAGGAGATGATTTAGGCATTTCTTTGAATGAACCAAATTTTTATCCCTCATTTTACCTACCTTGAAAAATTAATCCTAGTTAGCCCCATTGAGCCTTGAGCCTATTCTTTGACAGCTGCAACATAAGCTTAATCCTTTTTCTTTCATTAGCCTTGAAATTGATCCAAAACTCCTAAGCGCTTAAGGGAAATATATGAAAGAGTAAAGGAGTGAGAAGAAGGAAAAGAAAGGAAAAGTAGCAAGTTGTAGAAGTGGAGAAAAGGACAAAGGTGCACTTGGTTGAAAATGTTGATTATTATTAAGGAGTAAGAAAACAAATTAATTTTATAGAGCTCCTTACTAATAAGCTAAAAGTGCCTAAAGAAATGGGGGAACAAAAGAGGAAAAAGAAAAGCTGAAAGGAGAAAAAGGTGAAGTGAGGGAAGGGAAGTTCGTAATGAAGGCGTAATGTATTAAAAGCGCTTAGGAAAGATAGTCACTATTACGGGCCATAATAGTACCTACCCGTACCTGAGTTACATTACAACCTAAAAAGCCCTACTTGATCTTACATTCATACATTCTTAAATTAGTGGAATAAAACACTAAGGGCAAGCTTATGGGTCATTACATGATGCATGTGAATTCTTTGTGAGAGTGAGCGTAATTCTATTCATGTACCCACACATGTTGTGATTTAAAAATTGTTATTGCGTGTGAAAATGGGTAACTCTCATTCTGTGAGGGCACATGTTGAATGAAGGATATAATTCATGTGGTATTTCTTAATCAGTTGATTTGCATGAGTTTGCTAAGATTGAGAGTCGCTTCTTGAGGTTAAGAAGTCTTAGCGGAGTTGTATTTCATTTCAATGATTAAATCGTGCATGCACTATTTTTAGCTTGTTATCTTACATAATCATTGTAGCCGTAGCTTGAATATTGTGCTAAATGAGTTATGGGTGAGTCTCCATATGCATGAGATGTAATAGGTTGTTCGAGGACGAACAAGACTTTAAGTGAGGGGTAGGTGATCGGGGGCTAAAATAGCATGCCCAAGTGATGCTTTATACCTTAATGTAGTCTTGTTTATCTAAATTATTTTATACATTTTCATGTAATTTTATATAAATGTGAATATATGTGCTAACCAACATGATTAGTCCTTGTTTTGTAGGTTTCAATGATTTGGAGGAACTAATTTATAAGTTGGTGAAGGAAAGGAATGGAGTCGGAAGCAATCGGCGGAAGTCGGCAAGGAGTAGGCATGGCAAGCGAGTAGATGCGGGAGCAAAGTGCCACGGCAGGCCAGCCCCGCGCCAGCGCCGTGCCACACCAGGCCAGCTGCGCGCCAGCAGCATGCCATCGCGCTGCCCAAGCAGCGTGCCACGCCGGGCATCGCGGCAAGGGGCTGCCTAGTGTCGATATTTGTTGATTTTCGGTGTGCCTCCGCGTTACCTCCGTGTCACGGAGGTAGTGCTCCGCGATACACTCCGTGACACGGAGCCATTCCACGACAGGCTAAATTATGCACGTCTTTCATTTATTATAAATAGGCCCCTTAGCTCCTAATTCCATTTTGGTCACGATTTTATTCTGGAAAACTACCTAGGAGTAAAGGGAGAAGTGGGAGAACTCATCTAGGGTTTGGCAAATTCCCTTCTCATCTACCAAATTCATGTAAGTATGTTAGTTTAGTAGTAGTTAGTTGTAGTTTTACGAACATGAATGGCAAGAACCCTTCCTCTAGGGTTGAAGCCATGAATTATGATTGTGATTTTATGAAATTATTTTGGATTTAAGTTATTGATTGTTGTTTTCGTCTTGCATTCCGGATTGTTGGTTGTTTTTATGATTGATCACCATGAAAACATATACGTTATCTTGGGCAATTGCTTGACAAAGAATTACCTAGGTCAGGACATGAGAATGTAAGGAGCATGTTTGTATCTCACGATATAATTTCGTGTTAGGATAGAAATATACTTAACACCTTGCTTGGTTGACAAAACGGGGGTTATTAAAGACCCACTTAGGATTATCACATCACCACTCGAAGAAGTAGTTGTGAGGCTAAGTTGAGTTAAATGGTTAGACGCACGAAAGTCCCTAATCGTTTCCCCGTAAACCACAACATAATTAATTGCCCGCGAACTAGAAATTAGCATCCTCGCTCACAATGATGCAGTGAGGCTAGTTTGCCTTGTTTAGAGGCTCGAAGGATCATGAACATGCAATTCTAATTATGTGAAATAATAATCGATAGTGTCATGCTTAACCCATTGCAATTCGTAGTATCGCATGATTATGTGGTTTTAACTCTATGTTGCTCCTAGAGTAAATTCAGGATATTTCGTTGACCAAAACTAGACTTAATTAAATCTCCCTCGAAAACTTCTATAACCAACACTTGAGATAGTTAAGATCACACTTGAAATGGGTATTTAGAGGAATGGGTCCAGTCCCTGTGGGTTCGACATTCCGGTTCTTAAAAAGAGCCACTATATTACGTGCACGACCCGTACACTTGCAGATGCGCGAATCGGGCACGTCACTATTCCCTCATATTTTTAGCCTCAATCTTCTAGGCATAGACAATCATACTGTAGAGGTCGATATCTTTGATCAACCTTGCTGTTCTGCACTCTTTGAGGACCAGGTTCGACCCCCCATTTATAAATTTCAGCATGCTTGGCTCGGCCACCATCTCTAGAGAGTATTTGGACAATTTGGTGAATTCCAAAGAATACTCTTCTACGGTCCTGCTTCCCTGTCTCAGGTTCATGAGCTCTACTACCTTGGACTCCCTGAGCTCTCGAGGGAAAAATCTGTCTAGGAAGGCTGTATTGAACTCTTCTCACTCCACTTGTCCTGCTCTCGCTGGCTGCCCCTCTTTCCACTATTCATACCAGACCTGGGCTACCCTTTTTAGCTGGTACGCAGCCAGGCAGCACTCTCAAAGGAGCTAACACCTATTATGTAGGTAATCTTTTTAATCTCGTCCACGAAATCTTGGGGGTCCTCCCCCACCTTGGATAACTGAAAGGATGGAGGGTTTATTCGGGTGATGTCCCGCACCCAAACAGCTGCTGCAGACCCATTTGTGTTTACTGGCACCACCTAGTTGGTCGTAGTTTGGGCGAGCAGCTGAATTGCCACCCTAAATTTTGCGGTAGATACCGAGTCATCCTAAGGGGCTGCCGAGGCTGGTGGGGCAGTTTGCTGGGCATTATCGGCCCTCCTTCAATTACCGCATCATGGAGGCATAGTTCAGTGAAACGAAGTAGAGCACGATTTAGGAGAATGATTTTGGAACTGAATTTCACCGCATGATAAGGATTATGAAATAAATGGAAGTTTCTAATGACATCTCATAGCCTCCCCGTCATAAGTGTGGCGCGCCTCACACCCATGAGGAGGACTCTACTCGATGCGCCTTTCAGACATCCGAGGATACTCTTAACCTAGTGCTCTGATACCAAGATTGTCAGGCCTCGAGTTTACACCCTAGACGAAACACGGTACTTGAAGTCATAGGTGACCTCAAGTGAACTCCTGGTCTATCATACACTGGCATTCTGAGTAATATAAAAATACATACAGCGGAAGTTTAAAGCAAAAATGTAATTTCATGAAAGAAACAAAGCTGATTGATAGTGTTTGAGAATATTAAAACAACACTACAAGTCTGAAATACCTATTTGAGTCTGAAAGCCACTATGACTGATGAGTTGCTGGGACAAGCCCCCTTTTAACTCCAAGTCTAAATAGAAGGAAATGAAAATATAACTGAAATGAATAAATCTCTGTCCTCGAAGGATGAGGACTCACCAACAGGTAAAGCTGAGGTCTTCAATGAGCGATCGGTTAACGAAGCTGAGACTGAGATCCTGCAGCTGTATCATAAAATGATACAACATAAAAGTATGCATCAGTACTTTGAATGTATTGAGTAAGTGAGAGAAACCATATACAATAGAATAAATAACAAGAGAAATGCTAAACTAAAAGACATGCAATGACGAGCTAACGCTACTGATCTGAATAACTGAAAAACCGAGGGTGTCTAGAAGAACCTATCTGATGGTCAAAACATGTTCTAAGTCTGGAATACTGATCTGAACTGAATTAAACTGAGACTGGATTGAACTGACTAGTGGGAGAGTCTATAACCGACATGTAACCACGTGAGCTAGACATGGAGTCCGATGTATACAGCCCACCGGTAGGACCCAATATACCTTGCCAGGGTATAAAGGCATGAATTGGGTGATCACAAAAGTTTGGGGCCAATCAGGCCAATAAATACTGAAACCTACGCTTGCAACATAGTTCTGGGAACGTGGGTGCGTTGGAACCCCGGTCCGCTTGGTGTTAAGTCCTACTCCCACTGGATAATCCTAAACTGAATACTAAGCTAATAGCTCAAAATTTGGGCCCAAGACTAGTCAGGGATACATATCTGAAAGTACCCTGGGAGTCTTATCGAACCAAATTCTGAAATTGGGTTCTAGACTGGTCAGAGCTACTTATCTAGAAGCATCGTAACCGTCTAAGAACAAACCGTAATCTGAACTGGGTTCCTAAGGCTAGTTAGAGCTGTATATCTAAAGTGTCATGGCCACCTTGCGGACCAACAAACTAAATTCTGAATCTGATTCTGATAAATGGGAGGTGATATTGATACCTCGAGAAATTCTGTAGTCAAACTGATCAACTGACAATTCTGACTGACACTATCACATTATCACATAATCACATTTTAACTAAGCTAGGAAATCATGTATCTGACAAAGAATTTAGCATACAGAATAATATGGGAATTCACCACACTGATATAATTAGGAAAAATTCAAGGTTTATCACTTCAGCAAAATTTCTAGTCTGTTCTACCCTCAAGGGATAGGGCTAAACTCAATGCATAGGGATAAGCATCAACACTATCACTAACTGGTGGAAAATACCCATAATTAATATGACATAATAATTCCACAGGGATTAAACGAAACATTATCAAGAATTTCTCAACATTCGAAAATCGGTAGGGTTAGAATTCACTTTTACGGGAATAACATCAATTTAATCATGAATTGATGGAAATTGTATATGAAATAGTCATGGATATCATTCTACATGAATTCAAAGAAAATTGACATATATTCCCTTCACATTCGAAAACTCAAGGCTAGGATTTTATAGAGAACTGGAGAAGGGTTTTGGGGGACACAAGGGAAGAACTATCCCCTTGTTGAATTCCCACATACCCGAGTTAGAATTTCATTGGAGAAGGAAGCTTGGACTGCTGTAATGGATGAAACCCTAGCCTTGCTTGAGAGCTTCTAGAGAGCAAAGCTTATGGTGAATTTCTCTGAAGATGAGTGGGAATGAGGGGGGAAACCATTTTGCCCCTTTAAATTCCCTCTAAATAATTCAAAACGACTTAGTTTAGGATTTAGGAGGTTAGAAATTTACCGAAGTGCCCTTAGGAAAATTGCAGGAAAAACCTGTCTGTCAGTCCCCACGGGTGACCTAATAGGTCGTGGTCAGTGACCACGACTCATGGTCACGCCCGTGATGTGCACCACTTGGAAAATTATGGATGGTCACCATGAGGGACCAAATGAATCATCCCTCATGGCCGCGACTCATGGCTTGACCCGTGAAGTCCACTACTTCTTGACCTGCAGGGCTTGTAACGGAAGACCTCACGATTCGTCCTTGGTGACCATGACTCGTGGTCACCTCTCGTTAGTTACACTGCCTCTGATTCTTTCCTTGCTCCATCCTGCTGCTCACGACTCTCCCCACGAATCGTGGTGATTGACCACGACTTGTGGGGTCCTCCCGTCAAGTTTACTTCCTCCCTCCTTGTCTTTTCTTACTCTCCCACCCAACTACTGACCTAATGACTCGTAGTACCTTACCACGAGTCGTGGTCATGTCTATGGGGACCTTATCTCCTAAGTTCCAAACTCCTCACCTGGCCACACCACGAGTCACATGATGACTTGTTGGCTGCTCTCACAGGTCACCTCACAACCCGTCCTGTTACCTGGTGCCAGTTTTGAGTTTTTCTTTGTTTCAACTCCCGGATCCGATCTTTGGGATTTTGGGGTATGGCAATGCCTTTATACCCTGACAAGGAATATTGGGCCCTACCGATGGGGTGTATACATTGGACTCCACGTCAAGCTCACGTGGTTATATGTCGGTTATAGATTTTCCCACTAGTTAGTACATTCTCGGGTTAGCTCAGCTCAGAATAGTTTCAATTTATTCAGTTCAGTTCAGTTTAGTACAGTTAGTTCAGATCAGTATTTCAGATTCAGGGTATGTTTATGACCATCAGAAAGGGTCATTTTGACCATTTTAGTTATATTTTAGTTTATTCAGTTTTCTTTATCTCAGTTGGTCATTGCATGTCATTCAGTTCAGTTATTTATTCCTTTATGTTATATTTTCTCCCACTTACTTAGTACATTCAAAGTACTGATATATACCTTCTATGCTATATCATATCATGATACGGATGCAGGTTCTCAGCCTCAGCACAACTAGTAGATCTTTTTCAGGTGATATCAGCTGTACCAGTGGTGAGTCCTCATCTTTCGAGGATGATGTTTATTTTCTTCAGTTATCTTCATTCAGTTAGACTTTAGAGTTAGCTGGGTGCTTGTCCCAACAACTCATCATTTGTACATGTTTTTCTGACATAGATTCAGACTTTCAATTTTGCTTTCAAATGTATAATTCTTAAATGGTTTTATTATTTAAGCTTCCGCTATGATTACTTAGCTTACCAGTGTTATGATAGATCATGGGTTGGCTTGGGGTTACTTGTGACTCCAAGTACCATGTCTCGTCCAGAGTATAGACTCGGGTCGTGACAAACTTGGTATCATAGCACTAGGTTTAGAGTACCCTAGGATGTCTGAAAGCTACGTCAAGTAAAGTCCTTTTCATGGGTGTGAAGCGCGCCACACTTATAACAGGGAGGCTATGAGACGTTATTAGGAAAACTCCCTTTTGTTCATACTCTTTATTGTGCGTTGAAGTTCAATTTCAGAAACATTCTCCTAACCCGAGCTCTATTTCATTTCAGTGAAATCATGCCTCCAAGACTCAGTAATGGAAGAAGGGCCGGCAACGCTAACTAACCTGCCCCACCAGCTCCAGCAGCCCCTCAGGACGTCCCAGTGTCCTCAGAGAGTTTAGAGTGGAAATCCAGCTGTTGGCACATATAGTCATGAACCAGATGAACCAGCAGGTGGTTCCGGTCAACACGAATGGGTCCGCAGCAGCTGCCCGAGTTCGGGACTTCACTTGGATGAACCCTCCAACCTTTCATAGATATAAGGTAGGAGAGGACCCACAGGAGTTCATGGATGAGATTCAGAAGATCACTTGTATTATGGGTGTTAGCTCCACGAGACTGCTGACCTGGCTGCCTACCAGTTAAAAGGGGTAGCCCAGATCTGTTATGACCAGGGGAAAGAAGGGAGACCAGAGAGAGCGAAACCAGTGGAGTGGGAGGAGTTCACCATAGCCTTCCTAGATAGATTCTTCCTCTGGGAGCTTAGGGAGGCTAAGGTGGAAAAATATATGAATTTGAAATAAGGTAGCAGGATGGTGGAAGAGTATGCACTAGGGTTCACGCGGTGGTCAAAATATGCTCTGAAGATGGTAGCCGAGCCAAGGGCTCGCATGCTGAAGTTCGTCAATGGAGTATAAAACTTGGTCCTTAAGGAGTAAAGGACTGCAATGCTCTCTCCAACCTCATTGTTCATGCCCAGCAGATTGAGGCAGAAAAGCTGAAAGACTTGGAGCGGGAGAAAAACCGGACTAAGTCTGGCCAAACAGACTATGGGTACCAGAGGTCTGGTGGTAGTAATCAACCACAATAGTAGTAGCAGCAGAGCGCTCCAATACCCACTTCAGCCAGCGCCCCTACTTTCTGGTCTCTCAAGGATTGGAGGGTTGAAGCATTTGGCTCATAGTCTCAGAGTCATAGCACTAGCAAACGCAACCCAGCTTGCCCTAAGTGTGGCTAGAACCATCCAGGGGAATGCCTTCAAGGCCGAGAGGGTTGCTTTAGGTGTGGACAGCTAGGTCATCAGCTTAGAGAATTGTTACACCCCACCTTGGGAGGCATGACTGGCACCTGATGCCCTACTAGGACCTGAACTGCTGAGCTGATTGAGCCTAAGCACCTCTGGTGCAGGGCTGATTCTAACTATAGAATCAAGAAAACAACGGGCTATATAGTGGCTATAAATGCAACACCCGATTGACAAGGCCTATAGCCACCCATGAAAATATATAGCTAACTAGAGACAAACAATCATAGGGAGCCCTATGCAGGCCGACAAGGACACCATGATATCTAGTTATAACTGGAAAGTAAAATCAGATGCTAAACTGAACTATGACCGACAAGGACACCAATCAATAGCTAAACAGTGCCCAACACGACCGATATCATCTAACCACAGTGAAGTAACACAATCTGCAAGCCTCTAGGAGTAATAAGATGGTCGAGATAGGGCCTCGACCTACCCATATTGTACAAACAAAAGAAATAAACCTCTATCACACAAGCTATGGAAGAAGGGAGCTAACAGCTCTGTACGACTGACTGGAACTACGAGGGACCTGCTCCTCGTCTATCTGCACCTACAGGAAAGTAATGCAGCACCCCGGGAAGGACGTCAGTATAATATGTACCAAATATGTAAGGCAATAGTTAAGCTGAATAGGAATAGAAGTAAATAAAAAGAAGAGCCGAAAGATTAACCTGTACGCCTACTGATTCATAATCTGCATCTAACTGACACTACATGTACGTAAGCTAAGATTGCATACTTACACATTTATACACTACAACTAGCAGACAAGAATTCATACAAGAACCCCACCTGGCCCCCATAAGCCAGAGGTACAATCAGCATGGAATAACTCGTTCAGGCCCCCATAAGTCCTGGCAAGCACATCTCAATCTATATACCCCTACTCAGGTGTTTACAACTCTATTGGACCTGTAGCCAACCTACCGGTCCCATGGGTCTACAACTGGGCCCGCTTGGCCCCTGAACTGTAGCTGTGTCTGAGTTCGGAGCACTCCTGATTATCTACTCCCCAGGAGTAAACGCTCAACGGGGGTGTGTATAAGGCCAACCACAGCATATGAGGATCTGGATCCCCATCTTCGTCCTTTGTGGATGGCATGCCACTCCGTAGAGCAACGTATCCTTGCCCCTACCCGGCGAGCGACACAACTATTAACCATGGGGCGGTCATGGAAGGCTTCTAACTGAGGGAAACCCCAACCCAGGTTTTATACTGACACATCAAAATATCTGTATAAAGAGAGCGCATCTGGCCTTCTAGCCTCGTGCTAATGCTACTCGCTTCTAGGATAATCTATATGGCTGTCTGCAGGCACGCCATGTGCCCGTATTTTATCAGAGGATCCTGATAGTGATCATGATCTCTAATAGTCCGAAATGAATAGAGCAAGGTCTGAAGTGGCCTAACAATACTCTGAATTTCCAACTCGTACATCTATTACTCATGAATAACTGTGGGGTTGCAAATAGATAACTACTTTATTCTTCTAATTAAACAACTATAGGGCTGGGCTTGGTCGAACTTTCTTCTACGCGATCGACACCCTAGTCCTTCATAGGGAGCTTACCGATCTCCTTAACTTGTGGTTAACACTGTACTAGCAGAGTACTACTGACTCCTTAGGCCTTGTTTGAATCCACTCGGATCTGTATTACTTTTCTGGGCAATTCTTAATCTTATAGGAAATTCTATATAGGCTGGCCCTCTCCTGGCACTCTGTACTTGAATACCTTACAAGAATCGGCTAGGGTGCTGGCTCGATCACTGCCTACTGATGTGGACCCCTCCTCGGGGTACCCACGGGTTTATCTAAATCGGACGACTGGGCTGGTTTGCTGGGCATCCTACGTGGTAACTGATAAGGCTAAAGGGATGACGGGCGATCACTCAATACACTGGAGAACCCTGGTGTCGCTAACTATAGAATATACCTATTATGTCTCTATTTCTGGTTCTGGAATGGGCGATAACGCCAATGACCTCTAGGGATGGTTTCTTGCCAATACAGGTGCCAGCTAGTCGTTAGATCGCCTAACTGCACCCATACTGTTTAACCAACTGATTCAGGCCAATAAATCTTACGAGCTTCTAGAGTCTAAGCCTGGCAACAAACATATAAGTCCACCATCACAATAAATTGAGAACTAAAAGAGTTTCTATAGCGTTCATAATGCGAATCACATTTAACCTGCTTCCTTTTAGCGAGGGGTCCTACAGTACGATCTATATATGTTTTCTAGCAGCTAACCAGAATTTATGTAACTGTAATCCCTATTAGCAGCTACTCGCAACATATCTGATATTTATATATGTATATCAATAACAGTTAATTACAACATATTGAATTACAATCTAATGGTAGCAATCGTCTGCAACATCTGAGATAGTTATTTCTATTTGAGAACATAAGTCGTAACACTATACGACAAGGATACTTGCCGAGAGTTAAGGCTTACATACCTCGTTCGCCGTTTTCTGACTATCTGATGAGTATCAGCTCATATTCATCTGCCCTTCTCAACTGTAATCATATTAATGGAAGAATAGGGTCAACTTCGTTACTGAATTCGAAGAAAACAATAACTTTATATATATATAGTAACTATATTTCAACCTATCGAAAGATGATTGAAAACTCATAATTTCTCGGGAATCTAGAAGGGAGAAATACTTACTTTAGGCACGTGATCATATTGACACTAGTTTGAAACAATTCCATCAACTTAGGCTCGGCGGGACGATGATTTTTGCCGGGCGTATTTTACGAAAGTAACTCCGCAGCGATGCTCTCTGCAGCCTTATACTTTAATACCCAGAGTTAATTTTGATTTGGACGGCATTTAGTGGCGTAATCGGATGATTATTAAATGTTTCCCTCGGTTTCCCTCTGTTCTGGCCGAAGTTATATGAAAAATAATCTAATTTCTAAGTGTGAGGGCTTTATATACTTGAGGCAGTAGACAAGGCAACGTGGCACTCTGCCCATCGCGCTGATTCTGCTCCGTGCCATGTTGGCTAACGCGGAGGAGCTTCTCTATGCCACTTTGCCCCTCTGGGCAGCTTAGTTCGGCCTCCTCCCACAAAATCCTGACTTGGCCCCCGTTCGGCCATTCCCCGGGCCCTTTCCTCATACGTATGACACTTTAAAACTCTCAATCAACATACAAATAGGCCTACTAAACATTAGAAACTTACAGGGTGTAACATCCTCCCCCCCTTAAGAACATTCGTCCTCAAACGTTAACTTCTGCTTGTAGGAACCTTAACCTTGCAATTACTTATTCTGGAAAAATTTCGGCAGAGTCTCCCCTGTAATATGGACTATCCATAAAAAACCTGAAACATAGAAAAGTCCAATATAGGTACTTCACCATAGACTGAAGTCAATTATCTCACATATACATGTATATAATGCAACTTATGAAACAACAACAACAACATACCTCTAGCTGCACAATCTGACTAAGTCTGAAATTCTGAGGATATCTGGCTTTCACATTGTCTTCTTCCTCCCAAGTCATCTCCTCTCGGTTCTTATTTCGCCATAATACTTTAACGGAAGCAACATCTTTAGTTCTTAGTCTTCGGATACTGCCAATCTAGTATGGCTACTGGAGCTTCTTCATAAGCTAATTCCTCAGTGATTTGGACGTCTTTGACTGGGACAATCCGGGAGGGATCTCCTATGCACTTCCTCAGCATTGATACATGAAAAACTGGGTGAATGGATTCTAATTTTGTAGGTAAATCCAATTCATAAGCCACTTGGCCTATCCTTCAGCGAATTTGATAAGGCCAAATAAACCTCGGGTTGAGCTTGCCTTTCTTACCAAATTTCATCACACCCTTCATCAGTGAAACCTTCAGGAATACCCAGTCACCCACATTAAACTCTAGGTTTCTCCGCCGCACATCAACATAAGATTTCTGGCAGCTCTGAGCAGTCAACAGACGTTCCCTGATAAGCTTTACTTTTTCCTTCTGCCCATTTTAACATGTCCAAGTTTGCTCTATCTGCCTGAAGTTATCATCTAGAAGGCTTCCACTTCCATTTATAGTGGTCCTCGAGAGTCTTAGTTGTATATTCTACTTAGCCACCAATTGGGGTACGAGGAACTGTGCTTAAGTTAACACGTGTCACCATCTGTTCCAACATCCCTTCCTAAAATTTTGTCGTCGATTGCGCCCCTATGTCGGAGTTTATCAAACACTGGGGCTCCACGTACTCCATCTACTTCTGGGGTATTTAACCTGGCATAAGTCTTAATGGTGACATAATTTCATCTGGCGAGGCACGAATTGACCTCATTGGTCTTATTATACTGACTCAAATAAGGTCAGGCTACACCTGGTGTGAGGTAACCCTGTGACTGTATTCATATTAATTACTCTCCACTCCCTTGCAGACACGACCATCTCTCATATCGGATAACTCGGTTCTTGCTAATTCACCTTTTCTGGCCTGTCACTGGGGCTCTGCTTCTATGATTTAATGATATCTCCTGTCCTCTCATACCATCTCATTGCATTTTCGTTAAATTCTAGGAGCAACGAACACATGCACCTTAGTTATGGTCTGCTATTTGAAGTTCCGCCACCCTTGGAGCGTGAGGTCAACATCTGGACCTTGTGACCTTGCTTGTTGTTATATTGAAGGCCTGTAACTATCCACTGGGCCTTGTTTCTAGGATGCACTAGATTAGAGTCTCCATGTCGGCACTCTCTTACCTTCCCCTTAGGCGGGCGTACCACAACATTTTAGGCTATAACCTCACTGTCTCTTAACTGTTAGCCCGAGGCTTAGTCCTCAATATATGATGTTCTATCAACCTAGAGGTGATTCTAATTTCCCCCAAAGTCTGGTATTCGTGCTTTTCCCCTTACCTTCCATAAGGAGCTCTGGGGTTCATGGTACCTGCCTTACACTGTCAATAAAGTTACCGCCATGTCTCGGCCTATACTTCTTCTGGCTTGAAGTCGGACCCATTTTATTCATATGACCTCCGTGTCTTTTGATATCACAAACTAAGATCATAACCATTATCTTGCAGGCATATCCTGCCGTCATTAGCATGCTACGACAAATTTAGCCTTTCTCTGACTTGAACTTGACTATTACTGGGAATTTATCACTGATGGATTTCTTACACACACTTCGAGTAAGCTGGTAGTCTTACCCGCTCTTCTGACTTATTACCGTGAAGGTCTGGACAACTTATATAAATATCAGGGCTCCTTACTCTTTCCGAACACTTTCTGGAGTCAACAAATCCAACCTTTGCTTACTATTTACTCCGGGCAACATCACCTCAATTCTTACGCCCTTTGCTATACTGGAAACAAAAATAAGATGTAGGAATAGCCTTTTCTTACCGCAATGAAACGAAAATATGGAACTGCACAACATTCGAAAGGATGGAGGTGGGAATCCTACATTTCCCTCTCTTTCTCACATCCATCAGGTAATTTAATATTAACTGTCGTCTTGACCAGATCTTGTATATCTAACAGATAAGTCGACTCGTATATATGCTATACTCCTAACTTCCTACTCTGAGGTTATAAAAAGGAACCGGGGACAGTGCTGGTAGATGTATCACATTGTGAGGTTCCTGATACCTCGGGAGAGTATTTGGGAGATCAAGAACGTCCGCTCCCGTCCTTAGGCTGACTATCTCCCAACTGTGGCGTCTTAATGATACCTCCTCTTGCTGCTGTAGTTATCTTGCAACTGGATGGTGTCTGTCTTATATTAAACATTACCCTAGATAGACATAACAAGGAAAACTTAGGGACTTAACCCTATAAAACTTTGCTCTATAGCATGATCTGAGAAGAAGAAAGAGTAACCATCCTATCATGACTTGCAGCCTCCTGCCTATAGTATGTGGTGCACAACACATCCATAGACAACACTCTACTTAGCATGGCTTGCAGACTCCCTGGGATGCGACCTGCTTTGATACCAACTTTGTCACGCCCCATCTTGGGAGGCATGACTGGCACCTGGTGCCCTATTAGGACCTGAACTGCTGAGCTGACTGAGCCTAATCACCTCTGGTGCAGGGCTAATTCTAACTCTAGAATCAAGAAAACAACGGGCTATATAGTGATCTTGGGCAGAATTTCATGCCCAAGTGATACTCAAATGCTTCATTTCGACTTGTTTGTCTATCATTATTGTGTACATTCTCATGTGATTTGTAGTTAAATGTGAATTTATACTAACCAACATGATTAGTATTGTTTTGCAGGTAAAATGGAATTTTGGGAAGCTAAGCTACATGTTGGTAAAATCGGGAATGGACTTGGAAACAAGGAGTGGAAAAGGACATGGAAGATCAGCGAAAACAAGGGCTTCGCGATGGAGCCATGTCACGTTGCCATTGCGGAGGCACTCTGCCTCAGATGAAATAAATTTGGCAATTTCCAGTGGAGGTGCGCGATAGCACCGTGTCACGTTGGCCAGGATCCGCGATGCAGGCCGTGGCATGTTGAGGTTAAATTGCCTGGGGGGCCCCAGTGAAGGTCCGCAATACCTCCGTGGCACGGAGGGAGTGCTTCGCGATACACTCCTTGCCACGTTGCTTGTTATTTCAGGAAAAATTCTCAATAGTATAAATAGCACACTTAAGTTTATTTTTAAACATTCTGACTGGGTTGAGCAAGAACGTGGGCTACAGGCAGTTGAGGGGACGAAAATTCTAGAGTTCTTCTCTATCTCTTTCTCTTTTATCTCAATTGTTTGTATGAATTCTACTTATTTGATGATGTTAAATCCACAAATGAGTGGCTAAATTCACTTCTTGCTGAGGTTAAGAACAATTGTAGTGGAATGTAATTGTTAATCATTTCAGTTTTCATCTTTTCTTCAATGGTTGTTCTATCAATTCTTGTTCTTACTGCATTAATGTTTGGCCAATGTTAATGTATATCTAAAAAATCCAATTTTGTTTTTGAAAAGGAAAGAAATTGGGAAGATGTGAATTGGTAGGATATGATCTCTTCTTAGTTTAGAAAATTGAGAATTGATTTACATTCAGAATAGAAATATATCTGAAAGTCTTATTAGTCAATTAAGGAATCGGGAATGTATGGCTAGAACATGAAATTCTTTTATCACAGAAATGTAGATTAAGACTCATGATTCTTAAGTTGGATAGGAGTCGAAAGTTCCAATACAAGGCAATTATTCTTGACTAGCAACCGAAGGAAAGATTAACTGGATTGTATTGATAAATTAATTCCCTGCATGTTCGTTTTAACCTCAGCTTGCTCATTACTATTGTTTAGACTCACTTTATAATTTTGCCTTAGATTCTTATTAATTAGTAAACTCAAAACTCTCAAAATATTATTTATTTGGTTGTCTGCATTCTTAACGATATAGTTCATTAACACTTAAGTTAATTATTACCGTAGCTCAATCCCCGTGGGATCGATACTTGGCTTTACTTTAGCCACTTTACTACTTGTTCGACCACGTGCACTTGCGTGTACTCACCAAATCACCGAACAAGTTTTTGGCGCCGTTGCTGGGGAACTGACAATTGGTAAAATTATTTTCTTAGTGTTAGTTTACAAATTCTATTTAAGTGCTGACAACTTGATCTTAGCCTTTGTCTTGCAGATATTGAATTCTTCTGAACACTGGCAAGAGACAAGGAGTTGGTGGATTCATACATAGAGCCGGAAATACAATTTCATCGTCAAAGAAGGGAAGCTCTAGAGAAAAAGCTATAGTTGCTCAAACATGCAATTCTGGAGCAACAACAGAATCCACCACTTGTGAGGGCAGTGTTAGTGCCCGAGGAAATGACAGCTAGGCTGGTTCGCGAAGTGGCAATCCCACATGCTAACAATGTTACATCAAGTATTCGCAGACCAGAGCCAGGAGGGAGGTTTGAGCATAATCAGAACATGGTGCAATTGTTGCACACCAGCGGGCAATTCACAGGTCTCCCTCATAAAGATCCACAACAACATCTCCAAAACTTTTTAGAGATAAGTGATACTTACATTCTCGCTGGAGTATCATCCGATTACATAAGGCTTACATTATTTCCATTTTCATTATTGGGGGAAGAAAAGAGGTGGTTGAAAGCTGAACCACATAACTCTATCACCACTTGGGATGATCTTGGAAGAAAATTTTTGATAAGATTCTTTCCATTCGGGAAAACAACAAGACTTAGAAGTCAGATTCTAAGTTTTAAACAATGAGAGGGGGAGAATATGTATCAAGCTTGGGAAAGGTTCAAATCATTGTTAAGGGATTGTCCTCACCATCACCAGTCCAATGATGTGTTGGTGCATACTTTCATAGAGGGTTTGGAACCCTACACGAAAATTTTGCTAGACTCAGCAGCTGGGGGACAAGCATTAGAAAAGACTTATGAGGAGCTATATACTTTGTTAAATCGTATTTCACAGGGAAATCCAGAGTGGAATGCAGACTCTTCAAGAGGAGGAACAAGGAAAGCGGCAGGAG